>CM051352.1:31217633-31817633 GCA_028015215.1 Gynostemma pentaphyllum
AAAATTCATTTCAAACTTTTAACTCCCAAAACTCATAAAGTTTAATACAAACATTCATCAAAATTCAAAATCAAATAGTTTAAAGTTTACAGATCAACCAAAAAATCCATACTAGAAATAGTCAAATGGTTTTTAAAACTGTGAATGTAATCTAATGACATGACACAGTAATAATCTATGAACCGCCATGTCAAGTGTGACAAACCGACTCCTTTTAAATCATTTAAAATCGAATTGCAGCAGAAGACTTAATATTTAATAAAAAATTTGCGTGGATATGTTTAAAACTTGGACTATCCACAACCTGTTTACACTTTTGATAATCAGAGAATTAAAAAGACAGCAAATGCAATTCCTGTTGTAAAGATTAAAGGAGTTTAAGGTATAAAAGTTAAAACAAAAAACTCTTATGAGCCTATATACAAATATACAACTCATAAGACAAAACATGTAATAAAATGTGTCCATGGACTTTAAAAGTATCTCTAGTCCATCCCGCCATCATCATCAACTAGATCAGACTGCACCAGCTCCTCTTCCACGACCCCGAGAATTACCTGAAAATGTTTATAATATCATGAGCTAAAAGCAAGCCCAGTGAAAATAAATAGAAAGTAAAGTAACATTAGACTCCAAACCCGCATCTTAATTTGTGTCGAAGTAAAACTCACATATCCTTACCTTTCAACCACCAAAAGGGTTTCATATCAAGTATTCCACTTTCACTTACCAAATCTTCCAAATAATTGAGGAACTAACTTCCAAGTATTTGATTAACATGTTTCATAACACACATAGTAATCTTATTTCATTTTCTTTAATACCTTATACTATACATAAGGTTTGCATCAAGTTTTAATCTCCCATTTCAAGATCTTCCAATTTATTGAGAATCTAGTTCTTTTACATATACATCAGGATAATTATACAAGGTTCAACACACCCTTGTATTCTCTCATTATACAATTCAATTTCATTCACCTTTCTTATAGCACTCAGCTAACATCATATTTCATTCTTTTTCTCTATGGAAATGTATGATATACATAATGTTTCAATTCGTTTCTTAATAAATAATGCTAAGCTCACTCGGTCTTAACATATTTAAACATTCAATTAATTCACTAAAAAAGTGTAAAGGGCACACAACCTTTACATTTATATAACCATCACATGCCAATAATGTCAGGTAATGAAACTCCCGTAGGCTAAGTTCATTCACCTCATTATCTCGCTTTCCAAAATAAAATATACGAAGTCCTTTCAATAATATCTTTCCATCTCTAGTGAATAATGACAGGTAATGAAGCTCCCGTAGGCTAAGTTCATTCACCTCATTAAACACACTTTCCAAAATAAAGTATACAAAGTCTTTTCAATAATATCTTCCCTCCTCTAGTGAATAATGACAGGTAATGAAGCTCCCGTAGGCTAAGTTCATTCACCTCATTATCTCACCCACCGAATACAGATAATGAGCTCCCGTAGGCTAAGTCATACTCTATATCTTCGTATATGTATCATAGTAATTATGGATAATACCAGATAATGTGAACTCGTATAGTTCCATCATTATCTCATTATCCGTCTCCTCCGATCATTTAAAGTCCCGTAGTCCTTTAGCATTCCTCATGTACATATACAGAAACATAAAACGAATAATACAAGACAATGCAAGAACACTCAGTCTATCCATTTCCTCATTATTCCTCCCAATAATCGATAATGCAATATGATATGTTATGATATGAATATGCTTTCAAGTGCAAGTAAGTAAATATAAACATTCAAAGTAATCGAAAGGTATAAAGATAAAGAGATCGAGAATTAGCCTTTCTACATAAAATAAAAAATTAGGAACTTCTGATAAGAAAACAATATATAAATCAAGCCAAACGGCCTTTAGTTAAACTTGAATTACTAATTTAATCATAAAGTCTCCAATTCAAATGACGTTATTGCTTTCAATAAACATTCAAAGTTCCTTATCCAATTTTCTTATTCACCCTATTATACTTGGAACTTTCAACTTCCAATAATCATTAGTAAACGCCGAAGCGAATCTATACTTAGAACTTCCAAGAGTTATTTGTTTCCTTCGAAACACCTATAAGTTCTCTCAACTCAAATTAGAACTAACTGCAAGCCTAAGCATGTTAGCTCACTTTCTTTTATCCTTTCGATTTAAACCTTAATCTCAACTTCCGATTCTACAAATCGTTCAACTTATTCGGTTTCTAAAGCTACTTTAAATTCTATATATATTCTCACCTTAGCAATTTAAGTTCAATCCAATGGTTCAATGAGGCGTCAACGTGCCCGACACCTACAATACATCAACCGAAAATATTTTTTATAATTCATAACTAAAATGATAAAAAGTATGATTTTCGGGTGAATAGTGTTTTCGGATGAATAGTGTTTTTCAAAAATCCGGACTCAAAATCGTCAAATTCCTTGATAGAAATACGTGATTTCAACTTCAAAACTCATTTATAATAAAAAAAACAAACAAATCCATGTAAAAAGTTTTGCAAACTCACTTTTTAGGGCTTCCCTTAGAGAACGGGAAACATCGAAAATGTAGGTTGGATAGGTAGCCCTCGTCCCGAGCAATCCAACATAACTGACATCATCGAAAACGGTTGAAAAACGAAGAAAACCCAAGAATTTTTCTTCTCATCAATGGTGACCCACGGCCAAGAGCAAGAGAAGGAGAAGAAGTTGGTCAATTTTTGTCAACTTTGTGATTTTAAAGGAGAATGAATAGTGAAATGATATTTTTAAGAAATCAGAAATTACGGTTACGTCCCTTTAATGAATCTTAGCTTATAAAACGAAACCCGAAGTTCTTAAACTAGTCAAATGGTGATTAATAATTATTAATTGGCCAGTTAATAATTATTAATACAACCAAAACTAGTTTAAGCTAATAAAACGGTTAAAAGAATTTACGAACGAAATTAACTCGTAAATTCAAAGTTATAAATTATAAATTAGATAAAAAATTTAAATTAATAAATTCTAAAATTAAATTAAGTGCTTTACATCAAATAATAATCATTAAATAAAATAATAAATAAAAAAAAATCGTGTAAAATAACAGGACGTTACATCAAGCCTCATCAAACACCAACTGTCTTGCCTTCATCTGAAATGTTTGGTGTAACACCATTAGCCAAACTTGCTGAATGAGAAAAGAATGATAAAAAGAAGACTATTTACAAAAGAAAAGGAAAAAAAAACTTATGAAGATTCACTTGAATCGAACTAACAAGTTATCATTCTCACATCATCTAAACTTACATTTATACTTACATCAAGACTCATTTACTTCGCCCCCAAGGTAAGACTGACAAACATCAACAAAGAAAACATAGAATGTAGTCATCATGTCATTTTTTGTTTGGATCTATTAATACTAGCTCACAATATAGTCTATGGTTCTTATCTCAAGCTACCTACAAGTATTCGGCTTATATAGCCTTATATATCACATATATCACTAAGTGAATTTAGTTCACAACTTTGGCATATGATCGCAAGCTCTATCCAAGGACCATAACTACGCCCTTCTTTTGTAGTGACAAGAAAGGACAAATGAATTACATTCCCACAAACACATACAAAATATCAACCATCAATCTTGGCAAGCATGCCCAAACTCTCAACACAATAATAATGAGACACATCTAATAATGATACTTTAAATATTCCTAACTCATATCTCATTACCACAACTTTCACTTATCTCAAATCTCATCTCAACTGTCAAATTAAAAAATAGAAACAATATTCCTTATTCTAACAACCTAATTACACAACTATCAATTTAAATGCCCTTCCCACAAAAGGAAGTCCGACCCTATAAAAAATGATGCTCTTCCAACAAATGTAGTTATCATGTTTTTCCCACACATAGAAGCCCAATTTCTAAGAGCATATTTTGATTTTGATTTCAAAATTAGCGAAAATTAAGGAACTATTTACTAAATTAGCGGAAATTTTTTAGTAAATTAATCAACTCTTAATTACTGATTCGTTAATAACATGCAATTATGATCAAACCTTAAACTGAAATTATAAGGTTTTCAAAAAACTTACATTGTAGATTTGTGGAGAATCGGTTGGGGTTTTCTTTACAGCATCAATCCACTTCACCAAGTCTTCTATGCTATATCCCGATCATAAACCAACCCGACTTGTGGGAATCGAACCGGAAGAACAAAAGAATAAGAAGAAAAATTCTTCTTATTTCTAAATGCCAAAATCGGCAATAGGGGAAGAATGGGAGAGACCTTTTTGAGGTTTTTCAACTTATGTTCATAATGAAACCCTAATGGTCCTATTTATAGAAAAAGACTAGGTATAGTAATCCCCTTAATATTCCTATTAATCTTTATCTTAAAATTTGAAAAATATCATGTAACGTTCCGTATTTTGAGGTGAATTTTTTTTAAAGTATTAAAGTTAATTTTAGAATTATTTATTTAGATTTAAATAGTTAATTTCGTTCAGAAACCGTTTTAATTGCTTAATTAGCCTAAAATTGTTTCGGTTATATTAATAATTATTAATGGGCCAATTAATAATTATTAATCACCATTAAGCTAGTTTAAATGCTTCGGGTTTCGTTTTAAAAGCTTAAGTCAAGAAAAGGACGTAGGCGTCATTTTCGATTTCTTAAATATCCTAAAACTATTCATCCATCTCCTTTATTAAACCAAATTTAGATAAACATCACATTTCATCTCTTATTCCCCCCCCCCAAAAACCGAGCAAGAAGAGGAGGAAAAGAGAAGAGAAAGAAATGGTAGCCCCGGCTTCGTTTCTCGACCGTTTTGCGTGATTTTGGATGCGTTGGAAAGATTTCGTTGAGACCTTTCTACCCATTCCACTCTTGGGACGATTCCACCTCTCTAAGGTAAGCCCTAGATTTCGAATCTCAATACTTTTCTTCATGGAAATTGAGTCAAACTTGTGATTTCTTTAACAAAGCTCCACTTTCTTCTCAAAATTGTTACTAAATGTTGTTGGGAAACCTTTGGGAACCATTTTCCTCAACTTTCCTTAGACTTTAAACAGAGCCAAATGAAGTATCCAAAATTCCCTCCTCTCCCTTGCCGTGGACTGTTTTGGTCATGGTGGAAAATACCTTATTTTGTTTTCCTTTGAATTAGTGTGGTTGATTCTAGCCCTAAACCCTAATTTAAGTTTAACCATTGATCGAAACCATCTAAAAAGTGCTTAACACGAACCCAGAATGCCTCTAAAGTGCTTAAAACCCGGAAAACCAACTTCATTTCTTTCCTTTCCCTTGGGCCGTGGGCCTCTTGGCTTTATCCCGGGCTGTTTTTGTTCCGTTTATTTAGTTTGTATCGATCGTTGTTCAATTTTGTAACGTCCCGTTATTTTGTGATAAAATTTTATTTATTTATTTATTTATTTTATTTTAATTCAAGTAATTAAGTTCATTTATTTATTTTTTTAAATTAGAAATTTGCAATTTATTTCATTTTAATTCATTTTAATGGTTTTATTTATTTAAATACGTTTTAATGGTGTTAATAATTATTAACGGGCCAATTAATAATTATTAATCACCATTGGGATAGTTTGAGATGTTCGGGATTCGTTTTAAGCCAAAAGTCATAAAAGGGCAAAGTTGTAATTACCCATTTGACAAAATATCTAAAAATACTATTCAATTGTCTTTAAAACTCACCTTTGACCACAAATTGACCAAAATTTGCTCATCCATTTTCTCCCAAGCCGTGAGCTTCAAAGGCCAAAGGAAGAAAATTCGATTTCGTTCGTTTCTTGACGGATCGACTCAAGCTTAGATAAATCGGAAAGCCCTCGGTCAAGGATCATTTTCCACCTACCCATCGTCCGTTTCTCTCGAGATCCGAGGAGTTCTCGGAAGAATCTCTTCAAACCCTAAGCTCCAAATAGTGTTTTAATGGAGTTTTGCTTGTTTTCTTTCGATTTCTTGCGTGAAACTCGGTGTTTGTCAATTCGGGAGTAGTTTTAAGTGTTTTTGAAACTATTCCATAACCCTAAAACCGAGTTTCTTAAACCCTTTCCGTTTGAAATTTACCCTTTTGGGATTGAAAATGGGTTAGAAATAAAAGAATGAATGTTTATTTAAATTCAATTCGGAAAGGGATTAAGTTCAAAAACACTATTCATCGATACCCATTGAAATCGGGATGATCGAATTTGATTAAAACCAACTCAAAACGTATTTGAATTGCCAAAAAGCCGAAAAACCAAACCCGACACTTGTTTTTGATGATAGGGCCGTGGGGCCCTTTGTGGGTTTTATTGGGTTTTCGTTGCTTTGTATGATTAGTAGTTGTTTGATTGATAGTTGGTTTCGTTATTGATTGTTACGATGTAATTCGCTTGTAGGTGTTTTTGAACTTGTGGTTGATCGCTCCTTGAACTTAGGAGCTAAATCATCTTATTAATAAAGGTGAGAATAGTTAGCATTTAAATTAACTATGGAAAGCAAACTAGTGTGATGGTTTGAGAGTTTGAAACTAAGATTAGAATCCGAACCTAAGATTAGAGGGTTGTGACTTAGTGCCCATAGGATTAAGAGTTAATCCTTAGGGGGGGAACTTAGGAGTTCTCGAGTTAGACTTGAATCTTAAAAGATTCTAACTTAGTTTCTTATGGTATGAAACTAAGGTTGGATTATTTTTTAAGACAAGATGATCCAACTTGTATTTGAAACGGTTAATAGAACCTCGGATTATTCGGAAGTATAGAACCGGAGGACATAGGTTAATCGTTAAATTATGATTCTAATTTTATTACTAATATCGGAGTTCGATCGTCATATCGTTCATCCGAGATTCTCGTTATTTTACTTTTTGTCATTTACTTTATGTCCTTACTTATGCCCATTTACCTTATGTGTATTTCGATTACTTTATCATTTACTTTACTTTATTTATTTGTACAAGCATATGCAAGCATATGCATAACATTTTGCACCATTATTTATTATACCTTAACATCTCGCATCATTGAAAAGAGAAAAAGAAAAGAATGAAAAGGAACGGTGGATGAGTGGATACCCACGTTACCTTCATGCATAAAGGTGAATGGTGGATGAGTGGATTCCCACATTACCTTCATCATGCATAAGGTTGAATGGTGGATGAGTGGATTCCCACATTACCTTCATGCATAAGGATAAGGGTGGATAGTTTGTAAAAATCCACATTACCTTCATTACATGCATAAATGGCAAATGCGTATCCTATGGATGTACTCATTACTTTTATGCATATGATAGATGAGAAAGAGAGTCGAGATGTTATATTTTATGCAAAGTCATTTACTTTTCTTACTTTATGTTATAACAAGTTAAAAGGATGAACAATTAGCCTAAGTGTGCTAATTAGTTTCATCATTTGGAAAATATGACTTAGAATGACCTAGACTTTAGAGAATTCTAGGAAGGATTGTGTCGGTTTATTGGACACAAATCGAATGCGAGTTTGAGGTCTATATTTACTTTTATGCTTATTTTTCTCACTTGGGCTTAAGTTGTTAGCTCATGATATTACAAAAATTTCGGGTAATGCCCTGGCTAGAGGCCGTGGACGGGGAGATGGTCGCATGATCGAGGAATGCGGCCTCGAGATGGACTTGTCTTTGTAAAGTTTGTGTAACACTTTTATAAATTTTTGAACACTTGATGTTGTATTAGCTCATAAGAGCTTTTGATGTGGTTTTTATGTGATGAAACATTTGAACTCCGATTTGGACTTAAAGTCCATGTGATTTTAGATGATTTGAAAATTAGGATGTAAACAGGTTTTCGGCATGCCAATTTTCAAACAAAACCACGCCAATTTTCCTAAAATAAAAGACTTCCGCTGTTTTCTCTGATTTTAATCTATTTAAAAGTGACGGGTCGTCACAAATTTAGTTAATTAATATACTTTAGGGGTATTTGAATTATAGGTTTCGTGCATCGATCATGAAATTGGTCAACCGGTGATTTGGAGTTGACTTCAATTATAAGGTGAGCTTAAAATGGTTGTGATTACTTTTATGTTTTCGAATTGCTTGACGATTATGTTCGATCGAGGTTAAGAGGGTTATTAGATTTTAGAACTTTTCCAAGAATGTATATAATTGGGAGTTAAGGAAAGTGTATAAGGAAAATTAGTTAAGTTTTGGTGTTGTTTAAAGTAAGATGTTATTGGTGGATTAAGTTATATTCTCAAGGAGAATTAGATTCCGGAAATTGGAGAAGAGTATTAGATACTCCGTTTATTTCGAGTGGTTATAAGATAGTTAAAAGAAACATTGGAGAGATTCATCATGTAGAATTGAGTTAGTATGATATTATTATTGATGGGATTCGCTAGTTAGTACTACCAAAGGGGAGTAGTACTATGGCGTTATGATACACGTGATAATGTGTTTGGTGACCATGAGGTCACGGTATGGTTTGTGATTGGTGACAGTGAGGTCACGGTATGGTTTGTGATTGGTGACAGTGAGGTCACGGTATAGTTTGTGATTGGTGACAATGAGGTCACAATATGGTTTGTGATTGGTGACAATGTGGTCACGGTGTGAATGTGAATGGTGACAAGTGGTCACGGTTGAATTGTGAAATGTGACAATGTGGTCACAATGTGAAATAACGTGTGGAATGACGTAAATGATAGAAATTTACTTTGTTATTTACTTTGTTATGCTTTAGTACTATTTAGTTGTTTTAGTACTTTATTTATGAGCTTGAATGTTTACTTTTCGAAATTACGATATAGTAGAATGAGATTGATTTTCTTATGTAAAGTACTTGGGAATATTGAATGGGTAGTAAGAGCACATTAGGATTTTTGGACACATTTTCCGATATGGGATTCGGTCAATAGAAGTGCTTGCATCCATCTTATTCTCACTAGCATTTTTATGCTAATGTTGCTACATTTAAACTTTTCAGGTAATACTCGTGCAAGAGGGCGAGGTGGTGGAGGTGGTGCTCCGTGATTGCGAGTGGATGTCTTCGATACTTGGACTAGAAAAGGCATAATTTGGAGCATTTTAAAAATGCTAAATATAAACTTGATATTGATGTTTTAAACTTGTATTTTGTGGCTCATGAGAGCCTAAGATCTGTTGTATATATTTTCGTGTTATTTTCTCTGATTTTGGGTATAAAATAGAGTTAAATGTCTGTTGTTTTAAATTCTCTGATTTGAGCCCATGTAAACAGGTTTAGGAAGTTCGTATTTTAAACGGATCCACACCAAATTTTTGTAAAAACAAGTCTTCCGCTGTTTTGCTTATCATTTAAAGACTTGAAAAAATTCGAGTCTTTACATATCATCTCCCATTTATCTCCATATAGCCGAAATTTGCATGGTGATATAGGGGAGATAATTCTTCAATTTTATCTTTTACCATTTGAATATTTATCTCATTATATATTGCATTTATAATTAGAAAAATTCAAATAATCTTTTCTAATTATTTATATATTGCTGAAAAATGTCAATATTAATTAATATTGAATGAAATTCATTTAATTAATTATTTTTTGGCAAAATACAAATATTTAATTCTCTCTCCTTTTATTATTTAATTAAATAAACTCATTATTTAATTAATAATATTGATTATTAATTTCTACTTAAATAAACTCATTATTTAAATAATTAATAATATTAATATTAATTTCCATTTAAATCTTTTATTTAAACAATTAATATTCCCCTTTATTTAAGTAAATAACTTACTTAAATATGATTCTTTCTTCCTAGTTAAATCAATAACTTGGTTAGTTGCAATGATATATGGGCTAGCATAAGGACTTGATGGACCTATAGATCATTGGCTCCAATAATTATTGATTTATTAATTAAACTCATTAATTAATTAATCATAATTATTAACTTAAGGTAATTCCACTATAAACCCTAAGTTGAACTCCCCTCATTATAGATGGGTTATGTCCATTTGTTATTAAGTTTGTTTTGACATATCCTTCACGTGGTGTTCTCATAATTACAACTGGGTCAAAATTACCGTTTTACCCTAGTAATTATCTCTTTTATCCTTGTGTACCCGATGATTCTCTAATGAACATTTTTCTATAGTTTTCAAGTATAGAACAATCCTTCTCGGGCCAATGAGAAGGTGAGGCCGCATGTTCAAGTACCGAATCATTACAACAAGGGAGATACCTAAAGTTCCTAAGTTAGAATAGTGTTGCACTAACACTTTCATTTATTTTAGGAAAGTCATGGATGCCATCTTGTATAGAAATGTTCTCAAGCACCAATTTAGTCATTTCCCCAAAAAGGGAGTTTATCGAGTGTATCAACAGATCACCCTCAACTATGTGAATCAAAGGAAAAGACTTCATTAATGTGAGTTCACAACATACTCAAGATTGAGACGTATCAATCTTAATAAGGTAAATTTGATATTATAAATCATTTCCTATCAACGGTGTTATTTAGGAATCGATTTATTATCCTGGTCTAGTCTTATATAAACTCATTATATATGATGTTTTCACTTGCATCTACACTATGCTAATGATTTGGATCAAATCAGTGAACAACATCAACAGTTTTATCAGAATAAGGTTTCCTAACCGTATTCGTTTACTGTACACTATTTGAGTCACTATCTTGGATTAGATCCACTTTATATCTCATAGAAGTCAAGATGACAGAATTAGTAACTTTGGAATTTTCATTAATGTTTGAATATTTAACGAATATCAACATATAAAAAATTGCACAAAATTCACTAAAATAATACTTTTATTTATTCATAAAATATTCTAATACAAATTACAAATTCTAGGGCATAAATCCCAACAATCTCTCACTTGCCCTAGAGTAAGTGAGACATGTCTCGTAATCCTAGTCCTTTTAGGTGACCCTCAAACACATTAGCCGTGAGAGTCTTTGTAAACGGATCAGCTCTGTTGTCCTTCGTGTCTATCTTCGTGACCAGCACGTCCCCACGATGCACTATCTCCCTTATAAGATGAGATTTCCTCTCTATATGCTTTGATCTTTTGTGTGATCTTGGTTCCCTTGAATTTGCCACTGCACCACTATTGTCGCAATAGAGAGTTATGGGCAATTCCATATTTGAAACAACTTCCAAATCTTTTAGGAACTTTCTGAGCCAGACAGCTTCCTTTTACAGCTTCACAAGCAGCAACATATTCTGCTTCCATAGTGGAGTCAGCAATACAACCTTGCTTAACACTTCTCCAAACTATGGCGGCTCCACCAAGTGTAAATACTGCACCCGATGTTGATTTCCTAGAATTATTATCACCTTGGAAATCCGAATCCGTGTATCCTATAAGGATCAAATCCTTATCTCTGTTAGGAATGGTGTCCTAGAATTTGTAATTATTTAATTACAATAATTTATTTTGAATAAATTAAATAAATAAACATAAGATCTTTATATTATCTAGATTGATTCAATTAACGATATTAAAAATATATGGAAATATATAAATGTCAAACATTCAAATAGTAAACCCTAAGTTACTCTTATGAAATCATGACTTAGTATGTGAGTCATACGAGAGGATTAAAGTCGAGATGAATAACTTAAAAGTGTCTACAATAAATGGATAACGTTTGGGAACCTTATCCTGGCAACACTGTTGATAGCTTCACATTTTGTTTATAGACAAATGATCTAATCCTGATCATTCATGTAGGAGACATTAAATGGAAGTATCATATGCAATATTGAATGTATAAGACAGGACCACGATGTTTGATCAAATTTCTCATTAGTACCGTTTACGAGAAATGATCGAATATCAAACTAAGTTTATCAACCGTGATAGATCTCAATCCTGAGTGAAATGCGAACTCCTATTTGTGGAGTTATGTTATTTGATTCACATGGTTGAGAGCGATCTGTAAGAACACGTAATACACTTGTGTTTTGGGAACATGACTAGATAAGTAGCTTTCCTATAAATTAACGGTATCAGTGCGATACCTAAACATTTTAGGAACTTTAGGAAACTCCCTTGATGTACTGATTCGAGACATGAACAAGTGGCGCCACGACTTCTATTGATCACAGAAGTACCTTATCTCTAGTTCGACTAAAGATAAAGTTCATTGGAGAATCAGCGGGAACACAAGGATAAGCGGTAATTACAGGGGCAAAACGGTAATTTTATCCGCCTGTAATTATGTGGGTTCCACGTGAAGGATTATATCATAGATATAAATAAAGATAAACTAAATGGACACAACTCATCTATAGTGAGGGGAGTTCAGCTATGAATCTATAGTGGAATTATTCATAGTTAGATAATAAGTAATTAACTGGTTATGAGTTAAGCACTTAATTGACTAATTATTAAGCCCATGATCTAATAGGTCCATCGAGTCCCTATGCTAGCCCAAATATCATAGTCGCGAAATCAAGTAGAAGAAATGGAAAGTTTAAGTAAAGTGAATTACTTAAATAGGCAATATTAATTGTTTAAATAATGAGTTTATCTAAACAAAAAATTAATAATGAAATATTAATAATTAGATATTATAAATTATTTAAATATTGAGTATTTTTAAATGGTAATTAATAATTTGAAATTAATTGACAATTGTTAATTGTTTAAATAAATAATTTTATTTGAACGAAAATTAATAATTAAAATTAATTAAATAAATAAAGATTTTATTTAATGGAAATTAATGATTAAAATATTTATTATTAATTATTTAAATAATAAATTATTTAAATGGAAATTAATAATTAAATATAATTTGGTAATATTTAGTCGGGAGAAAATATTAATATTATTAATTGTTTAAATAAGTATTTTATTTAAATGGTAATTAATAAATTAATTAATTAAGTTGGACTTATTAATTTAAGAGAGAGTTTCAAGCCCAATTGGATTAATGAACCAAATTGAAATTGGCCCAAAATAATTAATTAAATAAATTTGATTTATTAATTATTATTAATTTTGGCCATCATAGATAATTTGTAGGAGATAATTATTTGAATTATATCCTATAATAATTATATAGATTTATTTACCCAAGATAAATAAAATAAAGAAAAGAAAATATTCTCTTATTTATCTATGACATTTTAGAAATACCAAGATAAAGGAAAGAGATAATTCTTTTTTCTTTTTGTATTTATCTCCATGGATTAATCCTAATGTGATTAGGATTCCTATTTTCCTATAAATATGAGGCTTGGGTCATTCATAAATCACACAATTAAATTCCTTAGAAATTCGGAATTCTCTCTTTCTTCTCCCTCCCCCCTGGCCGATTTTCCTATAGTCATTTGGAAGAAAATATTTTTTTTTCTTCCCAATTTCTTCTTAAGTTCGATCCCACAATCGGGTTTCCTTTGATCGATCAGGATATAACGTAGAAGATCCGGTGTTGCTGAGGATTTGATGTTGGAAAGAAACCATCAACCGATTCTCCATTTATTACTCAATGTAAGTAAAAGGCCTTTAATTTTCGAAATTAAGCATGAATCTACATGTTTTTATCACGAATTGCATGATGTTAATAGATCCGTTATTAAATGTTAATAAGTTTACTAAATAAAATTCCGCTAGTTTAGTAAATCATCCCTTCTATTGGTATCAGAGCTAGTTTTAGAGTTCATGCAAAATTTGTGATTTTTTTTTGAAAATTTTGGTGGGTTGCATAAAAATCGTTTTATGTATGTTTATATAAATTGTGCTATATAAATTGTGGAGGTTTGCTAATTGACTGTTTAGGTATTCTTGAGGCACTTAGGATTTTAAATTTTAGTAGAAAATTTGTAAACCCTAATTTTAGGGTATAGGAAAAATTTGTAATTTTCCCATACCAAAGGAGGCAAAAAAAATCGGCACTACCAAGGGAGGTAGAGGAGAAATTTTTTCCACCAATCCATGAGGTCCACGCCCAAGGAGATAGAAAAGGATGAGATAAGGTAAGAAGATATTTTAACATAATTATCTTGTTATCTCAGTTTTAAAATTTAAATATTTAAGATAAGGATAAAATCTTTTTAAGATTATATCCCTATCTTAAATTATGAATTTAGAAATTGATATAAGATTACATGGAAAATATTTTCTTTATTTTTTCCATATAATTAAAGATAATTATTTTAAAACAAGTATTTATGGAAATATTAAGGAGATAATATTTGCCCCATAAATACCCATTCCAACGCCTACACCATGGAGGAGAGAGAAAGTTGAAGCCTCAAGTTCTACAATGGAAGATTTAAATTAAGTTGTAATTTAATTTTTCTGTTTTAGAATTAGTGCCAAGAATACCGGTCAATTTAGCTATTTATTATTTAAATTGTTTATATGTATGATATAATTGTTTTTAAATAATGTTCATGCATAAGAGTATGTCATGTAGAAAATCCCACCATAGGTTGTATGATTTTAATTAATTGTACATACATGCACCATGATATAATATGTGTTATTATATGCTAATGTATGTGAAGCATGATATAATTTTATTGTATAAATGTTATTATCGAAAATTATATAATTTTATTCTAATTGTTTTAGAATTAAAAGCATGCTTATTTAGTTAAAATTCAAAAGTTAAATCTAGTTTAAAAGTTGAATAGAAACTAAATGAATTATTTGTAATATAGAATTATTGTTTGAACAATTGGGCCAAAATCCATATAAGATAAACAAATAGAAACTTTTAATTAAGGGTTAATTGAAAATTAATAATTGAGATCAATTGAATTGAATGGATCTCTGGCGAGAAAGCTCTGTGTGACGACCCGTCACTTTAAAATAATTTAAATTAGAAAAACACAGCGAAGTCTTTTATTTTAAGAATAATTGGCGTGATTATGTTTGAAAATAGGTTAGCAAAAACCTGTTTACATCTTAAATTCAGACATCTAAAAACAAGGAACATTAAGTTCCTATCAGGAGTTCAAAATGATTTATAAACATAAAAGTAAAGACAAAAGCTCTTAAGAGCCATTTACAAATATACAACTCCAAAATTATATAAAATTCACGAAACCATGTACATGGATATTTACAACCACCTAGTCCATCTCAAAGTCTTCATCCCTTGATCATGCAGCACCATCTCCTCTCCCTCGACCTCTAGCCAGGGTATTACCTGAAATTTTGTAATATCATGAGCTAACAACTTAAGCCCAGTGAGAATAATAAGAATAAAAAGTAAAGATAGACCTCAAACTCGCATTTCGATTTGTGTCCAATTAATCTGACACAATTCACTCCTAAAGTTCTCCAAACTCTAGGTAATTTCATTCTAAACTTTCCAAAGGATGATATTACTAACACTAGTAATCAATCCTCATCCATTAACTTGTTATGACATAAAATAAGAAAAGTAAATAACTTTGCATATAATATAATATAACATCTTGATTCTCTTTCTCATCGATCATAAGCATGAATGCATGAGAGCATCCCATAGAATTCGCATACGCCCTTATGCATGAAGAAGGTAACGTGGTCTATCCCGTAGGATCCATCGTTCTCCCTCCTTTTCTTTCTCACTTTCTTTTCTTTTTCTATGAAGGTGATGCGGACACTAGCCGTAGGCTCCAACATTCTTCCCCTTCATTTTCTTTCTCACTTTCTTTTCTTTTTCTGAAGGTGATGTGGACACTACCTGTAGGCTCCAACATTCTTCCCCCTTCTTTTCTTTCTCACTTTCTTTTCCATGATGCGAGATGTTATGGTGCAATATGATATGTTTTGGAGTAAATAAATAAAATGCGGAATTAAAGTAGCCGATACAAACATAAAGTAAAAGGCATAAAATAAAGGACATAAAGTAAATAATATGAAACTCCGGACGAACGATATATCAATCGAACTCCGCTAACAATAATAAAAGTGAAATCATAACTTAAGCGATTAACCTACACCTTCAAGGATTCTAACTTCCGACATAATCCGAGGTTCTATTAACCGTTCTATATTGAAGTTTGGATCTGCTAACCTCCAACGATCCATCTTAATCTTCGAAATGAATCTAACTTAGAACTTTCTAAGGTTCAATGCTTTCCTCAAGAACTCCTAAGTTCTCACTTAAAGAACTAGCTCCTAATCCTAGGGTACTAGCTCATTTCCCTCTATTCTTAGATTCGGTTTCTAGTCTTAGTTTCAAAAGCTACAAACCTTCATACTCATTCGCTTTCTATAGTTACTTTAAATCCTAACTATTCTCACCTTAGCCAAATAAGATTTCGCTCCAAGTTTCCGAAAGCACGATCAAACAATGATCCGAAACACCCACAATTAATTACATCTAACAATTAATAAATAAACATACATCGATCAATTAACATCTAAAAGCTCAAAACAACGAACAACCCCATAAACCCCACTATGAGGCTCTCGGCCCCCCCATAAAAAGTGGGTCTCGGGTTTGTTTTCTGGCTTTTAGGTACTTTAGAGGTGTTTCGAGTTGGTTTCAAACAAATTCGATATTCCCGATTTCAATGGGTATCGATAATTAGGGTTTTTGAACGTTATGCCATTTCCCGAATTGAATTTAAATAAACAATAATTCAACAATAAATAACCCATAATCAAACCCAAAAAGGTAAATTTCAAACGGGAAGGGTTTCGACTGAAACTCGGTTTTAGGGTTATGGGAAAGTTTCCAAAAACACTTAAAACTACTCCCGTATTTACGAACACCGAGTTTCACGACAAGAAATTGAAAGAACACAAAGAAAACTCCATTAAAACACTATTTGGAGCTTAGGGTTTGAACTTTACTTACCGAGAACTCCGTGGATCTCGAGAGAGAGGAATGATGGTTAGGTTGAAATGAATCCTAGACCCGAGGGCTTTCCGATGCAACCAAGATTGAACCGATCCGTCGAGAAACGAAGAAAAACCAAATTCTTCCCCAATCTTCATGAGACCCACGGCCAAAGGAGAGGAAAGAATGAGAAGAATGGAGTCAACTTGGTCAAACTTGTGATTTTAAAGACAAATGAATAGTGTTTTGATAACTTTAGGAGTGAATTGTGTCAGATTAATTGGACACAAATCGAAATGCGAGTTTGAGGTCTATCTTTACTTTTTATTCTTATTATTCTCACTGGGCTTAAGTTGTTAGCTCATGATATTACAAAATTTCAGGTAATGCCCTGGCTAGAGATCGAGGGAGAGGAGATAGTGCTGCATGATCGAAGGATGAAGACTTTGAGATGGACTAGGTGGTTGTAAAAATCCATGTACATGGTTTCGTGAATTTAATATAATTTTGGAGTTGTATATTTGTAAATGGCTCTTAAGAGCTTTTGTCTTTACTTTTATGTTTATAAATCATTTTGAACTCCTAATAGGAACTTAATGTTCCTTGTGTTTTTAGATGTATGAATTTAAGATGTAAACAGGTTTTGGCTAGCCTATTTTCAAACATAATCACGCCAATTTTTCTTAAAATAAAAGACTTTCGCTGTGTTTTTCTAATTTAAATTATTTTAAAGTGACGGGTCGTCACACTCTGCCCAAGCGATCACTACAAAAAACTCTGGTACTAGCCACGCGTTATCGCGTCACGAATGATATACCTTCGCGTCTCCAATAATTTTTAGAGACGCGAGCCACGCGTCACCAGACACGTCTTCAATACCCCGTCATGAATGCCAGTTTTGTGAATCAGTGACGCGCTATTGCAGCGCGTCACTGATGCGGCCAAACATCTGCCACGCCTGACTTGCGTGGCTGATACGTATGAATTAGCCACACAATGGAAGCGTGTCTAATGCTCATCATTCGTGACGCCATTGCGTGGCGATCTGGGTTATATTTTTTCATAGGGCTGCTCATTCGTGACGCCATTGCGTGGCTATCTGGGTAAGTTTTTTTTATAGGTTTGCTCATTCGTGACGCCATTGCGTGACTAATAGGCTCCCAAAAAATTTAAAAAAGCTATTTGTTTAGAGACTCCCCAAAAGCATACCTGTAACAAATATATACATATTCATATCTCCAAACACCAGACAAGCTAAATCATTAAATATTTCATAAAATAATCAGTTTTACAATCAAATAAGAGTATACAACATAAAAACACGATTTTACTTAAGTCAAATAAGAGTTTTCAACATAAATAACACAATTGTTATAAATTGCAAACTAGAAAGTCTATAATTATGCACCACCACCTCCACTACCTTGGCCCCCACCCCCTTGAGATTTAAAATATCTCATGAGCACGTTCATATCCTCTTGAAGCTTCTTATACTCCTCTTCTCTTTGCAATTCACGCATCTTATATTCCTCTTCTCGTTGCAATTCCCGCTCCTTAAGTGCCTCAATAGACAAGAGTGCATCGTTGAGCTTCTCTTGAGTTAAAAGCTCATTTTGTGAAGGTCCAAATGAGTGTGACGATGAACCAGACTTGGGGGCAGGTTTTGGGCCTCTACCCATACCTCTCCGATATCCCGATCTATCACCCAATGTCTTCTGCATGGCATCAATATCACTGAGAGGTTGTCTAGACTCTACCGTGTCTGAACCATCATCAGTCTCAGAAGGACTCATATATTTAACCATTTGTTGCTATACAAAACAATAAAAACATATGATATAGAGTTAGTAAAAAGATTTAATTTAAACAAATATACATATATAATGCGCACTTGAAATCAATGAAGTACACTTACATGTTGTTCCTTTGCCAAATCGCTCACCCACTGATCCTTTTTGTAAGAGTGTTGTGTCTCAAACACATCCACCCATGTAGTTTCGGGATTTTCTCGTCTCTGAACACATTCATATATAAGATGTTAAGAAAATAACAAAAGTTACAAACAATAAATATTATTGAATAGATATGATTTTACCATCTCAAAAAGCTTGTTTGCATTAGATTTTGATCCGCCCTTGTGCACATAAGGAAGGAGCTTCCGGGATTCAATGTTTTGTTGCGACAAATCCTATACAACGATGTTAATCATTAGATTCACACGCAACTAAAATATTAAAAAACAAGAAATTGTAGAATCTTACCTTAAATTCTTTTGACTCCCACTTTTTGATTAAAAGCTCCCAGTCTTCGTCACGTTCAACTCTCGGAAGCTTCATATGTCTTGCTTCATCGCCAAACTCAAGTACGTTATTTTTGTAAGCTCGTTGAAGCTCATATCGAAACTGTTTGGCACTAGACTTCATTTGATCATCCACTACCTTCCAATGTTCTTGCTTTCCCAAATCAAAATGGAATTCATCCTAATTATCATGAGATATGTTAGAGCCTAGTAAAGTATATTTAAAACAACCATTGCATATAAAATACTTACAGCGATACGGGCTCTAATATGATCCAAAATATGTGATGGCACCTGATCATAACTAAGGTGGCTAGGCGGAATGAGCTGACGGACCAGTATGTCTACCTCAGTACAAAATTACTAGAATCTGTGCCAACCACCCGGTTGACTGTAGGCATTATCATGACATCTTTCTAATCAGTTGACTTCTTTTTTCGCAAGGCATTATTCTTTGCCCATCCTCGTGTCGGTGGTTTATTAGATGATTCAGAAGTTGCTATAAAATGAAATATTATATATAAAAGAAAAGAAAAATAAATGAAACTTGAAAATATAAGTTATAAATTTTTTACCAATGTTCTCACAATCAGATGAACGCATCAATGTATCTTCTTCATGTGATGTTGAGGTCGACAAATGACTCGAAGATGGCATCGATGAGGGAGAACTCATCGGGGAATCTGATGGCTCTATAATCACTACCCCGGGACGACGAGTTGATGTCTTTCTGTTGCCTGGTGCTATGGATCGTGTCATGTCTATTTGTTTCTTCCCCTTATCATTTGACCCCTTTCCATTCCTGTAGAAAACAAAAAACACAAATATTATAAAAAAAATAATATTAAGTGACCAAATAAAATATGATTTCAAAAAGAGAGAAAAAAACCAATAGAACCTGACTTAATCACTATAGTTATCTGAGTCATCACTCTCGTCTTTTGTCTTACACTCTTGTCATCTACCAATTCTTCATCATCCAACTCCTCATTCTCTCTCAATGAACTCGAAGTATTTTGTACTTGTTCGATAACTGCTGCATCGATAATATTTTTAGGAATTTCATGCCTATCGAGTCTTTGAGCATCTAAGTTATCACTCACAAGCGTATCACGTGGTGAAATAGGGTGCAAAATATTTTCATTTTCGTCAACTTCCTCCAACTCAAGGATATCCCACACATTTTTTTATCTTAATATTTGCACCACCCTCCAGTCTCTCCCATATTTAAGATCTTCTAGGTATAAAACTTGCTGGGCTTGACTTGCTAAGATAAATGGTTCTTACTCAAACCACTTACGAGAGATATTAATCGATGTAATACCCGATTCAACCTTCATTCTAGAACGAAATGTATCAAACCATTCACATCGAAACAAAACGACTCGTTTTGTTCCCAAATAACTAAGTTCTATAACCTCATTTAACATTCCATAAAACGTCATCGATCCTTCATCGTGATCACCCTGGACTGAAACCCCAGAACTCAAAGTAGTACGACTTGAAGATCTATCTAACGTGTGAAAACGCATCCCATTAATACAGCATCCAGTATATGATTTAATACGCATATCTGGAGTTAAAGCTAAAGCGTATAAATCATTACTTGCTTGGCCACGTCTACTTAATTCATGAACCTATGATATGACATAAAGTAACATTAAAGATATTATATAGTGCGTTGACATATATAAAAAACCTTAATTTATTTGGTTAGCAATATGACATCTTACACGACATTTGAACCATGTGACAAATTGTTATTCATGTCGTTTATGTATGTCGATCGAGCTCTCTTGTTCAAGCAAATCAAGATGGTCCCTATATGGATGCATGGTTAGGTTAATACATAACATTTATACGAATATGCAAAAGTATCGTGTGTAGATATACATACCGCAAGTATGGTTCTACTTCATCGCAATTTGTCAATGTGTACCATTGTGCTTTCTGAATATCTACTTGTGTTAAAGTTATTGTATCATAATGGCCAAGAGGACGAGGCATATCTCTAAACACTGATATATCACTCACTGCACGACCTTCAACTTCATTTTCAAAATTACGCTCTAGCCTATTAAATTGTGTCTCAATGCCCTTGAGATACCGAGAGCAGAAAGTGATTGACTCATTCATAATATATGCCTCCGCTATGCACCCTTCTGGACGTGCCTTATTCCGAACATAATTCTTTAACGTATGAAGACTCCGTTCAATTGGATACATCCAACTGTAACATACAGGCCCTACTATTTTGGCTTCATTTGACAAATGAATAGCTAAGTGAATCATGACATCAAAGAAAGCAGGAGGAAATATTCTTTCAAGTTTGCATAAGATGAAAGTGATATCACGTTGCAACTGGTCTAACTCATCTAAATAATAACTTTGGCACACAAGCCACGAAAGAAATTACTAAATTCTGCTATCACTTGACTTATATTATAGTTTAAGAAACCTCGAATTGCTAATGGGAGCAACCGTTGAAATAGGACGTGACAATCGTGGCTCTTTAACCCAAAAAGTTTACCAGTCTGAACATACACACCGAGATATGTTTGATGTAAATCCATCAAGAAATTTCACACTTTTTAAGAACTTACATGCCTCGAGTCGCTGACTTGTAGTCAATGTGTACGCAGCCACAGGTTTCATAAACTTATCTTTCCCAACCTTCTTTAAATGTAATTCAGAACGAATGCCCATATCTTCTAGATCGTGACGGGCCTTTAAAGTGTCTTTATTCTTTCCATCTAAAGAGAAAATTGTGCCTACTAAGTTCTCACATATGTTTTTCTCTATGTGCAGTACATCTAACTTATGACGTAAAAGCAATTTGGACCAATAAGGGAGACTAAAGAAAATACTTTTCTTCGTCCAATTGTCATTTTCTAATGGACGTTTCCTCTTCTTTTCCTGCATGCTCGGGCTTTTACCAAACTGTGGAAAACTCAACTTATTAAGATCTTGAAGAATCTCACTTCCGGATTTGATAATCGGCGTACCCCTCAATTCGGGTTCTCCGTCATGCACCATTTCAAAACGCCATGGATGACTCATGTGAATATATCGTCGGTGACCCATGAAACATATTTTACTTCGAATACCCTTAGAAGACGTATCTTCTAAACATATGGGACACGCTTTGTATCCTTTCGTACTCCATCCAGACAAATCACCGTATGCTGGAAAATCATTGATTGTCCATAACAAAGCTGCATGTAACTGAAAAAACTCAGACTTTAAGCTATCAAAAGTTCTTATCCCCTCACTCCACATATCATTCAATTAATCAATCAACGGCTGTAAAAATACATCGATATCCTTCCCCAGTGACTTAGGCCCAGGTATAAGTAAAGACATGAAAAAAAAAGATTCTTTCATGCATATCCAAGGTGGCAAGTTATATGGAACTAAGATAACGGGCCACATACTGTACGTCAAACTCATTTGGCCAGAGGGGTTAAAACCGTCAGAAGCAAGGGCTAGACGTACATTTCTAGAATCTGAAGCGAATAATGGAAACTCTTTGTCAAAATGTTTCCATCCTTCAGCGTCGGATGGATGTCTTAGAACACCTTCAGTTTCTAAACGTCCATCTTTGTGCCATCTCATATCAGACGCGATATGTTTCGATACAAATAGCCTCTGTAATCTTGGTTTCAACGGAAAATGTCTTAGCACTTTTTGAGCCACTTTCTTCTTACTTTTACCCTCTTTCACCATGTATCGTGATTCCCCACAAATTGGGCACACATTGTCCTTAGCATATTCTTTTCTAAAAAGAACACAATCATATTTGCAAACGTGGATTGATTTGTACCCCAATCCTAACTCACGTAACAACTTCTTCGAAGCATAGTATGATCCCTGGCAACACCGTCCCTTCTGGTAATGCTTACTTTAACAATTCAAGAAGCATATCAAAAGACTTATTACTCCACTTACTCGTAACCTTGATGTGAATTAACTTCACCAAGAAATTGAGTGATGAAAAGTTTTTACACCCAGGATATAACTCTTTCCGTGCTTCACCAATTAGATGTGAAAACTCGTCATCACACTCCCCTGTATTCACATTTTCTTGACCCTCGTCATTTTCGGCTCCCCCATCGGGTCCTACTTCAGGGTTTTCTATTCCATGATCATGAAATGCACCACCTTGTAAATCATTTAACATTTCCATCATTCCTTCATCATCATCATCGTCGTCTTCTTCACTTAATGATTCATCCACATTAGGATGTAAACTCACATTATGACTCATCGTGCTACATTGTCCCACATCCTCCCCATGGAATGTCCAACGAGTATAACCTTGTGATATCCCAAAAATGTGGAGATGTTCACTAATATCTCTAAGTGTGGAAAACACAATGTTCAAAGACTTTTTGCAAGGGCACGGGGTCCTTCCCCTCTCATTAAGAACCTTACTCGCAACCTCTAAAAATGACTCTACTCCTTTTTTATAGACTGTACAAAACCTATCATTTAATTCCATCCAACTTCTATCGACATTCGACTTAATTCAAACAAAACACCTAGAAAAATCAGTAATCAATTCTACCCTTAATTTAAAAACCCAAAAATATGTAAAATAATATGAGACAGTTAACATAATTTCAAGATAGTCTTCTCCCAAGATATTTAGAAATAATAAATGAAACAAACAAATAAAAAATAACTTTGAGATGACTAACTTTGCTGCAGGTTAGTCGTCTCCCAAATGACTCTTTAACGGTTTTATAAAACAATAATATAAAGTTTAGAAAATTAACCTGTTTGATCCAGACATCGTAAAATAAGTTGATCGAGATAATTTATTACACCTGTTGCAAATTACAATTGAAAAGGATAACAACTTCGACGATGAAGACAATAATAGATTAAAGGGAAAAAAAACAAGTTACTAAGAGAATCGAACACCAAAACGATCTTAAGAAAAGAAGATGAATTCGTAAGTATCAATGTGATGAGAACATAAAAAAACCAAGAGGGGAGGAAATTTTATATCACCCTACCATTTAAATAATTAATAAACAATAACTCTTTAAAAAAAATGAATTTTTCAAACTTTTAAAACAACACAAACTTAATGACTAGAACCTCCCATCCCTTCCATATATATAAATTACTTTTGGATAACTCAAGAAAAAATACTCGTGATCTAACTCAATACAAAATAACAAATTGAAAAACAAAAATTTATCAGAGCAATCTTCCCAAATCTCTAATAAGCTGTCAAAGGATTCCTCTAAATTACATTCCCATCAAACCTTTCTTTCCCTCCGATTCGAAGCTCAAATGACCTCTTTCACTCATTATTCATTCAGCTACAATGCCTTAAGGATAACTTGATCATTAGAATCACTTGGATAGGTAATAGTGGGCTTTTGTCTAAGAATGATTTTTTGAAGATAAATAATTGGATATTGGGTTGGGATGAAATTTAGTTGATAAAAAAGCCTTAAAACACTCAAACATATAAAGGGACAAAATTCTCATATCATGACACTGTGTGACTTGAAAATAACACTTTTTAGTTCCCTCATTGGCCATTAAATGTTGCTAAAAGACCCCACACACGCATCTATTTCCATTTCTATTTCTCTCTATAAATAAAATATGTTTTTCCATGTCTAAGCCTTATCATCCATGCTTCTAAGGTGTATCATTATTCTCAAACAAAATTAGCTCATCCTAAGTGTTACCGGTAATATCTCTGTTTTAAATATATGCATCTAAATGCATAAAAGCACTTGTAATTTTAATCCTTTCAATAATCGTTATAGCATAGTTCTTTAGGGGTTTAACTGTCAGTCTATTTTTGGCATCAAGTTTATCTTATTCAGAATTTTTTTTATCAAAATTCTTTTATAATATGTTGGCTACTATTCATGTCAGTTGGAGTTTTCAGACACATGGAAAATCTCTTATAACTCTCGCCCGTAGAATTTAACTTTTTTTTCCATGAAAAAACAGTTGGAATATATTGAGAACAGTAAAGGGCATGTCCTTTACCCAAGCAGAATTTTTTAGGGGTCGAAAGTTGTTCTTGTAGCTTAACTATCAAACCTAAAGGAATCCATTCCTAATTATTACAATAACAAGCCATTTCAGTCCATAATTCAATATTTTAGATCAAACTATATTTTAGATCTCCCCAACAACAACCTGTTATACGCAAAGCTTTCAATCTTTCTTTATAATTAAGATTGAACCCAACATATCTTAATATCATCACAATCATTAACACAATACACAATTGAGAATTTAATATCCATATTCATTTCTGCTTGATCAACCATCATAATTGTAAAAAAAAAAAAAAAAGTTAAACTCCAGCCACACATACAGATTCATAGAAAGAAATGCAAAATGGACATAATACATGACTTGGAAATGGGCAAGTAAGACAATATATGAACTTCAATTAAAATTAAAAAGGAAAACAAATCCAAATTCTTTATCATCAAACACCCCCTTCCCTCCATACATTCTTCAAATAATTTAAAAATTCGGAAAAATCTCATATGAAAAAACGTAACTAAGAAACAGGGCAATGGTGGAAGACTTTGAAGACTCTATTTTAATGAAAATATTCTCTTTATCTAAACATAAACATGAACCAGAAACGTTCACATCCAAAAACCCCAAAATTTAAGAAAAATAGGTTTTGAAATCTTACCAAAAAACCTGTTGAATCTTCGAGGGTTGTTCTTAATACTTGTTGAATCTTCGATTTCCAGTTAAAAACGGCCAAATAGACCAAAAATTAGTCGAGCGTTGGCGCAGATCTGCTGATTCTTCTTCGTCTCTCTCGTTCGGCGTGGCTTCGTTCTAATTTGCTAATGAAGCAGATCTGTTGCTTCTATTCTTTTTTTTTTCATTTAATATGGGTAGTGCAGACCCCAATCGGGGGTCAGCAATGGTTTTTTAAAATAAAATAAAAATATAGGCGTTGCTGACGACCATGAGTCAGCTATAAAAATATATATATATATATATATATATTTGGATATTGTTGACGCTAATTTCGAGTCAACAATGGGTTTTTGTTTTTTATTATTTTTTAAAAAAATTATGTATTCTTGCTCACCTCACATCCCTAACGTTGCGTCACGGATGGAGGCCCCATTATTGACGCCCGTGTGTGGCGTCACTGATAGTAAACATTAGCCATGCAATATTTATGCGTGGCTAATTCCTACGTCATTAATACCACAGTTTCTTGTAGTGGATGAGGTTTCATAAAGTTCCCTTAACACGGAGCGCCTCTAACTGGGAGCGATCTGGGAGAAAAGTTCAAATTAATAAATCGAAATTATTAAGACGGCTCATAATGTGATTAGTTTTAGTTAGGAAAACTTGAACAATCACTTTTATAAAATTAATCTAACCAATTTAAGAGTTAAAGTTGATTAGGGTAATTAAAACTTGGATGAATGAATTAGCCTGAATTAGTCTAAGTTATGAAGCCCTAACTTAAAATATTAAGTGGGAGAAGGAAACATGTCAATGTATCCTATGGTCTCCATTGATGGTGTGACGACCTGACACTTTTAAATAAATTTAATTTATAAAACACAGCGGAAGTCTTTTATTTTAAGAAAAAAATTGCCATGGTTATGTTTGAAATTTGGCTAGTCAAAACCTGTTTACATCCTAATTTTCAAATCTAATAAAATCACATGGAACTTTAAGTCCCAATCAGAAGTTCAAAGATGTAATATTATAAAACAATATCCATAAGCTCTTATGAGCTAAATACAATGTATAGTTCACAAAATCCTTTAAAGTTCACAAAAGTAATACATAAACTTTACAACAACGGAGTCCATCTCGAGGTCAACATCCCTCGATCACGCAGCACCATCTCCCCTTCCACGGCCTCTAGCCAGGGCATTACCTGAAATTTTTGTAATATCATGATCTAACAAACTAAGCCCAGTGAGAATAATAAGAATAAAAAGAAAAGATAGATCTCAAACTCGCATTTCCGATTTGTGTCCAATCAATTTGACACAATCCACTCCTAAAGTTCTCCAAACTCTAGGCAATTTCATTCTAAACTCTCTAAAGGATGATATTACTAACACTCGTAGTCAATCCTCATCCATTAACTTGTTACGACATAAATAAGAAAAGTAAATAAACTTTGCAATGAGTATAACATCTTAATTCTTCTTATTGTTTTACTTTCCATTATGAAATATACAATTCTTTCTCCATGATATAATTCCACCGATAATATGCATGAAGGTAATGAAGATATCCCGTAGAATTCGCATTCACCTTTTATGCATAAATGAAGGTAATGCTGACACTCCCCGTAGGGTCCAACATTCTACCTTATAAATGAAGAAGGTGATGCGGACAACCCCCGTAGGGTCCAACATTCTCCCCTCATTTTCTTTCTCACTTTCGTTTCTTTTTCTCACTTTCGTTTCTTTTTCTCGCTTTCGTTTCTCTTTCTCGCTTTCGTTTCTTTTTTCTCACTTTCCATTTCCATCAATGATATGCATGAAGGTAATGGAGACTCCCGTCGGATCCACATTCACCTTTTATGCATGAAGGTAATGGGGACTCCCATCGGATCCACATTCACTTTTTTTGTTTCTCACCTCCCTTCTCTTCCATTTCAATGATGTAAGATAATATGGTGCAAGATGTTATGGTTATGCTTGCACATGCTTGCAAAAAGTAAATAAAGTAAAGTGCGAATAATAAAGTAACCGAAACAAACATAAAATAAAGGAGCATAAAGTAAAAGAACATAAAGTAAATAAATAGGAAACTTCGGACGAACGATATGTCAATTGAACTCCGCTACCAATAATAAAGTAAAAATCATAACTTAAACGATTAACCTATACCCTCAAGGATTCTAAACTTCCAATATAATCTGATGTTCTATTAACCATTCTATATAAAAGTTTAGATCTTTTAACCTCCAATGATCCATCCTAAACTTCGAAAGGTTCAATGCTTTCCTCGAGAACTCCTAAGTTCTCACTTAAAGAACTAGCTCATAATCCTAGGGTACTAGCTCATTCCCTCTATTCTTAGATTCGAATTCTAATCTTAGTTTCCAATTCTACAAACCATCATACTTATTCCCTTTCTATAATTACTTTAAATCCTAACTATTCTCACCTTAGCCAATTAAGACTTGCTCCAGGTTTCCAATTCCCACGAAACAACAACCGAGCAATCGCACCTACAATTCACCAATTGCACAACATATTACAACTCATAACTAAGATGAGAACAAGTGTGCATTTTCGGGTGAATAGTGATTTCAGATGAATAGTAATTTCGGATGAATAGTGTTTTCGGATGAATAGTGTTTGTCGAAAATCCGGGCTCAAAATCGTCAATTTCCATGATAGAAATTCATGATTTCAACTTCAAAACTCATTTATAATAAAAAACGAACAAAACCATCTAAAAAGTTTTGAAAACTTACTTTTTGGGACTTCCCTTAGAGAACGGGAAACTCCGAAAAGGTAGGTTGGATAGGTAGTCCTCGTCCCTACCAATCCAACGCAACTAAAAACACGATGATCCGCTGAGAAATGAAGAAAAGCCAAGAAGAATTTCTTCTCATCCATGGATGAGAAGCTCATGGCAATGGCAAGGAAAAGAATGACAAGTTTTGGTCAAAGTGGTGATTTTAAAGATGAGTGAATAGTGTTTTGGATATTTTTAAGAAATTGGAAATGACAGTTGCGTCCTTTTATGACTTTTGACTTATAAAACGAAACCCGATGCTCTTAAATAAATCTAAAGGTGATTAATAATTATTAATTGGCCTATTAATAATTATTAATGTCACCTAAACGAATTTAAAGTATTAAAACGATTAAAAGGAATTTCGGGCAAAATTAACTGCTAAAATCAAAATTACAAAAATAATAATTAATCTAAATACTTAATTGAAATAAATAAATAACATTAAATAAATAATAGAATAAAAAAAATTCTCTTCAAAATAACGGGACTTTACAGATGGACTCGAAACGTGAGATTTATACATGGCCTCTGTAACACTGCTACACGTGTTCATTCCCATAGGATGGTTTTATTGTATAAATCAATATCAAGTTGGGTCTCCCGAAAGGGATAAAGAATTTTAAATGTGGTTGAAGACTGAATCTACACTTCGTTGACACTCTTCAATTTTTATTTAAAAGACTAAATTAGTGGGTCACACTTAAAAAGAAATTTGATAAAGTTTGTTATCAAAATTCTTGACCAAATACACGGTAAACAATGACATAGGAATATGAGTTATTCTGGAGTTGTCAATTGTTCGAGTGGCATCTCGTTTTAATGATGGTAACTGACCTATCATTCGACGGCACTTCAGCGGTATCATTAAAATATCGTGACATAGTAACATGTTTTAGAGCTTTTCTGTTCATTAATATGTTCGCATTCATGCATCATATTTAATTATATGTCAAAACTTTTGAGTATTTGAATGTTGAGTGCATGTTAGATTATTAAGATAAATTTTATTTAAATTTTAGTAATATAGCGTCTGTTTTAGTCACTATACTTGGAAAGAACAAACTGAACGATGAAACTATGTTTCCTAGAAAAGGAAATGAATAATTTAAGTAAAGCAGTTTACTTAAATAAACAGACAATATTAATTATTGAAATAATGAGTTTATTTAAATGGAAATTAATATGATTGTTATTAATTATTTAAATAACGTGTTTATTTAAATGGTAATTAATAATAAAATATTATTAATAAATAATTATTAATTATTTAGGTAATGTGTTTACCTGAATGGCAATCAATAATTAAACATTTATTATTAATTTTAAATAATAGTGATTATTTAAAAGGATAATATTAAATAACCTATTATTATTAATTTAAATAATTTCGATTATTTAAATAGAAAATAATAAATATTTATTAATAATTAAGTACAAAAATCGGAATATAATATTTTATTTAAATGATTGATTTAAATAAATATGAAGTAAATAAGATTTATTAATAAGGAAGAATCTATAATTGAATTAATGAATTCAATGGATTTTGGTTCAAATTATTTGAATTATTAAATACCAAAATTGACTCATATATAATATTTTAGGAAATAATTGTTGAATTATTTTGTCTAAAATAAATATATAAAAGAATGTTCAACCAAAGACAAATTAAACAAAGAAAAATTAGTTTTTCTTATTGATTTTATACACATAAAATAGGCACGTAAGATAAATAAGGAATAAAATTTGATTTTATTCTTGGCATTTATCTTGTATTTATTTTGATAGTATTTCCTAATTCGATTGAAAAACCGTTTTGCGTATAAATACAAACATCTTGGTTGTTCATTCAAAAGCTTCTAATTTCAATTTTCGAAATTGAAAAATCTTTTTCTTCCTAATTTCCTCGTAACCGATTTTACAATAGTCTAAAATGGAAGAAAATATTATTCTTCCCAAAATCATAGTTTTCTAATTTAGTTCAGTTATCAATTTTTTTTTTTTTTTGAATTATGTAATAACTATTGGTTCTCATTTCGTATGAACCAAGTTTGGGAATATTTTAAATAAGAGTTATTTAGGTAGATATTCCTCTACAATTATATTACAAAGTTCCAAAGTGTGATTGGATGATTATTCAAAATACTTAGTATAAAACAAATTGTAACGTCCCGTTATTTTTGTGATAAAAAAAACTTTTATTTATTTTATTTTAATTTAAGTAATTAAAGTTTATTTATTTATCCTTGAATTAGAATTTAGTAATTTATTTCATTTTAATCATTTTAATGGCTTTATTTATTTAAATACGTTTTAATGGTATTAATAATTATTAACGGTCCAATTAATAATTATTAATCACCATTGGGATAGTTTGAGATGTTCGGGATTTGTTTTTAAGCCAAAAGTCATAAATGGGCAAAATCGTAATTTCCCAATTTGCAAAATATCTAAAAACACTATTTGCCTTCTTCTTTAAATGAAACTTTGACTAAAAATTGACCAAAATGCTCATTCATTTCCCTCCCCAAACCGTGAGCATCAAAGAGGAAGAAAGAAAAATTCGATTTCGTTCGTTTCTTGCCCGATCGACTTGATTCTTGTTCCTTTGGAAAGGTATCGGTCCTACGATCCTTTTCCACCTAGCCTTCGTACTTGCCACTCGTGTTATACGGAGTTCTCGGTAAGTTTCTCTTGAAACCCTAAGCTCCAAATAGTGTTTTAATGGAGTTTTCCTTGTTTTCCTTTGATTTTGTGTTGTGGAACTCGGTGTTTGTAAACTCGGGAGTAGTTTTAAGTGTTTTTGGAAACTATCCCATAACCCTAAAACCGAGTTTCAGTCGAACCCCTTCCCGTTTGAAATTTACCCTTTTGAGTTTGATTTTGGGTTAGAAATTAATGAATGAATGTTTATTTAAATTCGATTCGGGAAAGGGATTAATGTTCAAAAACCCTAATTATCGATACCCATTGAAATCGGGAATATCGAATTTGCTTAAAACCAACTCAAAACGTATTTATATTGCCAAAAAGCCGGAAAACCAAACCCGAAACCCATTTTATTGGGGGGGGGCCGAGAGCCCTAAGGGAGGGTTTGATGAGTTTTCGTTGTTTTGAATGTTTCGTTGGTGTTTGATCGATAGTTGGTAAAGTTATTGATTGTATGATATAATTCGTTTGTTGGTGTTTTTGAACCGCGTGGTTGATCGCTCCTTCGGACTTAGGAGAAAAGTCATCTTTTAATTAAGGTGAGAATAGTTAGGATTTAAAGTAATTATAGAAATCGAATGAGTGTGAAGGTTTGTAGAGTTTGAAACTAAGATTAGAATTCGAATCTAAGATTAAAGGGTTGTGAGTTAGTGCCCTTAGGATTAGAAGTTAATCCTTTAAGTGAGAACTTAGGAGTTCTCGAGGAAGTGTCGAATCTTAGAAGATTCTAAGTTAGATTCGTTTCTAAGCTTAGGTTGGATCATTGGAAGTTAAAAGATCTAAGCTTGTTTTTAGAACGGTTAATAGAGCCTTGGATTATGTCGGAAGTTAGAATCCTTGAAGGTATAGGTTAATCGTTAAAGTTATGTTTTCACTTTTATTATTGTTAGCGGAGTTTGATTGATATATCGTTCGTCCGGAGTTCATAGTATTTACTTTATGTCCTTTACTTTATGTCTTTACCTTTGCTCCTTTACTTTATGCTTATTTCGATTACTTTATCATTTACTTATTTACTTATTTACTTTTGCAAGCATATGCAAGAATATGCATAACATCTCGCATCATTGAAAAGAAAAGAAAGTGAGAAAGAAAAGTGAAAGGTTAAAGGTGGAAATGAGAAAAATCCACATTATTTGCATGCATAAGTACTGGTGGATACTACGGGAAAAGTCCACGCTACTTTCATGCATAAGTACTGGTGGATACTACGGGAAAAGTCCACGCTACTTCATGCATAAGTACTGGTGGATACTACGGGAAAAGTCCACGCTACTTTCATATACATAAGTACTGGTGGATAGAATGAGAAAAGTCCACGCTACTTCATACATAAGGATAAGGGTGGATAGTATGTGAAAATCCACATTACCTTCATTTCATGCATAAATGGCGAATGCGTATCCTACGGGATGTACTCATTACTTTTATGCATATGATAGATGAAAAAGAGAAACGAGATGTTATATTTGAGTAAAGTTTTATTTATTATTCTTATTTATGTCATAATAATGTTAATGGATGAGTATTGACTATGATTATTAGTAATATCATCCTTTGAAAGTTTAGAATGAAATTACCTAGAATTTGGAGGACTTTAGGAGTGTTTTGTGTCAGATTACTTGGACACAAATCGAAATGCGAGTTTGAGGTCTATCTTTACTTTTTATGCTTATTATTCTCACTGGGCTTAAGTTGTTAGCTCATGATATTACAAAAATTTCAGGTAATGCCCTGGCAAGAGGTCGAGGGAGAGGAAGTGGTGCGGTGCTGCGTGATCGAGGGATGTTGACCTCGAGATGGACTCATGGTTGTAAAGTTTATGTATTTATTTTTTAGAACTTTAAAGAGTTTGTGAATTACACTTTGTAAATAGCTCATGAGAGCTTTTTGATGTTGTTTTATGATATGAGATATTTGAACTCCTGATTTGGACTTAAAGTCCATGTGATTTTATTAGATTTGAAAATTAGGATGTAAACAGGTTTTCGGCATGCCAATTTTCAAACAAAACCACGCAAATTTTTCTTAAAATAAAAGACTTCCGCTGTTTTCTCTGAATTTAATTTATTTAAAAGTGACGGGTCGTCACACAAATAAATTCTAAAAACAAATTCTAAACTCCGAAATATCTAAACAAGTTATAAGGATTTAAAAATGTTTAAATACTTAAGTCTAAAATTACTTAAATAAGTTAGAAGGATTAATCTCTTAAAGATGGTTCTCAAGGAATTTGAGATGATAACCATATTAATCCACAAACTTATGGGATAAGTAAAATCGAATATCTTTGATTTATCAAAGATAACTAGACTTAAATATCACTAAAGCTTGAACATTCAGATGTTAGAACTTAAGTGATAAATAAACATACAATCAATTTCTTACATTCCAAATATTCAGTTATTTAAAAGGATGTTTTAAAGGAGTACTAACTGATATGGAATAAACAAAACATAAATTGAAATGCAATAATTAGTGGATAGTTGAATTCACAAATTATTAAAGAAAAGTTCAGTAAATTAGTGATACTGAAGCTTTAAACCTTACTTAAGATAGAAAATAATTACAATGATTTTATTTCACAATAAAACAAGTTGTTATGTAACGTCCCGTTATTTTGAAGTGAATTTTTTTTATTTAATATTATTTATTTATTTATTTCAATTTAAGTATTTAGTTTAATTATTATTTTTGTAATTTCGATTTTAGTAGTTAATTTCGCTCGAAATTCCTTTTAATCGTTTTAATGCTCTAAATTCGTTTTGGTGACATTAATAATTATGAATAGGCCAATTAATAATTATTAATCACCATTAGATTTATTTAAGAGCATCGGGTTTCGTTTTATAAGTCAAAAGTCATAAAAGGACGTAACCGTCATTGCCAATTTCTTAAAAATATCAAAACACTATTCCTTCATCTTTAAAAACACATCATTGACCAAAAGTCTTCATTTTTCTCATCCTTTTTCTTCCCAAAACCGTGGCCTTCATGAAAGGAAGAGAATTCTTTGGGTTTTGTTCATTTCTCGGCGGATCGATTCGATTTCGGTTGCATCGGAAAGCCCTCGGGTCTAGGATTCTTTTCCACCCATCGATCGTGCCTTTCTTCCGTGATCCACGGAGTTCTCGGTAAGTAAAGTTTCAAACCCTAAGCTCCAAATAGTATTTTAATGGAGTTTTCTTTGATTTCCTTCGATTTCTTGTCGGGAAACTCGGTGTTTGTAAATACGGGAGTAGTTTTAAGAGTTTTTGGAAACTTTCCCATAACTCTAAAACCGAGTTTCAGTCAAAATCCTTCCCATTTGAAATTTACCTTTTTGGGTTTGATTATGGGTTATTTATTGTTGAATTATTGTTTATTTAAATTCAATTCGGGAAATGGCATAATGTTCAAAAACCCTAATTATCGATACCCATTGAAATCGGGAATATTGAAATTGCTTGAAATCAACTCGAAACACATTTAAATTGCCTAAAAGTCAAAAAACCCCCCGAAGCCTATTTTTCATGAGAGGGCGAGAGCCTCATGTGGGGGGTTTGTTGGGTTTTTCGTCATTTTAAACGCTTAGATGTTGTTTGATCGTTAGTTGAATTATTTATTGATTGTTAGATGTAATTCTAATTGTAGGTGGTTTGAACTTTGCATTGACCGCGTTATCGAAGTTTTGGATTGAAATCTTCTTTTGCAAAGGTGAGAATAGTTAGGATTTAAAGTAATTATAGAAAGCGAATAAGTATGATGGTTTGTAGAATTGGAAACTAAGACTAGAATTCGAATCTAAGATTAGAGGGATGTGAGTTAGTGCCCTTAGGATTAGGAGTTAATCCTTAAAGTGAGAACTTAGGAGTTCTCGAGGAAAGCATTGAATCTTAGAAATTACTAAGTTAGATTCGTTTCGAAGCTTAGGTTGGATCATCGGAAGTTAAAAGATCCAAACTTTTTTATAGAACGATTAATAGAACCTCGGATTATTATTGGAAGTTTAAAATCCTGGAAGGTATAGGTTAATCGTTTAAGATAGGATTTACTTGTATTAATGTAGTTGTAACGACCCAAACCCGTTAAATTCTTTAAATTCAAATTCACAGCGGAAGACTCGACTTTTAAAGAAAAACGGCGTGGGTTCGTTTAAAAATCGAATAGCCAAAACCTGTTTTACAACCCAAATTCCAGAAAAAGCGATAAATCGGGAATGCGTATTCCAAAAGATATTTAAATCATAAAACATAGACATATTTTACATAAATACCCTTTCGGGCTCAAAAAGACATAAGTATGTAAAGATGGAATAATTTACAAGCATTCAATGAATGCTAAACCAAAATGAGTTCTTAATATTGTCCATACACCATCTCGACTAGTCACGCGGCTCCACCTCCTCTACCACGCTTCTTAGCTAGAGGTTTACCTGAAAATTTGTAAGTGTAGCACCATTAGCATAACATGCTAGTGAGAGTAAAACAAAAGCAAGTAATCCTATGAACAAAATCTCATAACCGAAATCGTGTCCAAAGGCCTATAATGCTCAATACTACCCACATCCACACTTCCAATTTCCATACAATCATTCGATAGTCATATATTACCTGTATTCATCATTCATTACCAAGAGATAGATATAAAGACTTAAAGTAAAGTAACATTCACTACTAAGTCTTACTACACAATTCTAAAGAATATATAAAGGTAACATTAACTATCTTTATTACCAAACAAGTTTCATCGTATCGTGCTATTGTATGGATCGAAATCAACATACCACATACGGTCGTACCATGTCTCAAGTTACCGTACCATGATACCGTATGGACCAAAGTCAACATACTATCATGTACCATATCACAAATCATCGCACCATGATACGTATGGATCCGAATCAACATACTATCATGTGCCATATCACAATCATAGTACCATAGTACGTATGGATCCGAATCAACATACTACTATATACTATATCACAATCATCGGATATCAGGACTTTCACCATATAGATATCAGGAATTTCACCACATCGGATATCAGGAATTTCACCACATCGGATATCAGGAATTTCACCATATAACAAATCATCGCACCATGATACGTATGGATCCGAATCAACATACTATCATGTGCCATATAACAATCATAGTACCATAGTACGTATGGATCCGAATCAACATACTACTATATACTATATCACAATCATCGGATATCAGGACTTTCACCATATAGATATCAGGAATTTCACCATATAGGTATCAGGAATTTCACCATATAGATATCAGGAATTTCACCATATAGATATCAGGAATTTCACCATATAGATATCAGGAATTTCACCATATAGGTATCAGGAATTTCACCATATAGATATCAGGAATTTCACCATATAGGTATCAGGAATTTCACCATATAGGTATCAGGAATTTCACCATATAGGTATCAGGAATTTCACCATATAGATATCAGGAATTTCACCATATAACAAATCATCGCACCATGATACATATGGATCAAAATCAACATACTACCATGTGCCGTATCACAAATCATAGTACCATGGTTACATATGGATCAAAATCACATACTACCATGTACTATTTCACAAACCCTCGCACCATGATTACATATGGATCAAAATCAACATACTATCATGTGCCGTAGTGCCATATTACCATCATCGCACCATGATAGGTATGGATCGAAATCAACATACTACCATGTGCCGTAGTGCCATCATCGTAACGTGCTCGTATGGAATCGAATCAACATACCACGTACGGTCGTACCAACATCACACCATGATTACATATGGATCAAAATCACATACTATCATGTGCTAGTTACAAACCATAGTACCAGGGTTGCATATGGATCAAAATCACATACTACCATGTACTATCCCACTAATCATCTCACCATGATTACATATGGATCAAAATCACATACTATCACGTGCAGAATCAAAGTGCTCAAGGTACCCACAAATCATCACACCATGATACGTATGGATCAAAATCAACATACTACCATGTGTAAATCAATGTGCCTAAGGTCACCACAAATCATCTCACCATGATTACATATGGATCAAAATCACATACTATCACGTGCAGAATCAAAGTGCCGTAGGTTTCCAAAAAGTTAGCTAAACTCCAAAGAATTCTACTAAGTTAATTAGAAACCTAACCAACTAGATTACACGAGTTACTACTCAAGTGCATCTTCTAATTACTTTACTTCCAAATCCATCAAAGTAACTTTCAATCAAGCAAAGTAACTTCCAAAACCATCAAGGTAACTTCCATTCCACTTTCATCTAACATCTCCAAATCACATTACCATACTTCCAAACCTCTCCGATGTTCTCTAATCATCGAACTAACCAAAATTCCAAACTTTCCACACACACTTCTGAATCAAAGTCTCCAACCAAAACTTAATCCTAAGAAGTTATCTCCCTCTTAACATTGATAAACAATTACATAATGAAACTAAATTCATAAAACCACTAACTTTCACATTAAACTCACCTTAGCCAAATAACTCCAAATCTCCACTTTCCACGAAACACAACCGAGCAATCGCACCTACAATTCACCAATTGCACAACATATTACAACTCATAACTAATATGCGAACAAGTGTGCAATTTCGGGTGAATAGTGATTTCGGATGAATAGTGTTTTCGGGTGAATAGTGTTTTTCGAAAATCCGGGCTCAAAATCGTCAATTTCCATGATAGAAATTCATGATTTCAACTTCAAAACTCATTTATATTCAAAAACGAACAAAACCATATAAAAAGTTTTGAAAACTTACTTTTTGGGACTTCCCTTAGAGAACGGGAAACTTCGAAAAGGTAGGTTGGATAGGTAGCCGTCGTCCATACCAATCCAACGCAACCGAAATCAAGCCGATCCATCGAGAAACGAATGAGAAGCGAAGAAAAGAAATCCTTCATCCATGGTGGATGAAGGCTACGGCCAAGGAAGGAAAGGAAAGAAGAAAATGTTGATTTTTGGTCAATTTTGTGGTTTTTAAAGATAAATGAATAGTAAAATTTAGATATTTTAAGAAATTGGAAATGACGCCTACGTCCCTCTTTTGTTTTTACTTTAAAAACGAAACCCGAAGCTCTTAAATAAATATAAAGGTGATTAATAATTATTAATTGGCCCATTAATAATTATTAATGTCACCTAAACAATTTTAAAGTATTAAAACGATTTAAATGAATTTCGGACGAAAATAGCTACTAAAATCGAAATCACTATTTTTTTTTAAATTAACCTTAAATACTTTAATTAAAGTAAATAAATAAAATAAAATAAAAATAAAAAATTTTACCCCCAAAAGTAACGGGACGTTACAGTAGCGGAGTTCGATTTACATATCGTTCGTTTGGAGTTTCCTATCTATTTTACTTTATGTCTTTTATTTTATACCCCTCTACTTTATGCTTGCATCGACTACTTTAATTCCGTACTTTACTTATTTACTTTTACAAGGATATGCAGACATATGCATATCATATTGCACCATAACATTTTCGCATCATGCATTGAAAAAGAAAAGAAGGGGAGAATGTTGGAGCCTACGGGTAGTGTCCGCATCACCATCAGAAAAAGAAAAGAAAGTAAAACAAGGAAAGAAGTTGAATGGTAAGTTACGGGACGTTACACATTACTTCTCATGCATAGGGAGTTGAATGGTAAGTTACAGGATGTACGCATTACTTCCTCATGTATAAGGGCAAATGTGAAATCCTACGGGATGTCCTCATGCATTCATGCTTATGATTGATGATATAGAGAATCGAGATGTTATATTTTACACAAAGTTTATTTACTTTACTTATTCTATGTCATAACAAGTTAATGGATGAGGATTGACTACGAGTGTAGTAATATCATATTTTGGAGAAAAATGGAATAGAATTACCTAAATTTTTGAGAATTCTAGGAAAGAATGTGTCAGTTAAATTGTGTTAGGATCTAAGGCAACCCTAGAGGGGGGGTGAATAGGGTTAAAAAAAAATTATAAAACTTTTTCAATTAATTTAAGGATTTATATTAACAAAATAATTGGACTTTATAAGTTCAATTAATATAAAAGAAATTTACACTTAAAATTCTTTTTAGCAAAGTGAGCAAATATGATATGATAATAGAAAATATTGTATCACAATTAATTTCTAACCATTCAATTATGCTTTGATAAATTAGGAGAATAAATATGTAAAGCAATAGTTAAAGAGTAAGGGTTAGAGAAAGTGACACCAATATTTATAGTGGTTCGGCCAAAAATGCGGCCTAGTCCACTCCCCGAGCGCCTCTCGGGAATTTGTATTCACTTTTTGCGGGAGCAAGTGCAACCCACTCCTTTTAGCGGGATCAAGATCAAACCCGAACAATGACCCTTTCCACGGAGCAAGGACAACCGTTATCTATCACTCTTTTTACTAAGGTCTAAAAGTTGACCTTTTACAATGGTAAATCCTCACAAAGGATAGATATTACAAGAATTTTGCTCACAATAAGAGATAATACTCTTAATAAAATAGCCCTTAAGGATGGCTAGAAATACACAAATTTTGCTCACAAAAATGCTCACAAAGAGATTAAAGAAGAGCTTTAGCAATGAGAAGAAGGCTTATGATTTTCGTTGGTATAGAATCTATCATTTTCGAGCTCAATTTATAGGTAAAAAAAAGTTACTATTTCATCCACCTTCTTAATTATTTTTTGACTTTAATGATGTGAATTGAGGTAGAAGATGGCTCCATTGTTGACAAAAATGAGAAGGAAAACTGCCATTTTCGGAGTTGTAAAAATTCCAGAAATGAGGTTGAGGAAGAAGGCCGTGAAATGACGTTTGTAGCCTTTAAGTCTTCAAGGAAATTAAAATATGAGAAGGGCATTATTGTAATCAACCAAAATAGAGTAATAATTGCTTCCAGAAAAGTCAATGAGAAGTCCACGTGTCAAAACGTCATTAGGTGAGCCATTTCTGATTTTGAAATTAATAATAATAAAATTATTAATAAAAATCCAGGCAGCAGGGGCAAATTGGGCAGATGACCGTTGAGAAGGAAATTTGAAATTCGGTCAGGAGATGATAAAAGGCTGGTTAGGACATAGAAGATATTGACCAAAAGACCAGGGGCAAGAAAGTCAATTTGCTGCATAAGAAAATGGGGCAGCTGGTGTTGGGAACTGGCGTAGCCACGTGTCGAGGAATGGCTGGAGAAGAGTCACCCAGTGGGACCCACGCGTGCAGCAGTTCCCAGGCGCGTCAGCCGGTTGAAGACACGCGTTGGCGTGGACGAGTGGCAGCCGTTGGATGAGAGAGATAGTGCGATCGTGCGGCTGAGAATCGATTCTGATTTTCTTTTTATTTTTCATTTATTTTCTGCTTTGAATTTTGAAGACCGTTGGATGATGGCTTCTTTGACGATCGAACGGTTGATAATAATTCTGACATTTCCTTTTTCTTTAATTTGAATTTCTGAATAAATCTGAGCCACTGATTTCAAATGCAAACAGATCTGACGGATGGCATAAATTATGAATATTTCTTTTTCTTTAAATCATAAAGTTGAATAATCTGAGCCTTCCATCTCAACTACCAATCTAATCTGACGGATGAGAATTTGAGCGCAGAATAAATATAATGTGCTTGCCATATGCGATCCGATTTAAATAATTAATTTAATTCCAATATTCTAAAATCAATATCTCGCTCGTTTGAAGTCCAATTGAGTCGATTCCAATTGCGTTGAACTCGTTGTAATTTTCTCTACACAGTGAACTATCAAAACACAGAAAATTGATTAGTAACAAAAACACGTTTGTTATCATCAAAATAAGAAATAAGATTAATTGGCTTAGAAAGTCAACAAATTGGACACAAATCGGAAATGCGAGTTTGAGGTCTATTTTTACTTTTTATTCTTATTATTCTCACTAGGCTTAAGTTTTTAGCTCATGATATTACAAAAATTTTACGTAATGCCCTGGCTAGAGGTTGAGGGAGAGGAGATGGTGCTGCATGATCGAGGGATGAAGACTTTGAGATGGACTAGGTGGTTGTAAAATCCATGTACATGGTTTTGAGAATTTTATTTAATTTTTGAGATTTGTACAATTGTATATAGCTCTTAAGAGCTTTTTTCTTTACTTTTATGATTATAAATCATTTTGAACTCCTGATAGGAACTTAATGTTCCTTTTGTTTTTAGATGTCTGAATTTAAGATGTAAACAGGTTTTGGCTAGCCTATTTTCAAACATAATCACGCCAATTTTTCTTAAAATAAAAAAGTTCCACTGTGTTTTCTAATTTAAATCATTTAAAAGTGTTTGGTCGTCACAAGTTATTTAAAAGTTTAAATGGTTAAACTACTTGTAGAACTTTATTTGAGTGGGAGCGTCATAGTACGAACCAAAAGGACTTTTAAAAGTTCAAATAAAACTCATTGACTTCAAAATCAATGAATAAAATTCAAAATAAGTGAAATAAAACTGACACGAATTTTCAATAGTGGAGTTGAAAAGGGTCACTTATACTTATACATTATTTTTGGAAATAATAAAAAGTATAAAATTGTAATCATTGAAATAATGAAAGTAAAGGAGAATTACTTTGCAGTGGGAGCTTAAGAATTTAGAGAATCCTAGAACCAATGTGACTAAAATAAAATTTACAAATAGTATGTTAGTGCACATAGGTAAAATGGGAGATTTTATGAGTTGCACGGGCTCAAATTCGAACATGAATTTACTTCCATGTAAGAATTCGACAATAGACCTTTGCAAATTAAACATCAAATGAGTTAAGTATAAGTAAAATGAGTTTTTACTAACTAAACTCTAGATTCGCGTAATCACTAATTTGTTAGTAAATGAAAGGTGGTTGAACATGATGGTTTCAAATCAATAGTTAATAGAGTTTATTTTATGGAGATAAAATATGGAATCTATTACACTTAATGAAACTAACATCAGACAAAAGAAATACATACTAAGTAGATGAAAACGTTACTGATAAAGTATTAAAATGACTACCATGGCTAAGTAGTTGATAGTCATCCAGTTTGAGTGGAATTACAAGTCAAATCTCCAAAGATCTAGGACAAGTGGGAGATTGTTAGGAATGGTGTCCTAGAACTTGTAATTATTTAATTACAATAATTTATTTTGAATAAATTAAATAAATAAACATAAGATCTTTATATTATCTAGATTGATTCAATTAACGATATTAAAAATATATGGAAATATATAAATGTCAAACATTCAAATAGTAAACCCTAAGTTACTCTTATGAAATCACGACTTAGTATGTGAGTCATACGAGAGGATTAAAGTCGAGATGAATAACTTAAAAGTGTCTACAGTAAATGGATAACGTTTGGGAAACTTATCCTGGTAACTGTTGATAGCTTCACATTTTGTTTATAGACAAATGATCTAATTCTGATGATTCATGTGGGAGACATGAAATGGAAGTATCATATGCAATGTTGATTGTATAAGACAGGACCACGATGTTTGATCAAATTTCTCATTAGTACCGTTTACGAGAAATGATCGAATATCAAACTAAGTTTATCAACCGTGATAGATCTCAATCCTGAGTGAAATGCGGACTCCTATTTGTGGAGTTATGTTATTTGATTCACATGATTGAGAGCGATCTGTAAGAACGCTTAATACACTTTTGTTTTGGGAACATGACTAGATAAGTAGCTGGGAACTCATTTTCATGAGATGTAATTCATAACTTTCCTATAAATTAATGGTATCAGTGCGAAACCTAAACATTTTAGGAACTTTAGGAAACTCCCTTGATGTACTGATTCGAGACATGAACAAGTGGCGCCACGACTTCTATTGATCATAGAAGTACCTTATCTCTAGTTCGACTAAAGATAAAGTTTATTGGAGAATCAGCGGGAACACAAGGATAAAGCGGTAATTACAGGGGCAAAACGGTAATTTTATCCGCCTATAATTATGAGGGTTCCACGTGAAGGATTATATCACAAATATAAATAAAGATAAACTAAATGGACACAACTCATCTATAGTGAGGGGAGTTCAGCTATGAATCTATAGTGGAATTATTCATAGTTAGATAATAAGTAATTAACTGATTATGAGTTAATCACTTAATTGACTAATTATTAAGCCCATGATCTATAGGTCCATCGGGTCCCTATGCTAGCCCAAATATCATAGTCGCGAAATCAAGTAGAAGAAATGGAAAGTTTAAGTAAAGTGAATTACTTAAATAGGCAATATTAATTGTTTAAATAATGAGTTTACTTAAACAGAAAATTAATAATGAAATATTATTAATTAGATATTATTAATTATTTAAATATTGAGTATTTTTAAATGGTAATTAATAATTTGAAATTAATTGACAATTATTAATTGTTTAAATAAATAATTTTATTTGAATGAAAATTAATAATTAAAATTAATTAATTAATAATAAAATATTATCAATAAAGTTATTAATTAAATAATGAGTTTATTTAATGGAAATTAATAATTAAAATATTTATTATTAATTATTTAAATAATGAAAATTATTTAAATGGAAATTAATAATTAAATACAATTTGGTAATATTTAGTCGGGAGAAAATATTAACATTATTAATTGTTTAAATAAATATTTTATTTAAATTGTAATTAATAAATAAATTAATTAAGTTGGACTTATTAATTTAAGAGAGAGTTTCAAGCCCAATTGGATTAATAAACCCAATTGAAATTGGCCCAAAATAATTAATTACATAAATTTGATTTATTAATTATTATTAATTTTGGCCATCATAGATAATTTGTAGGAGATAATTATTTGAATTATATCCTATAATAATTATATAGATTTATTTACCCAAGATAAATAAAATAAAGAAAAGAAAATATTCTCTTATTTATCTATGACATTTTAGAAATACCAAGATAAAGGAAAGAGATAATTCTTTTTTCTTTTTGTATTTATCTCCATGGATTAATCCTAATGTGATTAGGATTCCTATTTTCCTATAAATAGGAGGCTTGGGTCATTCATAAATCACACAATTAAATTCCTTAGAAATTCGGAATTCTCACTTCCTTCTCCCTCCCCCCGGCCGATTTTCCTATAGTCATTGGGAAGAAAATATTTTTTCTTCTTCCCAATTTCTTCTTAAGTTCGATCCCACAATCGGGTTTCGTTTGATCGATCGAGATATAGCGTAGAAGATCCAGTGTTGCTGAGGATTTGATGCTGTAAAGAAACCTCCAACCGATTCTCCATTTATTACTCAATGTAAGTAAAAGGCCTTTAATTTTCAAAATTAAGCATGAATCTACATGTTTTTATCATGAATTGCATGATGTTAATAGATCCGTTATTAAATGTTAATAAGTTTACTAAATAAATTTTCGCTAGTTTAGTAAACCATCCCTTCAATCTTCATACATTAACATATAATTTCTCGTTCTCCTAAGATAGTTGAGAATTGCTTTAACTGCAACCCAATGTTCCTTTCCAGGATTGGATTGGAACCTGCTGACTACTCCCACTGCATAGCAGATATCCGGTCTAGTACACAACATTGCATACATTAGAATTCCTACTGCTGAAGCATATGGTATCTATCCCATTTCCTCAACTTCTTGAGGTGTCTTAGGTGATTGTTCTTTAGACAAGCTAATTCCATGTCTAAAAGGTAAAATACCTTTCTTGGAATTTTGCATAGCAATGCGTTTGATAATTTTATCAATATACGTTGCTTGAGACAGTGCTAGTGATTTCTTGATTTGATCACTAATGATATGAATCCCAAGAACATAACTAGCCTCTCCCAAATCTTTCATTTGGAATTGATTAGCCAGCCATTCTTTAACTTCTGTTAACGTTCCATTGTTTTTTCCAATTAATAATAAAAAATCGTCAAAGTAAAGAATTATGAATACCACTTTGTCTTTTATGATACGCTTGTATACACAAGGTTCATCTACATTCTGTTCAAAGTTATAAATTTTGACTGCATCGTCAAACCTAATGTTCTAAGACCTTGATGCTTGCTTGAGTCCATAAATGGACCTTTACAACTTACAAACCTTTTGTTCTTGTCCTGGAATAATGAATCCCTCTAGTTACATCATATAGATGCTTTCGTCTAGATTGCCGTTAAGGAAGGCTGTCTTGACGTCTATTTGCCAAATCTCATAATTATAATAAGCGGCAATGGATAAGATGGTGTGAATAGATTTAATCATGGCAACTGGGGAAAAAGTTTCCTCATAGTCAATACCCTCCCTCTGAGTATATCCTTTTGCCACTAATCTAGCCTTGAAAGTCTCAACTTTCCCGTCTACACCTCTTTTTCTCTTATAGATCCATTTGAATCCTATGGGTTTTTCACCATTTGGAAGATCTATGAGAGTCCAGACAGAGTTGGAATACATTGATTCCATCTCGAGATCCATGGCTTTGAGCCATTTTTCTTTATCAATATCCTGTATTGCACTCTTATAAGTTAATGGGTCTTCCGGATTGTCATCAGCTATGGCAATGTGAATTTCTCCAAATCCTATAAAGCGTTCTAGGTTTCTAATAACCCTCCCACTTCTCCGAGGTTCTGATAAATTTTGCATCTTGATTTCAGGTGTTTTATCAACAGCTCTTGTTGATTGATGAATTATGTTGTTATCACTTATTTTATTTAACACTATTGCACTTCTGGGTTTTGTATCTCTCATAAAATCCTCTTCAAGAAAAACTGCATTTGTCAACACAAATACTTTGTTTTCCACGGGAAAATAAAAGTACCCACCCTTTGTTTGTTTTGGGTAGCCTACGAAAAGCCATACTTTAGTTTGGGGTTCTAACTTCTTTGGGTTTGCCATCAACACATGAGTGGGCAACCCCCAAATCCTAAAGTGTCGTAAACTTCCTTTATGTCCATTCCATAACTCTTATGGCGTTTTAGGAACACTTTTGGATGGAACCACATTGAGTATGTATAAAGCAGTTTTAACTGCATATCCCCAAAAAGAAAGTGACAGTGTTGTGAAACTCATCATTGATCTAGTCATGTCTAATAACGTTCGGTTTCTTCTTTCAATCACACCATTTTGCTGAGGCATTCCCGGTGCTGAAAGTTGAGATGTTATCCCATATTCTATCAAATAATCTCTGAAGTCTAAATCCAGATATTCGCCACCACGATCAGATCGAAGTGTTTTGATAGTTTTACCTAATTGGTTTTCCATTTCAGCTTTATACTCTTTGAACTTATCAAGAGCTTCTTATTTGTGGATCATTAGGTAAATGTATCCATAGCGTGAATAATCATCAGTGAAAGAGATGTAATATTCAAATCCACCACGAGGTTTTGCATTAAATGGTCCACAAAGGTCTGTATGCACAAGTTCAAGTGGTTCCGAGGCTCTATTACCTTTTCCAGTAAAAGGTCTTTTGGTCATTTTGCCTTCCAAACAGGGTTCACAGACTGGCATGGTTTCGATTTCTAACTGACTTAGGGAACAAGCTTTGACAAGTCTTTCAGGCCTGTTTAAGCCTATATGACCTAGCCTTAGATGCCATAAATACGTTTCTTCTTTCGAAACCTTTTGTCTTTTAGTTCTTGATTTTGCAGGCTTGAACATTTCAATATTATGTGTTGTTGTTCCTATTGACGGACTCAATATGAACAAATTTTTTCTATTGACTGCAGAGGTTATATACAAATTTCCTTTGTATATCTTGATCTCATCAATCCCTGAGTCAATTGAATAACCATTTCTCATGCAACGTGAAACTGACACTAGATTTCTAGCAAATCCATGGACCAGTAAAACGTTGTATAATTGTATATAGCGAGAATTGAATTGCAAACAAATGTCTGCACATGCAACTGTTGTAAGGAACTGCCTTATTTCTACTCGCATTGTATATGTACCATGTTCTATTTTAGTCCAAGAATTGGACATTAGAGCGGATGAACAAATGTGGTTTGTGGCACCGGAATCAAATATCCATTCGGATAAGTTATCTTCCACTAACCACGATTCTGCTACAAGTAAATCTGAATTACTATCTAAGCCGTTCATACGTTTGTTGGTCATATTTACGCAACTAATTGCATCTGACTGCAAATTAAGATCTTTAACTATTATACTAGAATCTTGATTTAAAGTGTCATTCAACAATTCTTTCCATTTGACAAAGTTATCAATTTTATTGGTTGCAATATTAGAGGATGCCATTTTAGCTGTAATGAATAAAATTAAGTGAATTTTAATTAGCAATTCTATATTCAAACAATGTGTTTGGCTTAAATTAAACATGATGCATGAATGCTACAATGTTCAACAAATAGAAATACCCTAAACAGATTATTATGCCACGGTAGTTTAACCTTCTCGGGTAGAGTGCCATCGAATGATAAGTCAATCACCCTATACGTTAAACTGAGACACTTCTCGAACAACTTCCAATCCAGAATAACTCATATTCCTATGGAATTGTTTTACCGTGCGTTTGGTCAAGAAATTTGATAACAATCCTTATCAATTTCTTATGAGTGTAACCCATTATTTTAGTCCTTTAAATGAGAAAAGATGAGTGTCTACGAAGTGTAGATTCAGTCTTCAATTCGCATTTAAAATCATTTATCCCATTTGGGAGACCCACCTTGATATTGATTCACACTATAAAACCTTCCTATGGGAATGAACACTTCTATGGGTGCTACATAGGTCAAGTGTGAATCTCACGTTGCGAGCTTAATAATGGAGACCATAGGATACTTTGTCAAGTTTCCTTCTCCCACTCAAAATTTTAAAATTGGGTTTTCATACTCAAACAAATTTAGGCTAATCAATTTATCTAAATTTAACCTAACTCAATCTTAACTCTTAAATTGGTTAGATCAATTTTAATGTGAATCGCCAAGTTTCCTAGATTTAAAACTAATCACATTATGGGACCTTCTTAATGAAATCGATTAATTAGCTTGAACTTTTCTCCCAGATCGCTCCCAGTTAGAGGCGCTCTGTAACGTCCCATTAATTTTGGAGGTAGTTTTTTTTTTTTATTTTTAAATAAAGTATTTAAGTTAGTTTAAACTTAGTAATTTCGATTTTAGTAGTTATTTTCGTTCGAAAACCTTTTTAAACCTTTTAAACCTTTTACTACTTTAAATTAGTTTTGATGACATTAATAATTATTAACGGGCCAATTAATAATTATTAATCACCTTTAGATTAATTTAAGATCTTCGGGTTTCGTATTTTAATCAAATCACTTAAAAAGGACGTATACGTCATTTTCTAATTTCTTAAAATATCTCATTTAACTATTCACTCTCTTCTTCTTTAAATAGTCAACTCTTGGTCAACCTTTTCATTTCTTTTCTCTCCTTCTTCTTTGCTAGGGCCGAAACCCCTCCCCCTCTCTCTCTCTCTTGGCTTTTCTCCGTTACTCGGTGGATCACCGTAATTCCGGTTCCTGTTGAAAAGCTCTCATCCCGAGGATCGATTCTAACCTAGCAATCGAGGTTTTCGCTCGTTTTCTCGAGACCTTAAGGTATGACAAAGTTTCTAAATTTTGATGTGAATAGTGTTTTAATGGAGGTTTTGAGGTGAAACCTTCAAATTCACACACCGAAGCTTAAAGATTTCAATCGAGGAAGTCGTTTTAGCAAGTTTTAGAAACTTCCCTAAACCCTAAAATCAAGTTTGAATTGAAAACCCGTCCCGTGTTAATGTCTCTCACTTGACCAAGATTAGGGTGTTTAGTTTACTATGATTTTACGTTTTACTTAATTTTTCGAAAATCGATTATTATGTAAAACCCTAAAATATCGTGACCCACTGGTATCTTGACTTTCAAAGTGTCTTTGATCAACCCAAATCACCTCTAAAAGTGCATAAAAGATGGAAAACCGAACCCGAACCCTCCCTTCCTTATTAGGTCGTGGGTCCCTTAGGGTTTAAATCCGGGATTTTCATTGTTTTATGCTTTTAGATGTCGTTTGATCGATTTTCGGATAATTAATGGTTGTTAGGTGTATTTGATATGTAGGTTTGTGATCGATTGCGTGACTTTGACTCCGGCACCTTGGAAGTTTGGATTTCACATCTAAGGTGAGTTTAAAATGGAAGTTAGTAATTTTATGAATTATGTTTCATTACGTTATTGTTTATCGAGGTTAAGAGGGGAACTAACTTCCGGGAGTTATACTTGGTTGGAGACTTTAACTCGGATGCGAGTGGGTAGTTTTGGTGTACTTATGGTTTTGGAAGAAAAAGAGGATTTATGAGTGGTTTGGAAGTCTTAATAGATGATTTGGAGAATTTAGATGAAAGTGGACGAATAAAGAACTTTAAGTGATTGGGAGTCAAAGTAGCTAGAAATTACACTTGAGTATTGACTCGTATAATTCAAGCGATTTATGTTCTTTAGTAGTTTGTTAGAACTTTATCTAGCTTACTAGGGAGCTTGATGGACTCTATATGGCACATGATAGTATGTGATACGCTCCATACGGTATCATGGTGTGAGGTTATGTGATACGACACATGATAGTATGTTGATACGCTCCATACTGTATCATGGTGCGATAATATGTGATACGGCACATGATAGTATGTGATATGCTCCATACGGTATCATGGTGCGAGGCTATGTGATATGGCACATGATAGTATGTGATACGCTCCATACGGTATCATGGTGCGAGGCTATGTGATATGGCACATGATAGTATGTGATACGCTCCATACGGTATCATGGTGCGAGGTTATGTGATAAGGCACATGATAGTATGTGATACGCTCCATACGGTATCATGGTGTGAGGTTATGTGATATGGCACGTGGTATGTCGACTTCGGTCCATACGGTATTATGATACGCTGTGGTGAGGTTGGCATTCAAAGATTTGAGCGTGTAAATGCATTATACTTTATAGCACTATACACGCTGTGGTGAGGTTGGCATTCGAAGATTTGAGCATGTATGGATGCGTTATTATTGTTATCATTATTATAGCACTATACACGCTGTGGTGAGGTTGGCATTCGAAGATTTGAGCGTGTATGAATGCGTTATTATTGTTATCATTATTATAGTACTACACATGCGGTGATACGGGTGGCACTCGAAGATTTGAGCGTGTGTGGTTGTGACGTTTTTCTTTAGCACTTAGTATATCACATTCTTTTACTTGTATCTTGGTATGAGTTTTTTTTTATGATGATAGAATATTTTCGAGGAAATCCATGACTCATAAAATTCGTTGAGCCACGAAGATGAGAAAGTTTATTATGTATGTTGATTATATGTGGACTTTGGAATGTGAAATGGGTAGTAAAAGTGAAATCTAGGCCTTTGGACACGATTTCTGACATTTTACTCTCACTAGCATTTTTATGCTAATGTTGCTACAATTACAATTTTCAGGTAAGACTCGTGGTAGAGGACGAGGTAGAGGAGGTGGCGCCGCGTGACCTATCAGGATGATGAATGGACAAGAATGTGTGTGGTTTTGGGTGAAGCATTCTTGAATGCTCTTGAACTTTTCATTATTTTATTATGTTCATTTTGAGCTCAATTGAGCATTTGTATAAATTGTATCTGTTTTTTTTAACTTTAAACTCCCTTTAGCATTTTCATCACATTATGGAATATGAAATTCCGGTTTACTGCTTTTTTTCTGAAAAATTGGGTTGTAAACAGGTTTTGGTTTATTCGAATTTTAAACGGACATATGCCGTTTTTCTGTAAAATCTAGTTTTTCCGCTGCGCATTTGTTTTAATGGATTTTACGAAAAATTGGGTCGTTACAGTTGGTATCAGAGACTTCTTGGTTCTGTAGACCACATGCATCGCATGTTTTCATGGTTTGATTTTTTCTTGTCCAATCATTGTTCGAGGTCAACGGTGTCAGGTATCCTTAGAACCGCCTATTTTGATAAGTGTAATTGTAGTATTGCCATTCCTTTTCCATTATCTCATGTGAGGCTTTTCTGATTGTGATTTCAGTATGCCTCCGAGGACAGTGATACCTAGGAGAGGTAGGAGCAGAGTACAGGCTGGGATACGAGGTAGAGGTCGGGCGAGGGCAGTTACACCACCACCCCCTCCACCTGTTTATCGGGAGGATGAGCCTCCAATGGATCAGAAGCCTAGTCAGGGTCGTAGTGTCACCATATCAGAGGAGTACTTTTTAGACCTGTTACGAGGTGGTGGAGGACAGACTGATCGGGTTATACCACCTGTTAGAGTACCGACTCCCGTGGTAGACTAGTCTGGTATTACTGATGCTGCAAAAACTTTGAAAGAGTATATCAGGTATAATACTCCTGAGTTTGATGGGACATCTACTGATCCTGCAGTTGCTGAGAGATGGATCACCAGAGTAGAGAGGGTACTTGAATTCATTAAATGTCTGGATCATTTGAAGGTCCACTGTGGGACCTATTCTTTGGTAGATGATGCTTTGTACTGGTGGAAAGGTTTATATCGTACTCTCAGCCCTGAGTTGCAGTTAGTTGGGAGGTGTTCAGGGAAAAGTTCTTTGAAAAATACTATCCAGAGGATACACGAGATCAGTTAGAGATACAGTTTCTCACACTCAGACAGGAGGATAGGTCTGTTGTGGAGTATGAGAGGGAGTTTGACCGACTGTCAAAATTTGCTACTAAACATATTACTGACCCTAAAAGCAAGAGGAAGAGGTTTATTGTAGGTTTGAGAGCAGAGCTACGAGGGCAGGTACGAGCTTTACAGCCTGCTACGTATGCTGATGCTCTGACTGCTGCTTTGGCCTTAGATATTGGTGATTCTGAGAAAAAGGCCAATGAGATTGTTGCACAGACCTCTTCTGGGAAGAGGAAGGCTGTGGACGACCTTCCCGGTCGAGGGACACAGCCACATAGACAGGCTCCTGGTAGGGGCAAGGGACAGACAGGACTGCAGCTCCATTCAGGTCAGTCTAGTGATCGGGCCCCTCCCTTACCCTACTGTCCAGATTGCACCGGGTACCACCTAGGTCAGTGTAAGGTGGTGAAATGCTATCAGTGTGGATAGATTGGACATATTAGACCTTTCTGCCCTAGTTTACCGACACCACAACAGAGTGGGGGTCAGGGTCAGAGTTCAGGTTAGAGTACAGGTCAGGGTCAGGGCCGAGGCCAGAGCCAGGTTAGTCCTAGTCAACAGTAGAGAGCACCACCGACAGTTCAGGCACAGCCTCAGACACGACAGCACGCCCATGTCTTTGCCACCACTCGAGAGGATGCTGAGGCATCTGATACTGTTGTTACAGGTACTTTGTCAGTTTTAGGTCACTTTGCTCTTGTATTAAGTGATTCTCCGGTTAACCGTTCCTTTATGTTTTTTTATATAACTTGTTGTTTTGATTAAGACGCCAATGTTTTACATATGGTGAAATTCCTGATATCCGTTATGGTGAAAGTCTGGATATCCGATGTGGTGAAAGTTACAAAATAAGACTATTTGAAAGAAATAGGAATGTTGTTGAATGGTTTTAGTACTTGCAATAGTTGTAAAATCGTGTTATGAGCGTTTTACTCTAACACGTGGTTTTTGATGCTAGCTAGTCTTATGAGAAGACGCCGATTGTGATCCTAGCATCCGAACCAAAGTGTTGAGAAACAAGTTATCCACTTGGTCAAAGTATTGTAAAGGAACCAAGTGTTGAAGGAGATTACGTGGGAAAGTGAGAATGAAATATAGTCTAAGTACCCTCGCTTTTCACTTGGTAAATGCACTTTTCGAGGATGAAAAGCCCTTTTAGGAGGGTAGAATGTAACGTCCCGTTACTTTTGGAGGTAATTTTTTTTTATTTTAAATAAAGTATTTAAGTTAGTTTAAACTTAGTAATTTCGATTTTAGTAGTTATTTTCGTTCGAAAACCTTTTTAAACCTTTTAAACCTTTTACTACTTTAAATTAGTTTTGGTTACATTAATAATTATTAACGGGCCAATTAATAATTATTAATCACCTTTAGATTAATTTAAGATCTTCGAGTTTCGTATTTTAATCGAATCACTTAAAAAGGACGTATACGTCATTTTCTAATTTCTTAAAATATCTCATTTAACTATTCACTCTCTTCTTCTTTAAATAGTCAACTCTTGTTCAACCTTTTCATTTCTTTTCTCTCCTTCTTCTTTGCTAAGGCCGAAACCCCTCCCCCCCTCTCTCTCTCTTGGCTTTTCTCCGTTACTCGGTGGATCGTCGTAATTCCGGTTTCGTTGAAAAGCTCTCATCCCGAGGATCGATTCTAACCTAGCAATCGAGGTTTTCGCTCGTTTTCTCGAGACCTTAAGGTATGACAAAGTTTCTAAATTTTGATGTGAATAGTGTTTTAATGGAGGTTTTGAGTTGAAATCTTCAAATTCACACACCGAAGCTTAAAGATTTCAATCGAGGAAGTCGTTTTAGCAAGTTTTAGAAACTTCCCAAAACCCTAAAATCAAGTTTGAGTTGAAAACCCGTCCCGTGTTAATTTCTCTCATTTGACCAAGATTAAGGTGTTTAGTTTACTATGATTTTACGTTTTACTTAATTTTTCGGAAATCGATTATTATGTAAAACCCTAAATATCGTGACCCACTGATATCTCAACTTTCAAAGTGTCTTTGATCAACCCAAATCACCTCTAAAAGTGCATAAAAGACGGAAAACCGAACCCGAACCCTCCCTTCCTTATTAGGCAATGGGTCCCTTAGGGTTTAAATCCGGGATTTTCATTGTTTTATGCTTTTAGATGTCGTTTGATCGATTTTCGGATAATTAATGGTTGTTAGGTGTATTTGATATGTAGGTTTGTGATCGATTGCGTGACTTTGATTCCGGCACCTTGGAAGTTCGGATTTCACATCTAAGGTGAGTTTAAAATGGAAGTTAGTAATTTTATGAATTATGTTTCATTACGTTATTGTTTATCGAGGTTAAGAGGGGAACTAACTTCCGGAAGTTATACTTGGTTGGAGACTTTAACTCGGATGTGAGTGGAGTAGTTTTGGTGTACTTATGGTTTTGGAAGAAAAAGAGGATTTATGAGTGGTTTGGAAGTCTTAATAGATTATTTGGAGATTTTAGATGAAAGTGGACGAATAAAGAACTTTAAGTGATTGGGAGTCAAAGTAGCTAGAAATTACACTTGAGTATTTGATATGAATCATGGAGCACAAGGGACACAAGACAATCTTAGGATGCTTCAACATCCAATTACAAGTTCAAATGCCAGGAAGCTTCAACAAGCCTTAAACATCCATTATAAAGCTTACATGGAAAAGTGAAGACATATTTTGATTATCCAAGATTGGTGGCTATGAAAAAGGATGAAATGCACTTTAATCTTTGGCAAGTGCATTTAGAGGAGGAATATTAGAGACATGTGCAATGAATTATGAAGTCAAAGTCATTTTAGGAAAGTTTCCTAAAATGGGTACTTTGCTTTTTGCTTTATGCTCTAGATGCTTTATTCATTCCTTAAATGTTGTTCACATGCCAGATTTTATTATGGGCTGATTACTTTTGGGCTTTTGTTTTAGGGTTTTCTCTTGAATATTTAAAGACTTTTTGTAACCCTAATATTCAGATTTGATGAAATAGAAAGTTGCTTTTGCTTCCAATTGACTTGCTTGGCTATTTACCTTGCATGTTCTTGAGTAGTCTTGCTTTAGATTACTTGTTTAGAAACAATCAAACACTCTTGATCTAAAGTGTTTGTGGATTGTTTCAATCTTGAGATAAGAAACAAGTTCTTCTTATTTCAAGATCATAGATCTAGGAATAATCTTCTTAACTCATGTTCCTTGGGTTTTGCTAAATTGCTTTGAGGGTTTTAGATCTTTGTGACTCAAGGGTTCTTCAAGGGGTTCTTGATCCAAATCTATGGTTTTCATATCATTTGGTATCAGAGCTTAGGCTCAAGAGAAGGTTCTTATCTTACTTGTTTTCCTTTATTTCAAGTCATATCAGTATTGACTCGTGTAATTCAAGCGATTTATGTTCTTTAGTAGTTTGTTAGAACTTTATCTAGCTTACTAGGGAGCTTGATGGACTCTATATGGCACATGATAGTATGTGATACGCTCCATACGGTATCATGGTGCGAGGTTACGTGATACAACACATGATAGTATGTTGATACGCTCCACACTGTATCATGGTGCGATAATATGTGATACGGCACACGATAGTATGTGATACGCTCCATACGGTATCATGGTGCGAGGTTATGTGATATGACACATGATAGTATGTGATACGCTCCATACGGTATCATGGTGCGAGGTTATGTGATATGGCACGTGGTATGTCGACTTTGGTCCATACGGTATTATGATACGCTATGGTGAGGTTGGCATTCGAAGACTTGAGCGTATAAATGCATTATACTTTATAGCACTATACACGCTGTGGTGAGGTTGGCATTCGAAGATTTGAGCGTGTATGGATGCGTTATTATTGTTATCATTATTATAGCACTATACACGCTGTGGTGAGGTTGACATTCGAAGATTTGAGCGTGTATGGATGCGTTATTATTGTTATCATTATTATAGTACTACACAAGATCATGAAATTCTTGAATTGATTAACCCGAAATCGATCAATTTTTCATTCAAAACGAAAGGAGAAGAAGTGAAGAAGGAGAATTGTCTTACCTCTTTTCTGTCTAGGTTTTTCTTTCACGTGAAGCAGGAAGAATGAGATGCCTGTCCCTTTCTTTTTCTTTTCTTTCCCTTCTTCTTTTAACGCCCCACCTCTTATTTTTAAAAAACAAAAAATCATATATTAATTAATTAAATATCTCTCAATTATCTAAGTCCAAAGATATTTTAAATTAATTCTTAATAATAAGAATTAAATTTAAACACTTTATTCTTATACAATTTAAGAGATTCAAATAGTGAAATATTTTTTATTAATTCAAAAACTTACCAAAAACCCGAGGTGTTACAGAATCCATGGTTGAAATCTTCAATTTCTTGCCATGAAACTCAAAGATTTCAATTTAGGAAGTTTTTTTATGTACATAGTAAGTTCCCCCTAAACCTAGACTCGAGATTGAACTAAAACCCACCCCGTTTGATTTACCCAAGCCGTGGGCTGTTTTGAGAATGTTTTTAATTAATTAATCTTATGTTGTAATTAATTTTAGGGAAGCAACTCTTGTCCAAAAACCATAATTATGTTTACCCATTGAAATTGAAAACTTTCAAACAACTCAAAACCAACCTGAAATGCCTCTAAATTGCCTGAAAGTCAGAAAATCAAACCCGAGACCCACCCCCCTATGATTGGCCAAGAGCTTCTTTGGGCTTTTTCTTGATTTTTTCGTTGTTTTATGCATTTAGGTGTCATTTTATCCCCTAACGAAGGAGCGTTCAAGATTGAACTAAAACCCACCCCGTTTGATTTACCCAAGCCGTGGATTGCCGCTTGAACGCTCCTTCGAAACTTTGGAGCTAAATCTACTTTTACCAAGGTGAGGATAAATAGAATTTAATTGTAAACTTAGAAACCGAACAAGTTAACGACTTGTAGGATCGAAAGTTGAGATTGAGATTTGAACTAAAAGGATTAAAGTAGGTGAACTAACTTGTTTAGGCTTGGGAGGCTTGGGAGTTAGTTCTAATTTGAGTTGGGAGAACTCATGAATCTTTCGAAGGAAACAACTAACTCTTGGAGATTCTAAGTTATGTTCGCTTTCGTGTTTCCTAACGATTATCGGAAGATGACGATTCCAAGTATAATAGGGTGAATAAAAAATTTGGATATGGAACTTCGTATATTTACTAAAATAATGTTATTGAGACTCTTATGTTAAAGTTAGTAACTCAAAATTATCTGAAGGTCGTTTGGCTTGACTTTTACATTGTTGTTCAGAAGTTGATACTTTCCTGTTTTATGTAGAAAAGGTAATAAATGATTCATGTATCATTAATCGTTATGTTTCTTTCAATTACTTTGAACGGTTAAATTTATGTTTACTCACACTTGAGACCCTGTTTATGTTTATTTTGCATAATCGTATTTGGGAGGAATAATGAAATAATGCATAGACTAAGTTTGCTTGCATTGTCTGGTATTATTCGTTTTATGTTTACATATATGTATCATGAGGAATGCTAAAGGCTATGTGAACTTTGCATGGTTTGGGGGATGGATAATAAGATAATGTTAGGACTGCTCGTGCTCACATTATCTAGTATTATCCATAATTACCATGATACATATATGAGAGAATGCAGGGGTTGAGTGTACCTTGTATTTGTTGAGTGAGATAAAGAGGTAATGGTTAGATTGTGTGAGCTTTCATTACCAGTCATTATTCGCTAGAGGTGAGAAGATACTTATAAAAGACAATGTGTACTTTGTTTTGGAAAGCGAGATAATGAAGTATTGTTAGATTGTGTATGCTTCCAATACTGTCATTATAAGCATGTTAATTGTTATAATAATTTAAAGGTCGAGTGTACTTTACATGTATTGAGCGAGTTAATGAATAATGTTGAGACTGCGTGTGCTAACATTATCGACATTAATCAAGAGTTATTTTGTTTGAATATGTTAAGACTGAATGAGCTTAGGATTATTTTAGTTATAATAATGTAAAGGCCGAGTGTACTTTACATGTATTGAGCGAGTTGATAAATAATGTTGAGACTGCATGTGCTAACATTATCGACATTAATCACGAGTTGTTTTGTTTGAATACGTTAAGACCGAGTGAGCTTAGCATGATTTATTAAAGATAAAGGAATGTTAACCTTATGTATAGTCTAATATATTGAAGAGAATGAAATAAGAATGTTATGTGTGTTATGAAACACGATCTTCTAAATGCTTTGGAGTTAGTTTCTTGATTACTTGGGAGATCTCGTATGTGAAAGTTGGATACTTGATGTGAAACCCTTTTGAAGTGGTTGAAAGGTAAAGAGAATGTAAGCTATATTTGGAAACAAATCCGAATACGGGTTTAGAGTCTAATGTTACTTTACTTTTTGTTTATCTTCACTGGGTTTTCACTCATGATTTTATAATTTTTCATGTATTGCTCGTGCTCGGGGTCGTGGGAGACGAGCTGGTACCATCTGATCTTGATGGAAAGATGGACTAGAGATGGTTTTATAGTCCATGGACTCATTTTATTTCGTATTCTCTTTTGGCTTGTACATTTATATATAAGATCATGAGTGCTTTATTTAAACTTTTATAATTATGAAACTCCTTTGAACTTTACTTCAAGAAATGTGCATTTCCTTGTCTTTACAATTTCTCTAACTGTGAAAAATGTAAACAGGTTTTGGATAGTCCAAATTTTAAACGTATCCTAAAAATTTCGTTGCGTTCTGGTTTTTAAATGATTTAAAAGGAGTCGGGTGGTCACATCCCTTGTCATCACTAAAGTGTTAGGAATGGTGTCCTAGAACTTGTAATTATTTAATAATAATAATTTATTAAGAATAAATTAAATAAATAAACATAAGTTCTTTAATTATCTAGATTGATTCAATTAATGATATTAGGAATATATGGAAATATATAAATATTAAACATTCAAATAGTAAACCCTAAGTTACTCTTATGAAATCATGACTTAGTATGTGAGTCATACAAGAGGATTAAAGTCGAGATGAGTAACTTAAACGTGTCTACAGTAAACGGATAACGTTTGGGAACCTTATCTTGGTAACACTGTTGATAGCTTCGCATTTTGTTTATAGACAAATGATCGAATCCTGATCATTCATGTGGGAGACATGAAATGGAAGTATCATATGCAATGTTGATTGTATAAGACAGGACCACGTTTATTGAACGTGTCACCAAGATGTCTTGGCGCTGTCTCTTGGGAAGGACGAGAAATAATCGAATATCAAACTATTGATCACAGAAGTATCTTATCTCTAGTTCGACTAAAGATAAAGTTCATTGGAGAATCAGTGGGAACACAAGGATAAAACGGTAATTACAGGGGCAAAACGGTAAATTTATCCGCATGTAATTATGAGGGTTCCACGTGAAGGATATATCACAGATATAAATAAAAGATAAACTAAATGGACAATAACTCATCTATAGTGAGGGGAGTTCACCTATGAATCTATAGTGGAATTATTCATAGTTAGATAATAAGTAATTAACTGATTATGTGTTAATCACTTAATTGACTAATTATTAAGCCCATGATCTATAGGTCCATCGGATCCCTATGCTAGCCCAAATATCGTAGTCGCGAAATCAAGTAGAAGAAATGGAAATTTTAAGTAAAGTGAATTACTTAAAATTGGCAATATTAATTGTTTAAATATTGAGTATATTAAACGGTAATTAATATAAACATTATTAATTGTTTAAATAATGAGTTTATTTAAATAGGAAATTAATAATTAAAATATTTATTATTAATTATTTAAATAATGAAAATTATTTAAATGGAAATTAATAATTAAATATAATTTGATAATATTTAGACGGGAGAAAATATTAATATTATTAATTGTTTAAATAAAATATTTTATTTAAATGGTAATTAATAAATAAATTAATTAAGTTGGACTTATTAATTTAAGAGAGAGTTTCAAGCCCAATTGGATTAATGAACCCAATTGGAATTGGCCCAAAATAATTAATTAAATAAATTGTATTTATTTATTATTTTATGATGATAATCTCGGCCATGCCATGTATTTTGAGGAGATAATTGTTTGAATTATATCCTAAAATAATTACATAGATTTATTTACCCAAGATAAATAAAATAAAGAAAATAAAATAATCTCCTATTTATCTATGGCATTTTCGAAATTGCAAGATAAAGGAAAGAGATAATCTTTATTTTTTTTGTATTTATCTCTATAGATTAATCCTAATGTGATTAGGATTCCTATTTTTCTATAAATAGGAGAGTTGGGTCATTCATAAATCACACAATTCAATTCTTTGGAAATTGAAAAATCTCTCTTCCTCCTTTTCTCTCCCTTTGCCGATTTTGCTATTCAAAATTGGGAAGAAAATATTTTTCTTCTTCCCAATTTCTTCTTAAGTTCGAATCCCACAATCGGATTTCGTTTGATCGATCGGGATATAGCGTAGAAGATCCGGTGTTGCTGAGGATTTGATGCTGTAAAGAAACCTCCAACCAATTCTCCATATTTTACTCAATGCAAGTAAAGGGTTTTAATTTTCAAAAAAACGAGCATGAATCTACATGTTTTTATCACAAATTCCATGATATTAATAGATCCTAAATTAAGTGTTAATTTGTGTTACTAAATAAATTCCGCTAATTTAGTAAATCATCCCTTCATAAAGGTGTAAAGACCCGACTTTTCAGAGTATAAAACAAACGTATTTAAAACAGTGGAAGACTCAATAAATGATCTTTATTGAAAACATGCAAACTGTCAAATCAATAAATGCTTAAATCAAAACATAAACTCCGGAGTTCAAACTTTGAAAACAAAACAGTAATCCAAAAACATAACCTCAAATTCGACAACTCAAAATCATAAAATAAAGTTCCGATGACCAAATAAAAGCCCAAGTAAAATATGTATATTATTCATAAATATTAATGAATAAATAAAACCGGCGCCGATATGACATGAACCCTCACCTCTTCCACTTCATCAACCGCCACCTCTCGGTCCATTGTTACCTGAAAAAAAAAACAACAGATAGCACTGTGAGGCTAAAGCCAGTGAGAAAACGACTTAATCAAAGATGAATTCTTAGATAGTCTCTAACAATTCAAACTGAGTCCCAAGCACTCAAACACTTTCCAATAACATCTAAGGCACAAAATCACTTAAAACTTTAAGTCTCACTCGCTTACATGAATAGACAATTCTCACTGCTTCCATACCCAAAACCTTTAACCACCAATCTCACTTACATCACTAATCTTTCCGTTCTCATAACCATTGTAAATATCCACACTTTTCACAATCTCATTCTCACACATGAATAGGCAACCTAACTAGCTCCGTATTCAAGGCAATGTATAATAACTTCTTACATGAATAGGCAACACTACCGGGTTCCATATTCAAGGTTTCTCAATAAAACTTACTTTACTTGGGTAGACAACTCTCACTAGTTTCATACCCAAGGTTTTCATTCACAATATCCCAACAACAATACTTAACATTCCGGATAACTGGGTAACTCTATTTTAACAAGCAAATAATTTAACAAACAAACATAATCAATCAATCATTCATACTCTCCACTAAGAAGGCGGTCTCTTGGGACTACAAACCTTTCTTAGGCACTTAGTTACAGTCGTAACCATAACTAATCCCCTAATGGATCATTCATACGAGCAACGTCCATTAGCTGTTATGAGCTCACTCTCATAACTATATATTTTACTAAGTATGAGCTCGTAGCCTCATACTAGTTTAACACACTTGTCAAGCCATCATTCCACAATCTCTTTACATTATCCTCTTGATAATGTTCATTCACAATCAGCAAACACAATTAAAATACAGCAGCTCAAAGGTTCTAATTAAAGCATGCACAATACATCATTACGATAAAACTGCCGAAAACGGTCAAAAACTTAATAATTCAATCCTAATTATGCTCAACTCAAAACTCATGTCAAATCACCATAAAATACTCCATAATATCCCAGAATTAACTCCCAAATCAATCAGAACCAAGTAGAAATGAAAAACTCCAAAAACTCACCAAAAACGCCTAAACGAGTTCTAACCGAAAAATAAATTATTCCAATAGATTTTTCTTATGATTCCAATATCAAAACTCATCTTAAAACTCCATAATTTCCAGGATTATCATTTATCTCAAACAAAATCAATTCAATGTAAAGAAAACTCACTTTTACCGAAAATTGACTATTTTAGCTTTAACCGAAAATCTAATTCTCCCAAATTAAAAACGATATCTTCGATGGTCCAAATTCATCCAAACGTTCCAGAATATCATGATTAAATATAATGAAATGAATAAACTACGGTAAGAGCCTTAGATTTCTCTAAAATTCCACCGTTGACTAAACCGTTAACTCACCTTGTCTTTGCTAAATTTCCAATTTCCAAGCTAGTTTCCACCACCAATCAGACCTGAAACAAGGGTCCTAAACATTAAATTTTCATGCTAAAACAGTACCAAGAGATGTTAAAAAGTTTGGGGTTCAATGGCTCTAAGATCGGGGAAAAAGGCAAACGACGAATGGTCACCGTTTGAAGGAGACAGCAGCTACGGCACTGCTGTCTTTTGGCATGGCTGAACCGTGGCCTTCGGGTCATGGTTTGGTCTCGGTTTAAAGTTCCAGGTGATCGGTATTGATGGGTTTTGGTTTTAGACAAAGGGGATCAACACCGATTAAGTTTTAGGCGAAGAATTAAGTGACAAAAGACAATATGGAATGAGTGTTTGGGCAAGGTTCAAGAACATCATAATTTCATAATTAACACCAATTTCCAGAATTTAAAAAGATTAATAATCGGTTCGAAACACTCACCCAACGATAGGAAATCACGAGATCAATCTCCAATCTTCACCTAACGACTCACCACGATCAAATCGAACACCTAACAATAAAATTTGACGAACCGAACATCGATTTCAAAAGCCTAAGGTGGCGGCAACTTGGGAAATTCAAAAGAACAAGAAGATTTACCTTTTGATAAAATAAGGATATTCCAAACACTCCAAATACGAGATCGATCCTTGAATTGATGAAGAAACGACGAACAAATCGGAACACGGGTCTTCTCAAGGGGGCAGCGGCCATGGAGGCAAGAATGAGAGTCTAAAATATGATAAAGCCAAAAGGGAAGGCATCCTAGGTTAAAATTCACGAGCTGGCATATTTACGAAACTGCCACTCACCTTAAAACGTCTATAACTCGATCACCTGGTCTCAGAACGACGAACCGTCAGTTGCGTTGGAATCGTGACATCGAGACAATCAATTTTATGTCAAAATATTTTTCAAATCACAAGGTTCAAATTTTGAGGTTTTTTGAGAAAAATTACCATAATACCCTTTTGAAATAACACGGTATTTCTGCTCTAATTAATCAATTAAGCCTGATTAATATTATTTTAAAAATAATATTCATTTTGTAACTTTCTCGTGATGGGGTGTTACAAAAGGTCTCTTCGAAATCCTCACAGGATTCCCCAGACTCACTCTCAGAGGAGGAATGATTTGGGTTAGCATCATCCAAATTCTCATATACCAATTTATAAACTGAAATCAAGAAATTTCCTTCTGCATCGCGTTAACAAGAAAAGATGTTCTGGAAGAAGTCTCTACAACATATTCATCGGCATTTATTATTCCGCTAGGATAAACATACATTATCACACCATTTCTCCATTCCTCAACATTTCCCATAGAAGTAGATTCCATGGAAGAAGTCAAAGTTCCTAGCCCTAAGTCAGTGACTCTAAATTAGAAAAGATTTATTGATGCATGCTAAAAATTTAAAGAACAACACTAACCTTAAATGAAGAATAGCTGTAACGTCCCGTTATTTTGAAGTGATTTTTATTTATTTATTTTATTTTATTTTATTTTATTTTATTTAGTTATTTATTTATTTCAATTACACATTTAGTTTAATTATTATTTTTGTAATTTAGAATTTAGTAGTTAATTTCGACCGAAATTCTTTTTAATCGTTTTAATACTTTAAATTCGTTTTGGTGACATTAATAATTACTAATAGGCCAATTAATAATTATTAATCAGCTTTAGATTTATTTAAGAGCTTCGGGTTTCGATTTAGAAGTCAAAAGTCATAAAAGGACGCAACCGTCATTTCCGATTTCTTAAAAATATCAAAATACTATTCATTCATCTTTAAAAATCAAGCAATTGACCAAAGTTGACCAAAACCTCTCATTTTTCCTTCTCCAAACCGTGGGTCTTAGGGGGGAAAGAGAGAAATTCGGTTTTCGTTCGTTTCTCGGTGGATCGACTCGATTTCGGTTGCATCGAAAAGCCCTCGAGTCTAGGATTCATTTCCACCTAACCATCGTGCTTTTCTCCCGTGATCCACGGAGTTTTTGGTAAGTTTATTTTCAAACCCTAAGCTCCAAATAGTATTTTAATGGAGTTTTCTCTTGATTCCTTTGATTTCTTGTCATGAAACTCGGTGTTTGTGAATACGGGAGTTGTTTTAAGAGTTTTTTAAAACTTTCCCATAACCCTAAAACCGAGTTTCAGTCGAAACCCTACCCGTTTGAAATTTATCTTTTGGGGTTTGATTATGGGTTATTTATTAATGAATTATTGTTTATTTAAATTCGATTCAGGGAATTGCATATTGTTCAAAAACCCTAATTATCGATACCCATTGAAATCGGGAATATCGAAATTGTTTGAAACCAACTCGAAACACATCTAAATTTCCTAAAAGCCGGAAAACCAAAACCGAAACCCTTTTTATGAAGGGGGGCCGAGAGCCTCATGTGAGAATTAAAGGGTTTTTTGTTGTTTTGTGTACTTAGATATCGATTGATTGATAATTGGTTAATTATTGATTGTTAGATATAATTCTAATTGTAGGTGATTTTGGACCGTTTGCTTGATCGCTCTAACGGAGGTTGGGAGCGAAATCTTATTTGGCTAAGGTGAGAATAGTTAGGATTTAAAGTAACTATAGAAAGCAAATAAGTATAATGGTTTGTAGAATTGGGAACTAAGACTAGAATTCGAATCTAAGATAGAGGGAAGTGAGTTAGTGCCCTTAGGATTAGAAGTGAATCCTTTAAGTGAGAACTTAGGAGTTCTCGAGGAAAGCATTGAATCTTAGAAATTACTAAGTTAGATTCGTTTCGAAACTTAGGTTGGATCATTGCAAGTTAAAAGATCCAACTTGTATTTAGAACGATTAATAGAACCTCGGATTATATTGGAAGTTTAGAATCCTGGAATGTATAAAATAATCATTTAAGATAGGTTTTACTTTTATTATTGTAGTTGAGTTCGATTTACGTATCGTTCTTCCGGAGTTTCCTATTTATTTACTTTATGTCCTTTACTTTATGCCTTTTACTTTATGTTTGTATCGACTACTTTAATTCCGCACTTTATTTATTTACACCAAAACATATCACATTGCATCATAACATCTCGCATCATGGAAAAGAAGAGAGAATGAGAAAGACATGAATGGGAGAATGATGGATCCTACGGGATAGACCACATTACCTTCATAGAAAAAGAAGAGAGAATGAGAAAGACATGAATGGGAGAATGATGGATCCTACGGGATAGACCACATTACTTTCATAGAAAAAGAAGAGAAAGTGAGAAAGAAAAGGAGGGAGAACGATGGATCCTACGAGATAGACCACGTTACCTTCTTCATGCATAAGGGCGTATGCGAATCCTACGGGATGTCCTCACGCATTCATGCTTATGATCGATGAAATAGAGAATCAAGATGTTTTATTTTATGCAAAGTATATTTACTTTTCTCATTTATGTTGTAACAAGTTAATGGATGAGAATTTGACTACGAGTGTTAGTAATATCATCCTTTGGAGATTATAGAATGAAATTACCTAGAGTTTGGAGAACTTTAGGAATGATTGTTTCAGATTGATTGGACACAAATCGGAATACGGGTTTGAGGTCTATCTTTACTTTTTATTCTTATTATTCTCACTGGGCTTAGTTGTTAGCTCATGATATTACAAACATTTCAGGTAATGTTTGGGGTCGTGGAATAGGAGCTGGTGCGCGCTTGATCCAGAGGATGATGACACTGAAGGGATAATTTACTAAAATAGCGGAAATTTATTTAGTAAATTTATTAACATTTAATAACGGATCTATTAACATCATGCAATTTGTGATAAAACATGTAGATTCATGCTTAATTTCGAAAATTAAAACCCTTTTACTTACATTGAGTAATTAATGGAGAATCGGTTGGAGGTTTCTTTACAACATCCAATCCTCAGCAACACCGGATCTTCTATGCTATATCCCGATCGAAAGTAAAACCGACTTGTGAGAATCGAATCGGAAGAACAAAAGAAGAAAATTTTTCTTCTAAATTTTTCCCTAAGGAAAATCGGCAATTGGGCAAAAACTTGAGAGAGAATTTTCACTTTTCTAATTAAAGTGAGAAGTGTATAAAATATGAATCCCAATGGTCATATTTATAGAAAAATATGATATCTAATCTAATTAGATAAACTTATCTCCTAATTATTAAAATAATAAATAAATAAATAAATAATATATATATAACGTCGTTCAGCGTGCGCCACCACATTTTCTATTATAAAAAAATTTGTAATTAAAACCCACGCTGACGCAGCATTAACTTTTGATTATATATATATTTTTTAATTTATTTACTTTTCTTTATATAATAATTATATATTTATGTATTTAAAATTAGAAAAAATTCAAATAACAATTTCTAATTAAATACATTTAGCCAAAAATTAATAGATTAATTACCATTGAATCTTATTCAATTAATTAATTATTTTGGGCCAAAACCAATTTGTTTCTTAAACCAATTGTATTTAATTCTCTCTAATATTTATTATTAAATTAAATAAACTCATTATTTAATTAATAATACAAATTATTAATTTCCATTTAAATAAACTCATTATTTAAATAATTAATAATATTAACATTAATTTCCGTTTAAATAATTTATTTATTTAAACAATTAATTTTGCCGTAAAATATTATAATTGATATGTTATATTAATTTCCATTTAAATATACTCTTTATTTAAACAATTAATTTTGTATCAATATTAATAATATTAATATTAATTTTCATTTAAATAATCTCATTATTCAAATAATTAATATTGTCTAAATTTAAGTAAAATCAATTACTTAAACTATTTGTTCTTCCTAAGTTAAATTAATAACTTAGTTTTGCTACAACGATATTTGGGCTAGCATAGGGACCCGATGGACCTATAGATCATGGGCTTAATAATTAGTCAATTAAGTGATTAACTCATAATCAGTTAATTACTTATTATTTAACTATGAATAATTCCACTATAGATTCATTGCTGAACTCCCCTCACTATAGATGAGTTATGTCCATTTAGTTTATCTTTTATTTATATATGTGATATTATCCTTCACGTGGAACCCTCATAATTATAGGCGGATAAATTTACCGTTTTGCCTTTGTAATTACCGCTTTATCCTTGTGTTCCCGCTGATTCTCAAATGAACATTATCTTTAGTCGAACTAGTGATAATATACTTCTGTGATCAATAGAAGTCGTGGCGCCACTTGTTCATGTCTCGAATCAGTACATCAAGGGAGTTTCCTAAAGTTCCTAAAATGTTTAGGTATCGCACTGATACCGTTAATTTATAGGAAAGTTATGAATTCCATCTCGTGAAAATGAGTTCCCAGCTACTTGTCTAGCCATGTTCCCAAAACAGGAGTGTATTGAGCGTTCTTACAGATCGCTCTCAACCATGTGAATCAAAGAACATAACTCCATAAATAGGAGTCCGCATTTCACTCAGGATTGAGATCTATCACGGTTGATAAACTTAGTTTGATATTCAATCATTTCTTGTAAACGGTACTAATGAGAAATTTGATCAAACATCTTGGTCCTGTCTTATACAATCAACATTGCATATGATACTTCCATTTCATGTCTCCCATATGAATGATCAAGATTAGATCATTTGTCTATAAATAAAATGCGAAGCTATCAACAGTGTTACCAGGATAAGGTTCCCATACGTTATCCATTTAGTGTAGACACTTTTAAGTTACTCATCTCAACTTTAAATCCTCTCGTATGACTCACATACTAAGTCGTGATTTCATAAGAGTAACTTAGGGTTTACTATTTGAATGTTTGATATTAATATATTTCCATATATTCCTAATATCGTCAATTGAATCAATCTAGATAATATAAAGAACTTATGTTTATTTATTTAATTTATTCGAAATAAATTATTATTATTAAATGATTACAAGTTCTAGGACACCATTCCTAACAGACACGGTGATGGACTAGATATTCTTTTAAAGGACCATGGTCTCATTTTGTTAATTTGAATCTTATGTTATGAAAATTTGTAGTTAGCTCATAAGAGCTCATTGTCTTTATTTTTATGATAATTGTCTTTTTGAACTCTTGATTAGGAACTTGAAGTTCCTTGTGTTTTAGATTTTTGAATTTAAGATGTAAACAGGTTTTGGCTAGCCAATTTTCAAACATAACCACGCCAATTTTCTTAAAATATAAAAACTTTCGCTGTGTTTTCTAATTTAAATTATTTAAAAATAGTCGGGTCGTCACAATAGCTGATGCCCAAATCTATAGAGGTAAAATCTAACATGGCACGAGACCCAAATCCAAAAGCCCAATCTTGATGCGCCCGACCCATAAGGAAGAGTTTGGATCATTCTGCACGACTAATTAGGAATGCTGGAGCCCGATCTAAATTAAAGAGACCAGAAGTACTCAAACCAGCTTGGACGTATGCAGTTACACTATCTGGTCTTGATCTACGATTCCATATTTGTTTATCTTATGATATGAGTAAATCTTTGCCCAAAGGTTAAGAAGATAAACATTTATCTTCAGGAGATATTATCTCCACATTATCATAGATAAACATATCATTTATCTATAGATTCTCTATATAAAGCGCTCTATTATACCTTAAACGGTATGTCATTTATAATTCTACTCTAGAATCCTCATATTATTTGCCTCCAAATTACTGACTTAATTGTCGGAGACGGTTTGGTAGGTACCACACCGTCTTTCTTATTTTTATTCTACAGATATTCAAGATCAATGAGACGTATCGGTAGTTGAACACACGTGATCGATCGTAGCGGAAATCATCCTCTACAACTGGGTAGCATAATTTTATATAAAATTTATAAATATATATATATATAAATTTTTATTGTTTTAAATAAGTTATTAGCATTAACTATTATGTGAACAAGTGATTAATTTATTAATAAAATATGCAATTCAATGCTAATAACTAATTGTCCAACTAAAAATTCACTATTTTTTTTCACATATTTCAAACACATAATATATTCATAAATATTGGAGAAAATTTTGGTTGACTTGCGATCATCCCGTTGTATACAGTGGCGAGGCCACTTGTTGGCTTGGGGGGGACAATTGCTCCTCCAAATTTTTTGAAATTTAAATTTATTTAGTACACTTCTATTTGAAAAATCAATTTTTCTCACTAAAAATTTTGAAAATTTTAATTTAATTGGTATAATTTATTTTAAATTTAATTTTGCTTCCAAAAAAAAATATGCTTGCTCTTTATTTAGAGTGTTAAAGGATATTTTAATTTTTTTTTAAAAAACCACAAACTTCCTCTATAAGATTTCTTTTTCTTCTCCATTTTTTTGAGATTTGGGATCACACAAAATTTTATATTTCTCTCATTTTTTTCTCCTCAAATTTGGATCACATTTCTCAAGTATTACCCCAATGTCGACTTTGTGACTATTGGATTTTTTCTCCCAATCTCTTTTCAAATGAGTAACTTGACAATAAATTAGAAGAATTTATTTTTTTAAAATGTGAGTTTTTATTGTTTAAATAGATTTCTTTGGTAGATAAGATATTTGTTGCTTTTCATCATAATTTTTGTGGCATTCATCCATAAGTCATACATTGCATTACTCATTGTTGAGTATTAATTAAATAAAAAAGATTTAATCAAATGCACATTCATCTTTTTTTTTATATTTAAATGATTGTGCTGATAATTTTATGTAATTGTTATAAATTGTTTAATTTATTTTTATTAGCCTAGATCTGGGACGAGTTTTTTGTTTATAAATAGATTAAATTATAAATTATAAATAGTAATAACTATTTGGTTGATTGTTCAGTGAAATCTAAATATAATTTTTTGATTAATAGCTTTATAATTTTATGTTTAAAGGTTTAATTTTACTACATCATAATTTTTTATTAATTGTTACATAAAATTGGTTAAATAATTTTATGAATGATAACATTGTTAATTTTAATTGTAATTCTTATTATTAGATTTACTAAAAATTATTTGAATGAAAAAAATTAATTATAATGATTTGAGAAACAAATTAATATATTGTTTTTTCATAATGAAAATGAGAAATTATTTTGAAATTTTCCTATATTGTGAAGAGATATGTAATTTTATAATTAACATAAAAGGTTATATATATATATATATATATATATATAAAATAAAAAAGTTTGGTTCATTTTATAATTTTCTATTAGGAAACAAGTCAAACTCTAAAAATCTAGCCAAATGGAATTAATATATATATATATATATATATATATATATATATATATATATACAAAATAAAAAAGTTCGGTTCATTTTTTAATTTTCTATTTGGAAACAAGTGAAACTCTCAAAATCTAACCAAATGGACATAATGAATTATATTAATAAAAAAAAGTCACTTTTTGAAAAGAAATTTTTTTTTATCATTTTATAAATTGTATATATAAAAAGAGTAAAAATGCCTAACTAGCCACTTTTTGCCTCTCGTTTTCCCTAATAGCCATTATTTGTTTTTCTTTGTTTTTTAGCCACCTCCAAAGGTAAAAAGACTAAAACACCCTTATGTCAAATCAAAACCCTCTCTCTCCTCTCCCCTTGCCTTTCCTTCCTCCCGTCCATTCTTTTTCCTTTTTCGTTTCTTTAATTTTTTTTTATTTTTTACACTCTCTCTCCTCTCTCCCATTTCTTTTATATTTTTTAATATTAACATCTCTCTCCCATCTCTCTCTCTCTCTACTTTTTATATTTAATTTAAAATATTTTCCCTCCCATTTTTCCCCCTCTTTTCCTTCTATATATTATAATTTCTCTCTTTCTCTCTCATTTTTTTCATTTTCTCTCATTTCTTCTTCCATCTCTCTCATTTCTTTATCATTTTTCTATAATTTTCTATCCCAAATCCATTGATTCTCTCACTTTTTTCTATTTGTTTTTCAAAAATCTACATTTTTTTCTTTTACAAATGTTAATCTCATAAATTTCCTATACTTTTTTTTTTTTACTTACATCTCTATTTAATTTCTTCTTGGTCACGTTTTTTCATAAATATATTTTAATGTTTTTGGTTACGAATCTCGAAGATCTAAACCAAAATAAGTATGGATTTGACAAAAGGTAATATACATATGTTGTTTGATTTATGTCTTTTCGTTGTTTTATGTACTATACATAAATTCTTAATTTTTTGTTTTCTGCTATACATGTAATGCATGCAATATATGTTTTTTTGGAATATACATACTATACATATTTTGCCTGTCGTCTGTTTCTGTTTCGTAATGTCTGTACTATCTGTACTATACGCATTATACATTTTTCTGTGGTCTGTTTAAATATATATTTTGTGGTCTCTCGTTCTGTTGCTGTGTTTGCTATACAGTATGTAATATACGTAATATACTTTTTTCGTGGTTTGTTTAAATATATATCTTTTGTAATACACGTGCTATACATAACTATGTGTCTTTCTTGATATACAGTCTATATCACACGTAATATATGATATATACGTACTATACACACATACGAGTTCTTCTTGATGTACACAACTGTACTACACGTAATATACGATATATACGTACTATACACATCTATGAGTTTTTCTTGATGCACACCCACTTTCTTTTATGTTCGTTTTGTAATATACGTAATATGTTTGCTATACAGTACGTAATATACGTAATATACTTTTTTTTGGTCTGTTTAAGTATATATTTTTTTGTAATATACGTGCTAGACATAACTATATGTTTTTCTTGATATACGGTCTGTACTACACGCAATATACGAAATATTCGTACTATACACACCTATGAGTTTTTCTTGATGCACACCCACTTTCTTTTATGTTCATTCTATAATATACGTAATATAATATATATTTCCTTTTTTTTGTTTGCATATTAAGTATCTTTTTTGTACATTTAGTATTATTGAATTAACACTCTTTTTGTTTTCATTTGCAGGTTATATGACATGTATATTACGTATAGCACGTACAAATGAAACACTACGGACGCTATACGAACACTATGGACGCTATACGAACTATACCAAAATAATATACTAAAATGAATCTATACTAAAATGAATCTATAAAATTGAATTAAAAATCGAAAATGTAATATGAAATCAAAATGCAAAAATAATAAAAATATAAAACAAATACTAAATACATGAAACAAGATGGACGCTATACGAACTATACCAAAATCTAGGAAAGAAAGAATGCATTAGGAAAGAAAAATGTCAAGAACTGTCAGGCCGTACGTGTCAGATATGTCAGACTATACCTGCCATACGAAAAGGGCAAAATAGGTATATTGAAAAATCAAATAGTAAAAGTGGCTAGTATGGAATTTTTTAAAAAAATGTGGCTATTTTAATATTTTTGATGCCAAAAGTGGCTATTCTGATTTTTCTCCCATATAAAAATGTGTGTCAAATCGGTATTTTATACCAATCTCCTCTTATATAGATTTTTCCCCCTATAAAATTTTTCTAACCTAATCATAGGTTGAATAGTTTATCTTTTTCACACCTTTAAAACTTCGTATCTAAATTTTTTATATCCATCCACATAGAAAAATGGTTGCGTTGTCTATACTCTGAATAGTAGAAAAGACTATGAAAAAAATTAGTCTACTTGATCATGGGATTGGCTGATATCAGAATGTTCCATTTGAGACTCCGAAGAAGCATATGCAAACACCCAAGTTGTTCCCAGCTTAGCTTGAATATTCTTATTGACAAATTAAAATAAAGTATATAAACAAATCCATGGATGCAGTAGGACCCTTATAGCTAGCAATCAAGGGCATCACATCTGATTCTTTCAAATTGGACGGTTGTGATCTTCCCAATGAAGATGCTTAAGGTACTTGTTTTTTAGGTTATTTAATTATTTTCTTTTTTTCTTTTCTTTTCAAGTTTTTTTTTTTTAACAAATCCATATCTCATCTATATATACCTCAAGAATAAAGGGTTCATTTGAAAAGATTGATATCTTTAAGATTAGCCCTAAAAACAACTTAACCCCTTCATTTAACTTACTTTTAAAATTCACCCTTTAAAAGTGAGGGGAAAAGTAAAAGATATGTTTGTGGATTTTCAAATAAGAGGATGAGATCTTTCTAGTGTTTGTTCGGTTCTTATTTTACCACATCGATTTGATGTAATGTTTTGTACGAACAAAGTCACTTTAATTTAACATATGTGATTCTTTTTTATTTCAGATAATAGCAAACAAATCTCATCCATGTATCACCTAAATATTCTACGCAATGGATTCATAGGATGCTAAAGATAATTTCATTTTATTGAAGATGTCTAGCTCGCCAACATGATAATAGTTCCACTGGTTAGGCAGGTACTTCCTTTTTATTATGTTGAAGGTTCGGGTCACCCTTCTCCAAATTTGATTTAATATCTAAAAAAAAAAGATGTTTAGATTAATTTGCCCAACTTCAATTTTACCCAATAAAACTTAGAGTAACTCTCGCTACATTCCATTATTGTAATTTACCCACATATTCATTTGTGATTATTTTTTCAATTTTTTAATCTCTTTTATTTTTAAAATATTTTTATGTTTGTGAGTGAGAGTACTACTCTATAGGAGTAGCTAAGTCTTTTCCTTAAACCACATGTGATTTTATTTTATTTTAAAAAAAAAAATACTTTAAATCTACTGCCATAGTCCCTTTCATTTAACTTCATTATTTTATCCATTTCTAAACATTAGAAGGGAATAGCATCCTACATTTAATATATATACAAACCACCCTCACACTTTAGTAGCGGTGGTAGTACTTACACCCTCAAACAATAATTTGAATCACTTGCCTTCTAAACTTTATAGAATATTAAAATTAGATACATAAAAATTTAATTTAAAAAAATTACGTCATTAAATTGTTAAATTAGAACCTCGAAAATCACTATAGAAACAAAAAATATCCTACTCTTAACGAAGTTTAAAGGGGTGAGATTAGAGGAGAACTCCTCGACCCTGTCCAAGTTAGTGTTTTTGGATTCGCGTCAAGAACGAGATTGGAGCAAGATAAGAGCCCTATAGACTTTACCACAAAGAAATTTTATTAATATAATAATAATTTAAACGGGTGATTTATCAAATTTAATTTTTAATTTTTCTAATTTTATGACTTTTTAAAAATTATGAAGCCAATTCGACAAATTGAAAGCAAATTAAATTAGGGGCAAAAATCAAAATAGCCACCTTTTGGTGTGCTTTTATCAAGATGACACTTTTTTTTAAAAACTAATCAAAACAGCCACTTGGTACACTGTTCATTCCAATTTTTCCCCTCCTGTATGCTATGTATGTTCTGACATGTCTGATATTTCTGACTTTTTCTTTCCCAATGTATGAAAACAATTATTTTTATTATTTTTTCTTTCTAATTATTTTATAAAATTTGAAAATCATTTTCCCCCTCATTTATTATTTCGTTTATTTTTTTCTTTTTTCTTTCCAATATCCATTTTTTTTAATTTTTTTTTTGATTTATTATTTTGTTTCAGTATGATATTATCTATTTTGTTGGTATATTCCATTGGTATATTCCATATATTTTCATTTTTATACTTGATTTTAAGTGAATTACGTACATTATCTTCATTTTCCATGTAATGTTTGTATATTTGGTATTTTGTCCTCCACTTTGCAATGAAATTTGAGGGAAAAATAAGATATACGTGATATACATAATATACATGTCATTTTATCTGCAAATAAAAACAAAAAAATATTAACAAAATTTAAAATCAATATATAATTTACACAATAATTAATATACAAAATATACTTATAGAGACACATAACAATACATATACAAACTACTTAATATGGACACATAAACACTATTTTGCAAAACAGACAAGGATATTATTGAGGCCTCATACGAATAATATACATGATATACTAAATATGAATACATAACAGTACAACACATAACAATTTGGTATGGACATATAAGAGTGAAGTGCAAAAACAGACAGATAATGATTATTATGTCTCATATATGTATAATCATGTCATTTGATCAGTATACTGCGAATCATTTCATATTATAGTTATTAAGTCTCATATGCATAATATACATAATATACATGTCATCTTATCAGGCGAGTCGTGTCATAATATGGTTATTATGCCTCATATGCATAATATACATACTATTCTTAATATAGACATATAATATTACCAAAAAAATGATATGGACACATAATAGTACACTTCTAACATACAAATATAACTATTAAGACATACAAATATACATTTATCAATCCCTTGTCATTTTTGTATATTGTGTATATTAAATAGTGTACATCTAGTAAACAATATATTGGACTAAAAAAACAGATGGTTATGTATATTACAGAGCTGTACGTTTAAAAAAGGGATATGATGAAAGATGATGTCCGTTAATCCTTTCGACACTTAAGTATATTACGGAATATATGTTACGAATATTACGGACGAGACACAATGTATATTATGTATACTCCAGGATCTGCGTTTACCAAATCCAAGCACATCAAGAAAAGAAAAAACCAATTTTTTTTTCATAAATGTGAAAAAATTCATAAATAACTCAAGAGACGTGGATGAAAAGAAAATTAACGAAAAAAAATATACAAGATTCGACGAGATCTAAGAGATCTATGGAGAAAAACATAGAGAAAAAAGAAAGAACATTTTTTTTCCCAAATGTATGCTTTTCTTGCCCTAAATCTTCAAGAAGCGCATAGATCTGGAATCTATTGAAAGAATGGAGAAAAACGAAAAAAAAAAATCAAACCTTTTGCACAATCATCATCTGATCTATGTATTACTCTTCTATGTGTGTGCATTTTTTTTGAAAATTTTATGGAGGAAAAATAGAAAAGAATGATGGTGGTGGAGAAAAAGCTTTTTTGAAAGATAGAGAGAGAGAGGTGTAGAAAGAATGAGAGGGAAAATGAAAAGAAAATGAGAGAGAGAGAAATAGAAATGAGCTATATTTGGGAGATGAGAAATGAGGGGGAGAGAGGGAAAAGAATTCTGATGGGAAATGGAAGGGAAAATTGGGGAGGGGGGAATGGGGGGAAACATTATTAAAAAAAAAAAGAAGAATATTTGGGAGGGAAAGATGAGAGAGAATGAGAGTGAGGGAGATAATGGGATGTGACAATATTTAGAAAAAAAAAAAAAAAAGAGAAAGATGCATGACAAGGAAGAGAAGGGAGAGAGAGGAGAGAGAAAAAAATAGAATGATTTGATGGGAAGATTTGACATGGGGGCATTTTAGTATATTCCTAATTTTATGTGGCTATTGATTAATGAAATGAAAAAAAAATGGCTATTTGTAAAATTAAGAGGTTGAAATGTGCTATTTATATAATAAACCCATTAAATTATTACTACCCTTGTAGTTCATTTTCGGTTTATACAGTTCTCCCATAACAGATGTGTGCAAATTTGTAGAATATGACATTTTTAGCAAAGTGTAAAATCTAAAAATCACATTCATATGTTTAAACTATCAGATTATTTTAATGAAATTGACACACGTGACAGACATAGATTAAGCATATGTCTAAAATATGATTTTGTTTATTGATGACATTTTGATTTATTCTAAGACCGAGGAGATGCATAATATGCATTTGAAGAAGGTCTTGACGATGTTATGAAATCAGAATTGTCTGCCAAGTTCTCAAATTGTGAGTTTTGACTTGAAAAGGTGACATTTTTAAGCCATGTAGTATCGAGTAGAGGAGTATCTGTTGATCCCTCTAAGACTGAGGCAGTTAGTAGTGGGCCTAGAACGACTAGTATGCCTGAGATTCACAGTTTTCTAAGTTACAAGCTCATTTTCGAGAGGAAGAGTCAGACATGCCTTGCCAATCTGTCTTTTCTACTGATAGTGCGTTGATAAATCGTAAGAGCCTTTATGTGCCTTCAGAATCAACTTTTTTTAAAAGAACTGTTGGAGGAGGCTCACGGTTCTATCTTTTCTATTCATCCAGGTAGTACAAAGATGTACGAGGACCTGAGACAGTATTATTGGTGGACTGGGATGAAACATGAGATTGATGTTAGTAGGTGCTTGATTTGTTAGCAAGTAAAGGCCTTAAGAAAGAGTCCACCAGGATACTTTAACCCTTTGAGAATGCTTCAATAGAAATGGAAGGAGATTTTCATGGGTTTAACCAGTGGTTTTCTAAAGATGGCAAATAGTTATGATACCATTTGGGCGATTGTAGATCATTTGATGAAGACCACACACTTTATACCTAGAAGGATCACATACCCAGTTATACTTACGGGAGGTTGTTAAATTACATGGCGTGCCAGTAAGGATAGTATCAGATCGAGACACTTAGTTTGTCTCAAAGTTTTGGCAGAGTTTACATACTGTCATGGGTACTAGCTTGGATTTTAGCACAACCTTTCACCCTCAGACAAATGGTCAAATAATGAGGGTTAACCAGATTTTGGAGGATACGTTGAGAGCTTGTGTTCTATACTTTGATGGCAGTCACGACTCTCAGTTGTATTTGAAAGACTTTGCTTATAATAATAGTTACCAGGCTACTATCAAGATGGCACTGTTTGAGGCACTTTCTCCTGCTCATTGGGATGTAACGTCCCGTTACTTTTGGAGGTAAATTTTTTTTTTATAAAGTATTTAAGTTCAGTTTAAACTTAATAATTTCGATTTTAGTAGTTATTTTCGTTCGAAAGTCTTTTCAATCCTTTTATGACTTAAAATTAGTTTCGGTGACATAAATAATTATTAACGGGCCAATTAATAATTATTAATCACCTTTAGATTAGTTTAAGAGCTTCAGGTTTCGTTTTAAAAGCAAAAAGTAAAAGAAGGACGCAGGTGTAATTTCCAATTTTTTAAAAATATCAAGTTACTATTCATTAACTCTTTAAAAACCCATCCTTAGCCAAATATAGAGAAATTTGCTCATCTTTTTCTCTCCCAAAACGCCCCAAACCCGAGTAGGAAGAGGAGAAAGAAAGTGTTGGATCTCCCTCGTTTCTTGGCCGATTTTGTCATGCCTTAGCTCGTTGGAAAGCTCTCGCAACAAAATTTCTATCCATCCTACATTTGAAGCTTTTCCATCCACTTCCAAGGAACGAAAAGGTGAGGGAAATTCTATAAAATATGGGTATTGTTGATTTTGAAATTCTATCTTTGGTTTATGCTTGAATTCATCCTTTTCCTTTGGGTTTTGGTAGTTGTTAGCTAAAGGATCCTACCTAGGGTTGATGTATGTTTATCCTTTGCCCTAATTTTGGATTGAGTGAAAAACCCGACACCGTCGATTCACCCCTTTTGCGAAGACTGTTATGTGTAGTGTAGAAGTGCTTTATTTTCGTTTTCCTTTAAATTTGTGTGGTTAATTCTAGCCCCTAAACCCCTAATTAATGTTACCCATTATTTGAATCCACCTCAAAAGTGCCTAAAATGAGCCTGGATTACATCTAAAGTGCCAAAAACCAGAAATGCTCTCTTCTCCAAATCACCCTTAGGGCCGTGAGCATCAAGTCCCCATCCCAGGCTTTTTTCTTCTTTTATTTGGTTACATGTCGAACGTTGTTCTTTTTGTTAAATTAATGTATGTTAGATGTAATTAAATTGTAGGTTTTGGAAACCATTCGCGGGATTTATCCTCCGGCTCGTAAGAGGACGACTTCTTCTCAAGGTGAGTTTAAAATGGAAGTTAGTAATTTTATGAATTATGTTTCATTACGATATTGTTTATCGAGGTTAAGAGGGGAACTAACTTCCGGAAGTTATACTTGGTTGGTGACTTTAAACTCGGATGTGAGTGGAGTGGCTTTGGTGTTCTTATGAATTTGGAAGTAAAAGAGGAGTTATGAGTGATTTGGAAGTCTTGTAAGATGAATTGGAGAATTAGATGAGAGTGGATGAATAAGGAACTTTAAGTAATTCTGGGAGTCAAAGTGGCTTAGAAATTACACTTGAGTATTGACTCGTGTAATTCAAGCAATTTATGTTCTTTAGTAGTTTAGAGGAATTCTATCTAACTTACTGAGAACTTGATACACTCCATACGGTATCATGGTGCGATGATTTGTGATACGACACTTGATAGTATGTTGATACGCTCCATACGGTATCATGGTATAACGATTTGTGATAGGGCACATGATAGTATGTTGATACGCTCCATACGGTATCATGGTGAGATGATTTGTGATAGGGCACATGATAGTATGTTGATACGCTCCATACCGTATCATGGTGAGATGATTTGTGATACGGCACATGATAGTATGTTGATACGCTCCATACGGTATCATGGTGCGATGATTTGTGATACGGCACATGATAGTATGTTGATACGCTCCATACAATATCATGGTGGGATGATTTTTGATTCGGCACATGATAGTATGTTGATAAGCTCCATACGGTATCATGGTGCGATGATTTGTGATACGGCACATGATAGTATGTTGATACGCTCCATACGGTATCATGGTGCGATAATTTGTGATACGGCACATGATGGTATGTTGATACGCTCCATACGGTATCATGGTGCGATGATTTGTGATACGGCACATGATGGTATGTTGATACGCTCCATACGGTATCATGGTGCGATGATTTGTGATACGGCACATGATGGTATGTTGATACGCTCCATACGGTATCATGGTGCGATGATTTGTGATACGGCACATGATGGTATGTTGATACGCTCCATACGGTATCATGGTGCGATGATTTGTGATACGGCACATGATGGTATGTTGATACGCTCCATACCGTATCATGGTGCGATGATTTGTGATACGACACATGATAGTATGTTGATACGCTCCATACGGTATCATGGTTCGATGATTTGTGATACGGCACATGATCGTATGTGGATACGCTCCATACGGTATCATGGTGCGATGATTTGTGATAGGGCACATGATAGTATGTTGATTCGCTCCATACGGTATCATGGTGTGATGATTTGTGATACGGCACATGATAGTATGTTGATTTGCTCCATACGGTATCATGGTGCGATGATTTGTGATACGGTACATGGTATGTTGACTTCGGTCCATACTGTATTATGGTACAATGAAACTTGTTTAGTAACAAAGATAGTTAGTATTACAATTACATATTCTTAGAATTGTGTAGTAAGACTTAGTAATAACCGATACTTTTACTTCAAGTCTTGATATCGTTACTTCACAAGAAGCATACTATGTACGTTGATTATGTGTGGAATTTGGAATGAGGAATGGATAGTAAAAGTGAAATCTAGGCCTTTGGACACAATTTCCGATATGGGATTTGGTTCATAGGATTACTTGCTTTCATTTTACTCTCACTAGCATTTTTATGCTAATGTTGCTACAATTACAATTTTTTTCAGGTAACAAACGTGGTAGAGATCGAGGTAGAGGAGGTGGTGTCGCGTGACCTATCGAGATAATGAACAGACAAGAACACAACTGGTTTTGGGTGAAGCATTCTTGAATGCTCATGAACATTTCACTACTTTTATTATGTTTCATTTTGAGCTCGATGGAGCAATTGTATAATTTGTATATATTTTTGGACTTTAAAACTTTCTCTAGAAGTTTCATCATAGTATGGAATGCGCATTCCTGGTTTATTGCTTTCTCTGATTTGAGCCAATCACTATAAGAATTTCGGGAATAGGTGACGTTTTTTTGGCGTCACCTATTCGAATAGGTGACGGTTTTTTGACCGTCACCTATGGCAATGTCACCTGATCGATTAGGTGACGGGCGTAAAAAACCGTCACCTATTCGAATAGGTGACCCGTTTTACCCGTCACCTATATCAATAGGTGACCTGTTTCACCCGTCACTTATACCAAGAGGTGACCCGTTTCACCCGTCACCTATACCAAGAGGTGACCCGTTTTACCCGTCACCTATTCGAACAGGTGACCCCTTTTACGCGTCACCTATTCGAATAGGTGACCCGTTTTACCCGTCACCTATTCCAACAGGTGACCCGTTTTACCCGTCACCTATTCGAACAGGTGACCCATTTTACCCGTCACCTATTCAAATAGGTGACCCGTTTTACCCGTCACCTTTTGTAAAAAAATATATATTTTTTTTAAAAATTACGCTTTCCTGTTAAAAGGTGACGATTTTTCCCCGTCATCAAAATTAACAAATTAGAGAAAAAAAATTATAATTTAATAATACCACTGAGACTTTTTAATACCTATGAACCTTATATATCAATCTAACATACTAAAAGGTAAATACATGGTCATATTACAAGAAATAGCTACTAACTTTATATACAATAACAAGTTTAAAGTACAATATTTACAAAATGATGCTTCTCAAAAAGTAGAATATTATACACAAGAATTACTTCTAAACCTCCACAAAAAACCATTTAATAACATTAACCAAGCTTTAAAGTATAGGCATGCCGAGACAAATATCAGAAATTTGATGCCAAAATAAGCTCACTGCCATACAAAAGCTACTGAAAATTTTGAAAAGAAAAACCTTTTTTCTTCCATCTTAAGCAAAAAGGAGAATAGGGTCGAGCTACAAAATGGGTTTTGGCGTGAAATGGAAAAGGGATGACCAACAAAACCATTGCTCCACTGCTTCCAAAGCTGCAAGGTAAGGAAAAATAATTCAAATTAACACATGTATGGACAAAATCTCCATACATCATTATTCCAAAGCTGAAAAAATAAAGACGAACACATGCTTTTAGAGAGTTTAATAGACCAAGAAACTAATCCCTTCCATATCCATGAATGATTCTCTTGGTGGCCATGGCCTAAGAAATACCACATGATATCGATATGAACAATAATTGCCACTAATCAAATTTACTAGTGAAACTTGCGATAAAATAAACACAAATAGCATGACACAAACACAATAAGGGGGGAGAGAGCATGATGGTCAGTCAATTGAAAAGAAAGAGTTGGTTCTTTAATATAAACAAAACATACCAAATTAAAGGCATTAAACCAAAAGGTTTAAGCTTCAAGAACAATTAGCAAAAGAAAAATGATTTCATGTCAGTTTAGCGAAACTATTTGTAGTTATTGCATATAACACTAACACTAGTTGATGCTAGTTAATAAACTTTCAGAATGGCTCATGTTCATAATATTTAATGTCTGAGGAACATAAAATATCAATACACAAGCCATAGTAAACAGAACAATTGTCACAGTTTTCATAGTAAACGGAACAATGGAGTAAAAATGCAATCAATCTAATCCATCAGTGGCAATAATCCATAGTAAACAGAACCTAGCATATAGTATTAATTGGGTAACTTAAGAGGTTTAACCAGCTTTATGAATTGTTAACCTCGTCTAAATTGAACTATCAAAGTAAAACAGTCACTAACATACTGTACCTCATGAAAAGAGTGTCTAGGCATTTTAATTCTTGAATTCTTGAACCATGAGCTATCATCTACAAATGAAACAGACCAGCAGGAATATTACATCTTGGCATCTACTACATTGTGCAGAACAAATCAACAATGAAACAATATTGATACTCTTCCAACACAGGAGATAATGACAGGACACCTTGTTATCAACTAATGATAAATAGGTAAGACTAATATTAGACACCTAGCCTATTCCAAAAAAATCATGTCTACACAGGGTAAACAATGATAAAATCAAATAACTATAAAAGCCAGGCTCGTCAAGGTTCAGTTCAATACAATGTAATCCAACCTTCATAGCATTAAATAACTCAATCGTAAATAACTTTCCGGTAACCTTCACAAAAACACTTAAAGTTCTTTAATTCTTTTAAGCAAAGTAGATTTAGGAAATGAAAAAATAGAAGAGAGATGAGACTAATTAGCATGAAAAAATAAAAAAATTCAGTCATTTAAAGAAATTGAAACATAATCTCACATACTAGGAATTAAGAGAATAAAAATGACCCAAAAAAAATATGCATGCTAGGTGATTGTAATTGAAGACTGCAAATTCATAGGAGGGAAACAAGGGATTTCTAATATATATCTGCAGACTGGACTGCTTATATATTGAAAATTTTAAATTATCTTCTGTTCTAATATACTTGAGCAAAATCCAAACATCTGTAATACCTATGGCAAAGTTTATAGAAAAACTCAATAATCAACGAGCAAGAGAGTAAGAATGGTTCTATAAAACATTAACACAAAAATGCATTACTCTTACATATCACTCACCAATCAATTCCTGCATATTTTCACATTGTTGAGACTTTTTCAATAGAGGTAAACAAATCCAGTCTCATTGGCCCAAAAGACATGACCCAATGGTTAAAATTGGAGGAGCCCTGAAGAAAAAATCAAGTACTGAAGTCACACACTCTGTACAGTGATAAAATGGCACAATACAATGATAGAGATATACCTCAAAAACCAGGAATGAAACCAAGATAAAGTTTGGATAATCCAAATTATGCAATATAGCTTGAAACTCGTGCATGATATGTCGAACAAAGTAAAGTTAAAGAAGAACCTAACACAATGAAACTATAAGATATCTAAGATATCAATGCAAACCATAACAATCTCTAACCATCCATCAAGAGCATGTCCGAGTTCATTTCTAAAAATTACAGCAAGGTTAGGAGTTCTTACTTCTCATTATTGAAGCATTGTGGCAATCTCCTAATAATAGCCTTGCAACTTCATCTAAGGAAATCATTTCCACCTAAACAAGTCAATCCATTATTGAAGCAATGTGGCTTTCGTAAGGGATTAGAACTTGCAAACTTTCTTACTTACATTATAAGTTGTATCACAATTAGATTATCTACAGCAAAACTAATACAAAAATGTAGGGAGAGAGGATCCACTTTTTGTTATCATATTTTTGTTTATTTAAATGTGCATTTAAGAAGCAATAAGTCATGAAACTTAGAAAGTTATCAAATTTCCAATTAATGACACCCACCAGACATGTAGAGTTTAAGTTTATAGATTAAGACTACAACCTCAGTAACAAAAAAAAAACAAAGAGGAAATCAAACAAACAACATTAGAAACGTTAAAGCACCACTACCTCTTGAAGAAGATTGTAAGAAAGCCATGAAGTTGGAATCGTGGGAACTCGATCTTGGGCATCCCTACATTGAGCCCGTTAGAATTTGTGCTAAATAGTTGAAATAAAACACACTCATTAGACATCTCAATCCAAGAAACTGTTATTCATCATAAATTAACTGGGATAAAAACTTTAAAGCCATATTTAACAGCGATATATCTGTAATCAAACAGCCACCACTACATATTTAAACTTTTTCTTAATGAAAACTTTATGTAGCATAATAAAAACACATGACATCTTCTCTTACTATATGTCACATATTATCCTCGCGGCCATTATATAGAAAAGTCAAAATCTCTCTCACATTGTAAACTGCAATAAGAAAAACATGAAAACATGAAAATAAAAACTAAACTTGAATTGAAGTGTAAGTTAAAAATCAAAATGAAAACTAAACTAATTAATCAAGCTTACTGTATGATTGCCGAAAATACAACCATTGGAAAAGATTAAACAAGACAAGCAAAGTATCTTAGATCTTTTTGAAACAATGTACTTCAAATATTTGGTGGAATAGTAAACACCGTGTGTGTTGCAAGATGCCAGTCATTTATATTTATTAGCAAGCCATTGATCTCAAAAGTAGGAATATAAAACATATTAATGTTGAAATCCATAATGACAACCCTAACTAAACTGCACGAGAAAGAAGCCACAAATAGATGTTTATCCTAAAGCTCCACATCATTACTCAGAAAATATTAATACTTAAATTTTACTCACCTACAAAGTTGAAATCCATCGATGAAAAGCACCATGAGGCACCACCCAAAAAAAAGTTCTTTAGTAATTATGAAATCTATATACACACCTAATCAGATACTTAAATAAGGAACTAAAAAAAAAAGAAGATGATAAATATAAAAAGACCTAATTGGAGAGTGAAAATGAGGACTTGATCAATACTTAGATTTCATTCTTCCACGTGTAATTTTCCAGCGAGATTTGAGAATTGTTCTCTAACTTTGATGACCCTTTTGTAAAAACCATTTATTCATAAAAATATAGGGCAAAAAGAATGAATTATTAACATGTTTATATGCTAACAAATAAGACATGTTAATCTATATATAAACCAAACAACCCACTCAAGAAAATTTAAGCCGTTTTCAATTTTCATGTCTCACAATTAACAAAAGCACACTTATCTGATGCAAGCTGTTCTAAGAGAGATTAATGGAAACCTATGGCATGAAATGCATCTGCGTTATGGTCAGAGAAAGATTAATCAACATTCAAAAATTGATTTCGGTGGTAGGAGAAGACCCATATTGAAGAAATTGGAACAGGAGTTCAAAAAATATTTTAATTTAAGCACCTAATACAGAAATCAGATACCACAATTACATCTTAAGCATCGGGTTTTTCTAGAATTTGAAATAAAATTAGGGTTGCGATGAAAAGTGAAAGAGGGTTTGGATGAGAAAAATCAAATAGAGATAGATTTAGTTGAAGGGAGAGATACCTTGATGAAATTGAAGTGAAATCAAGTCGCAGAAATGAAGATTGTAGACTGAGACTTCGAGAGGTTGTCTGATTATCATCTTAATTTTTGCTGAATGATGAACTGAGCTTTGAAAGACTAAGAATCTTAGGGCTTCCTAAATGATTTCGTCTGATATCAAGATCGAGAGATAGAGATGAGGGTTTCATATGAGATCGAGAGCGAGAGTTCAACGAAATTTGCTAGAGCAAGAACGAGAGCTGAGCAATGTTTTAACCTTCAACTATTCGATTGATCCTTCGATTCGATTTACCAAAGTCATTGTTCTTCCTTCGATTTCATTAGTTCACCCTTGCAGCCTTCAACGATTTTCACTTTGATTAGGGTTTAGGTGACTAGAGAGAGAGTGAGAACGGAAAGTGAGAGAGCGAGAATTATTTTTTTAATCGTATAAGCGAGAGAGCGAGAACGGTAGGGAAACAGGTGACGTCTTTTTATTTTACTTTTACTGTTCATCTTATATTCCTTTTATTGCGTCACCTATTAAAATAGCTAGTGTGTTCTATTCTGATTTTTCTTATAGTGAATGTATAAACAGGTTTTGGTTTATCCGAATTTTAAACTAAACCATGCCGTTTTTCTGTAAAATCAAGTTTTTCACTGCGTATTTGTTTTAAAGGATTTTATGAAAAATCGGGTCGTTACAGGGATGAAGTTGGAGAGAGGAGAACTTTTGGATCCAAGTTGTTACGAATGACTAAAGAGTCTATCGCTTTGATTAGAGAGAGGTTGAGGGTTTACCCAGAGTCGACAAAAAAGTTATGCCGATAAGCGACGTAATCCGCTCGAGTTTGTAGTGGGGGATCATGTATTCTTAAAAGTGGCACCTATGAAGGGTGTTATGAGATTTGGGAAGAAGGGTCAGTTGAGCCCTAGTTTTAGTGGCCCTATCGAGATACTCGATCAAGTTCGAGTGGTAGCTTACCGTTTGGGTTTACCTGCTCCATGTATCGATGCTTCAGAAATACATGGCGGATCTTTCCCACGTGATTGATTATGACCCTATAGTGTTGGATGCTAATTTGTCTTATGAGGAGACATTGGTTGAAATCCTTACATTCGAACAAAAGATGTTGAGAATAAAACAACTCATTTGGTTAAGGTTTTGGGGAGAAACCAAGTGTTAGAATTGGCCACATGGGAATGTGAGGATGAGATGCAATCTAAGTACCCTCGCCTTTTCACTTAGTGAACAAACTTTTTGGGGATGAAATTTTTCTTAAGGAGGGTATACTGTAACGTCACGTTATTTTACGAGGTAATTTTTTTAAATTATTTATTATATATCTTATTTAAAGCACATAATTTAATTTTAGGGTTATTTAATTTAATTTAGAATTTAAGAGTTTATTTCGTTCGTAAATTTTTTTATTTCTTTATTAGCTTAAATTAGTTTTAGGCATATTAATAATTATTAATGGGCCAACTATAAATTGTTAATCACCTTTTGGTAAGTTTAAGTGCTTCGGCGTTTTAAAAGCTAAAAGCAAACGAGGGACGATTTCGTAATTTTTGATTTCTTAAAAATATCTTGAATAAACGAAAAAGCAAAAAAAAAAAAAACATTTTTCCTCATCATTTTCTTCTCCATGGTCGTGGGTCACCAAGGGGGGAGGAAAATCCTTGGTTTTTTGTCGTCTCAATTTTTGCGTTGGATTGATCGGGATGAGGGCTACCTATCCATCCTAGTTTTTCGGTGTTTCTCGTTCTCTAAGGGAAGCCCTAAAAAGCGAGTTTTCAAAACTTTTAATATGGTTTTCTTTATTTTTGTTTCTAAATGAGTCTTTAAGTTGAAATCATGTATTTCCATCAAGAAATTTGACGATTTCGAGTTACGGATTTTTGAAAAACACTATTCACATGAAACACTATTCACTTGAAATCACTATTCATCCAAAATCACTATTCATTCGAGAATCACACTTTTTCTCATCTTAGTTATGAGTTGTAAATATTTTTCAATTGATGTATTGTATCTCCGATTGCTCGTTTGACGATTTGTGGGAACTTTTTTTCATATTAACATTCGAGGTGAGGATAAATAGAATTTTAATGTAAACTTAGAAATCGAACAAGTTGAATGAATTGTATGATCGGAAGTTGAGATTGAGATTTGAAATGAAATGATTAAAGTAATTGAACTAACTTGTTTAGGCTTGGGAGTTAGTTCTAAATTCAGTTGGGAGATCTCATGAATCTTTTGAAGGAAAGGACTAACTCTTGGAGGTTCTAAGTTTAGGTTAGATTCGGAATTTCTTAATGATTATTGCAAATTGAAGGTTCCAAGTGTAATAGGGCGAATAAGGAATTTAGATATGGAACTTCGTTTGATTATTAAAATAAGAAAATGAGACTTTTATGTTAAGTTAATACGTGATATTATCTGAAGGCCGATTGGCTTGACTTTTATATTGTCATGTGATTATCTGAAGGCAATGGGCTTGACTCTAATATTATCATGTGACTATATGAAGGCCGATTAGCTTGACTTTATTTCCTGCTATGAGATCTTATGGAATTTCAGGTTATGGATTTTTATGAAATTTTTTAATTGTGAGACTATGGGTACTTTCTTGTTTTATGCAAAGAAAGGTAACTAATAATATAGGAATCAATGATAGTTTATGATTCCTTTGGTTATTTGAATGGATAAATTAATGTTTACTACCACTTGAGATCTTGTTTATGTTTATTTTGCATAATCGTATTTGGGAGGAATAATGAGACAATGCATAGACTGAGTGTGCTTGCATTGTCTGGTATTATTCGTTTTATGTCTACATATATGCATCATGAGGAATGCTAAAGGCTGCGTGAGCGCTGCATGATTGGGGGGATGGATAATGAGATAATGTTGGGACTGCGCGTGCTCACATTATCTAGTATTATCCATAATTACTGTGATATATATGAGAGAATGAAAAGGCTGAGTGTACCTTGAATTTGTTGAATGAGATAATGAGGTAATGGTTAGACTGTGTGAGCTTTCATTACCTGTCATTATTCACTATAGGTGGAAAGATATTATTGAAAAGACTTCGTGTACATTGTTTTGGAAAGCGAGATAATGAAGTATTGTTAGACTGCAGGAATTTTTAATACTGTCATTATAAGCATAATGATGGCTATATTGATGTGAAGGCTATGTGTACTTTACATTTGTTAAGCGAGTTAATGAATAATGTTCGAGACTTCATTTTCTCGCATTATTGACATTAATCACGTGTTTTTCTTGTTTGAAGCATGTTAAGACCGAGTGATTTTAGCATGATTTTGGGTATATTATTGTAAAGGTCGAGTGTACTTTACATGTATTGAGCGACATATGTTGTTTGAATATGCTAAGACTGAGTGAGCTTAGCATGATTTTGGTTATATTAATGTAAAGGTCGAGTGTACTTTACATGTATTGGGTAAGTTAATGAATAATGTTGAGACTGCGTGTGCTAATATTATCTACATTAATTGCAAGTTAAGTTGTTCGAATATGTTAAGATTGAGTGAGCTTATCATGATTTATTGAAGATAAAGGAATATAAACCTTATGTATAGTATGAGGTATTAAAGAGACTGAAATAAGAATGTTATGTGTGTTATGAATCACGTCCTTCTAAATGCTTGAGAGCTAGTCTCTTGATTACTTGGGAGATCTTGTACATAAAAGTTGGATACTTAATATGAAACTCTATTAAGTGGTTGAAAGGTAAAGGGTATATAAGTTTTATTCGGACACAAATCCGAATACAGTTTGGAGTCTAATGTTACTTTATTTTCCATTTATTTTCACTAGGCTTTAGCTCAATTTTTCAGGTATCAATCGTGGTTGAGGTCATGGGAGAAGAGTTAGTGCTAATCGATCTTATTGACGATGATGGCTAGATGGACTAGAGAAAGTGTATAGTCCTTGGGCTAATGTTTACTTTATGTCTGTAACGTCCCGTTATTTTGAAGTGAAATTTTTTTTTATTATTTTTTTAATGTTATTTATTTATTTATTTATTTCAATTTAAGTATTTAGATTAATTATTATTTTTGTAATTTCGATTTTAGTAGTTAATTTCGCCCGAAATTATTTTTAATCGTTTTAATACTATAAATTTCGTTTCGGTGACATTAATAATTATTAATAGGCCAATTAATAATTATTAATCACCTTTAGATTTATTTAAGAGCATCGGGTTTCGTTTTATATGTCAAAAGTCATAAAAGGACGCAACCGTCATTTCCGATTTCTTAAAAATATCCAAAACACTATTCATTCATCTTTAAATATACACCAATTGATCAAAGTTGACCAAATCCTCTCATTTTTCCTCCAAAGGGCCATAGCTATCATGGGGGGGAAGAGGAATTTTTGGCTTTTCTTCGTTTCTCGACGGATCGACTTGATTCAGGGTGCGTTGGAAAGACCTCGAGTCTAGGATTCTTTTCCACCCATCGATTGTGCTTTTCTCTTGAGATCCACTGAGTTCTCGGTAAGTTCATATTCAAATCTTAGGCTCCAAATAGTTTTGTAATGGAGTTTTCTCTTTGATTCTTTGATTTCTTGTCGTGAAACTCGGTGTTTGTAAATACGGGAGTAGTTTTAAGTGTTTTTGGAAACTTTCCCATAACCCTAAAACCGAGTTTCAGTCGAAACCCTTCCCGTTTGAAATTTACCTTTTTGGGATTGATTATGGGTTATAAATTAATGAATTAATGTTTATTTAAATTCAATTCGGGAAATGGCATATTGTTCAAAAACCCTAATTATCAATACCCATTGAAATCGGGAATATCGAAATTGCTTGAAACCAACTCGAAACACATCTAAATTGCCTAAAAGCTGGAAAACCAAAACCAAAACCCTTTTATGGAAGGGGGGCCGAGAGCCTCATTGATGGGTTGTTGGGTTTTTCGTGGTTCTGTACTCTTAGATGTTATTTAATCGTTTTTGGTAATTATTGATTGTTAGAATGTAATTCTAATTGTAGGTTTTTGGATCGCTTGCTCGATCGCTCTATCGATTTTAGGAGCGAAGTAGACTTTTGTCTAAGGTGAGAATAGTTAGGATTTAAAGTAATTTTAGGAAGCGAATAAGTATAATGATTTGTAGAATTGGAAACTAAGACTAAGATTCGAATCTAAGAATAGAGGGAAATGAGCTAGTGCTCTAGGATTAGGAGCTAGTTCTTTAAGTGAGAACTTAGGAGTTCTCAAGGAAATCATTGAACCTTAGAAAGTTCTAAGTTAGATTCATTTCGAAGCTTAAGATGGATCATTGGAAGTTAAAAGATCCAAACTTTTATATAGAATGATTAATAGAACCTCGGATTATATTGGAAGTTTAGAATCCTTGAAGGTATAGGTTAATCGTTTAAGTTATGATTTTATTTTTATTATTGTTTGTAAAGTTTGATTGACATATCGTTCGTCCGAAGTTTCCTATTTATTTACTTTATGTCTTTTACTTTATGGCCCTTTACTTTATGTTTGTTTCGGTTACTTTATTATTCGCACTTTACTTTATTTACTTTTGCAAGCATGTGCTAGCAAACCATAACATCTTGCACCGTTATATATTGTACCATAACATCTCACATCATTGAAAGAAAGTGAAAAAGAAAAGAAAGTGAGAAAGAGAATGAAAGGTTAATGGTGGATGCTACGGGAAATGTCCACATTACCTTCATCATGCATAAGGTTGAATGGTGGATACTACGGGAAATGTCCACATTACCTTCATCATGCATAACGTTGAATGGTGGATGCTACGGGAAATGTCCACATTACCTTCATTTCATGCATAAAGGGCGAATGTGTATTCTACGGGATGTACTCATTACCTTCATGCATATGATCGATGGAATAGAGAATCGAGATGTTATATTTTATGCAAAGTTATTTACTTTTCTTATTTTATGTCATAACAAGTTGATGGATGAGGATTGACTACGAGTGTTAGTAATATCATCCTTTGGAGAGTATATAATGAAATTACCTAGAGCTTGGAGAACTTTAGGAGTGAATTGTGTCAGATTAATTGGACAAAAATCGAAATATAGGTTTGAGGTCTAACCTTACTTTTTATGCTTATTATTCTCACTAGGCTTAAGTTGTTAGCTTATGATATTACAAAATTTCAGGTAATGCCCTAGCTAGAGGTCGAGGGAGAGGAGATGGTGCTGCGTGATCAAAGGATAATGACTTTGAGATGGACTAGGTGTTATGTAAAAGTCCATGGACTGAGTTGTGAATTTTACCATTTTGGGATTTGTAAAATTTGTAAATGGCTCTTAAGAGAATTTGTCTTATTTTTATGATTATAAGCTTTTGAACTCCTGGATAGGAACTTAATGTTCCTTGTGTTATTTAGATTTTGAAATTAAGATGTAAAGAGGTTTTGGCTAGCCAATTTTCAAACATAATCACACCAATTTTCTTAAAATATAAAGACTTCCGCTGTGTTTTACAATTTAAATTATTTAAAAGTGACGGGTCGTCACAATGTCTTTCATATTTTGATGCACGTTTGTATATAAGCTCATGAGAGCTTTTTGGTTTTAAACTTTTATAATTCTGAAACTTCTTTGAACTCTACTTCAGAAAATACGCATTTCCTTGTCTTTACGATTTCTATGAATGATTTTGGATAGTTCAAATTTTAAACGTATCCATGCCGTGTTCTTTAATACTAAGACTTCCGCTGCATTCTGATTTGTAAATGATTTAAAAGAAGTCTGGTCGTCACATGAGCTCATATACAACATGTGCATCAAGAAATAGAAAATAACGTAAACATAAGTCCATGGACCATAAATTCTCTCTAGTCTATCTCGCCATCATCGTCACCAAGATCAAGTAGCATCAACTCCTCTCCCATGACTGCGGTTCAGACCTGAAAATTGTAATATCAAGAGCGAAAACCAAGTGAAGATAAACGAAAAATAACGTAACATTAGACCCCAAACCGGTATCTAAATTTGTGTCCATAAAGCTTACTTACTCTTTGCTACCCTACCGTTTCAAAGGGATTCACATCAAGTATTACAACTTCCAGTTACAAGATCTCCCAAATAAAAAAGACATAGATCTCAAGCATATCAAAGTATCATATCTCAAATTATACATATTATTCTCTCTCATTTCTCTATAGCAACTTAAGCAAAACATAAAGTTCACATTTCATTTCTCTATAAAAACTCATGCTATACATAAAGCTCACATTTCATTTCTCTTTAGAAACTCAAGCTATACATAACTTTCATATTTCCTTTCTCTTTAGCAACTCAAGCTATACTTAACTTTCATATTTCATTTCTCTATGATATCTCAAGCTAATCTCACTCGGTCTCAACATGTTTCAAACAAGAATATCATGCAATTAACAACAATAATGCTAGCATACGCAATCTCAACATTATTCATTAATTCGCTTTACACATGTAAAGTACATGCAAGCTTTACATCAATATAACCATCAACATGCTTATAATGATAGATATTGAAGGCACACGCAATCTAACAATATCTCATCACTTTTCAAAACAAAGAACACGTAATCTTTTCATTATTATCTTCCCACCTCTAGTGAATAAACAATATTAGAGTCTCATATCGCATATTTCATAAATCATTGAAATAGATCAAAATACGTAACATTTTCATCAAAGAAGGTAATAACAATTCAAACACCCCTTGAATTGGTCGGAAATCAATATTTACTTTATTCCTCTACTTTTGGTAAAAACTCATTCTTTACTAAATAATATCCACATTTCTTCATATTCACCAAGAATTATAATCATACATTTCTTAAATTATCAGAACCATTCTGAACATTAGAAATAAAATATCTAAGATAAACATAATCCCACTCCGAACCTCAGTCAAAAGTATCTAAAGAAAACCATAAAAGCAGGAAATAAGTTTAGGCATTCTACATTAACCAATTTCATAACCATTCTTTAATCCCATAATAACCCTAAGTCAAGAATCAATACTAAACTCACAAAACTTAATTAAAGTAGTTTAACATGAACTTTTTCACATTATTTCAATGTTTACTTATCTCCCGAAGCATACAAATCGTTAATTAGATTTAACTCCTAAATTTACCCAAAAATCTATTTATCCTCACCTTTTAAGAAAGAAAACAATTTACTTAGTGGTAGCTCCTCCAAGAAGGTTTTCAAGCACCACCTGCATTAAAATTACAACTAAAAAAATTCAACTAACAATAAAATTCAACTAACAAATGCTAATTAAATTAATTGTCGAAAACAACATTCCCAAAAACTGGGGTTGTTCTCGGATTTATGGTAGCTCTAGGGGAATCCAGGTTCATTTGGGTTAGTTTCTTGGGTGTTTTAATCAATGGGTAAATGGTTTTAGGGTATTTGAACTTGGTTTCTGTAACGTCCCGTTATTTTGAGGTGAATTTTATTTATTTATTTATTTATTTTATTTATTTATTTAATATTTATTTGTTTATTTAAAGTATTAAAGATAATTTTAGAATTAGTTATTTGGAGTTAAATAGTTAATTTCGTTCGGAAACCATTTTTAATTGCTTAATTAGCTTAAATGAGTTTTGATGGTATTAATAATTATTAATAGGCCAATTAATAATTATTAATCACCATTGGGCTAGTTTAAGTGCTACGGGTTTCGTTTTAAAAGCTAAAGGCAAATAAAGGACGTATGCGTCATTTCCGATTTCTTAAAATATCATAACACTATTCATTCCTCTCCTTAAATAAGTCAAACTTAGACAATTTTCCCATTTTCGGTTGCGTTGGATAGCCACGGGCCCGAGCATCATTACCAACCTACCAATCGATATTTTCCACCATTATCTAAGGGCCTTAAGGTATGTCAAAGTTTAAAACCTAAAGCTTCAAATAGTGTTTTAATGGTGTTTTTGGTTGAAATCTTCCATTTCTTGCTCGAGAACTCGAAGATCTAGATCGAGGGAGTTGTTTTATGTATATTTAGAACTTTCCCTAAACCCTAGAATCGGGTTTGAGCCAAAAGCCATTTCTATTAGTTTTTCTCATATTTGATGATGCTTAGGGTCTTTAAAATTTTATGTTTTTATGTTTTTCTTAATCGTTCGGGATTGAACTTTTTTCCTAAACCCTAAATCACGTTTACCCATTGATGGTACCAACCTCCAAAGTACCCGAAACCAACTCGAAACACCTCTAAAGTGCTTGAAATCCGGAAAACCAACTCCTTTTCTCTCTTCCCCTTGGGCCGTGGGCTTCTTGGGAGCAATCCCCGACTGTTTTGTCTTTTATTTTAATAACGTGGCGATAGTTGTTAGTTTCGTTAATTTAATATACTTTAGGTGTATTTTAATTATAGGTTTTGTGCATCGATCATGATTTTGGTCAACCGGCAATTAGAAGTTGACTTCAATTATAAGGTGAGTGTAAATTGGTTGTGATTACTTTTATGTTTCCGGGTTGCATGACGATCATGTTTGATCGAGGTTAAGAGGGTTATTAGATTTTAGGGATTATCCCTGATTGGATATAGTTGGGAGATAAGGAAAGTGCATAAGGAAAAAAATTATTAAACTTATGGTGTGTTTAAAGTGAGTGGTTTAATTGTGAATTAAGTTGTATTCTCAAGGAGAATTATGTTTCCGGAAATGGGAGAAGAGTATTAGAATACTCTGTTGATTTGAGTGATTATAAGATAGTTAAAGGAAACTTGGGAGAAAACATCTTGTGGTTTTGAGCTAAATTGACAAATATAGTAGCGATGGGATTCGCTAATTAGTACTACCAAAGGGATGTAGTACGTGTGGTGTGGTATGTGTGGTAACGAATCATCATGTGGTATGTGTGGTAATGTGATTAGTGACAATGTGGTCACGGTGTGGTTTGTGATTGGTGACAATGTGGTCACGGCGTGGTTTGTGATTGGTGACAATGTGGTCACGGCGTGGTATGTGAATGGTGACAATGTGGTCACAGTGTGAAATGTGAATGGTGACAATGTGGTCACGGTGTGTTATGTGAATGGTGATAATGTGGTCAAGGTGTGAAATGTGAATGGTGACAATGTGGTCACGGTGTGAAATATGAATGGTGACAAGTGGTCACGGTGTGAAATGTGAATGGTGACAAGTGGTCACGGTGTGAAATGTGAATGGTGACAAGTGGTCACGGTGTGAAATGTGAATGGTGACAAGTGGTCACGGTTTGAATTGTGAAATGTGACAATATGGTCACAATGTGAAATAACATGTGGAATGACATAAATGATAGAAATTTACATTATTATGTACTTTGTTATGCTTTAGTACTAATTAGTTGTTTTAGTACTTTATTTTACAAGCTTGAATGTTTACTTTTCAAAGTTATGTTACAATAGAATGGGATTGTTTTCTTATGCAAAGTCATTGGGAGTACAGAATAGGTAGCAAAGAGCACGATAGGAATTTTGGACACATTTTCCGATATGGAATTCGGTCCATAGAAGTGCTTGCATCCATTTTATTCTCACTACTATTTTTATGCTAATGTTGCTGCACTTAACTTTTCAAGTAATATTCATAGTAGGTTACGAGGTGGAGGATATGGTGTTTCTTGATCACGAGTGGATGGCTTTCGGGACATGGACTGTATATGTATATTTTGGGGCATTCTATGAATGCTAGATGAAATCATTTATGTCATAGTCATTAGAATTGTATCTTGTGGCTCATGAGAGCCTAAGACTTGTTGAATATGTTATCGAGTCTATTTTCTTTGATTTTGTTATAAAATTAAGTACGTATGTAACGTCCCGTTATTTTGAAGTAATTTTTTTTTAATTTTATTATTTATTTATTTTATCTTATTATTTATTTAATGTTATTTATTTCAATTTAAGTAATTAGATTCATTATTATTTTTGTAATTTCGATTTTAGTAGTTAATTTATCCCGAAATCCTTTTTAATCGTTTAATACTTTAAATTCGTTTCGGTGACATTAATAATTATTAATAGGCCAATTAATAATTATTAATCACCTTTAGATTAACTTAAGAGCATCGGGTTTCGATTCATAAGTCAAAAGTCATAAAAGGACGCAACCGGCATTTTCAATTTCTTAAAAATATCTAAACACTATTCTCATTTCTTCTTTAAATCTCCATTGACCAAAACCGTGGCTCTCAAGGGGGGAAAGGATTTTTTTATTTTTTTGCTCGTTTCTCGGCGGATCGACTTGATTTCGGTTGCATCGGAAAGCCCTCGAGTCTAGGATCCATTTCCACCTAACCATCGTGCGTTTCTCTCGAGATCCAAGGAGTTCTCGATAAGTTTCTCTTGAAACCCTAAGCTCCAAATAGTGTTTAAATGGAGTTTTCTTTGTTTTCTTTCGATTTCTTGCCGTGAAACTCGGTGTTTGTAAATACGGGAGTAGTTTTAAGAGTTTTTGGAAACTTTCCCATAACCCTAGAACCGAGTTTCAGTCGAAACCCTTCCCGTTTGAAATTTACCCTTTTGGGTTTAATTATGGGTTATAAATTAGTGAAATATTGTTTATTGAAATTCGATTCGGGAAAGGGCATAATGTTCAAAAACCCTAATTATCGATACCCATTGAAATCGGAAATATCGAATTTGCTTAAAACCAACTCGAAACACTTTTAAATTGCCTAAAAGCCGGAAAACCAAACCCGAGGCCCATTTTCCATGTGAAGGCCAAGAGCCTCTTTGTGGGGGGGGGGTTTGTTGGGTTTTTCATCGTTTTGTATGTTTAGTTGTTATTTGATCGATAGTTGGTAATTTATTTATTGTGTGATATAATTCAATTGTAGGTGTTTTCGAACCGTTTGATTGATCGCTCTTCCGGACTTAGGAGCGAAGTCAACTTTCTTTAAGGTGAGAATAGTTAGGATTTAAAGTAATTATAGAAAGTAAATAAGTATAATGGTTTGTAGAATTGGGAACTAAGATTAGAATCCGAATCTAAGATTAGAGGGATGTGAATTAGTGCCCTTAGGATTAGGAGTTAATCCTTTAAGTGAGAACTTAGGAGTTCTCGAGGAAACAATAGAATCTTAGAAGATTCTAAGTTAGATTCATTTCGAAGCTTAGGTTGGATCATTGGAGGTTAAAAGATCCAAACTTGTATGTAGAAAGATTAATAGAACCTCGGATTATATTGGAAGTTTAGAATCCTTGAAGGTATAGGTTAATCGTTTAAGTTATGATTTTACTTTTATTATTGTTAGCGGAGTTCGATTGACATATCGTTTGTCCGGAGTTTCCTATTTATTTACTTTATGTCTTTTACTTTATGCCCCTTTACTTTATGTTTGTCTCAGTAACTTTATTATTTGCACTTTACTTTATTTACTTGTGCAAGCATAACCATAACATCTCGTATCATTGAAAAGAGAAAAAGAAAAGAAAGTGAGAAAGAAAAGAAGGGAAGAATGTTGGAGCCTGTGGGATGTCCGCATCACCTTCAGAAAAAGAAAAGAAAGTGAGAAAGAAAAGAAGGGAAGAATGTTGGAGCCTACAGGATGTCCGCATCACCTTCAGAAAAAGAAAAGAAAAAGAAAAGAAAAGAAAAGAAAGTAAAACTAAGAAAGAAGACGAATGGGTAGCCTACGAGATGTACTCATTACATCTTCATGCATAAGGTTGAATGGGAGCCTACGGGATGTCCACATTACTTTCATTCATGCATAAGGGTATATGCGAACCCTACATTGCATATGATCGATGGAATATAAATCGAGCTGTTATATTTTATGCAGAGTTAATTACTTTTCTTATTTTGTCATAACAAGTAATTGGATGAGGATTGACTACGAGAGTTAGTAATATCATCCTTTAGAGAGTATAAAATGAAATTACCTAGAGTTGGAGGACTTCAGGGGTGAATTGTGTCAGATTAATTGGACACAAATCGAAATGTGAGTTTGAAGTCTATCTTTACTTTTTATTCTTATTATTCTCACTGGGCTTAAGTTGTTAGCTCATGATATTACAAAATTTCAGGTAATGCCCTGGCTAGAGGTCGAGGGAGAGGTGATGGTGCTGCATGATCGAGGGATGAAGACTTTGAGATGGACTAGGTGGTTGTAAAAATCCATGTACATGGTTTTGTGAATTTTATATAATTTTGGAGTTGTATATTTGAAATAGCTCTTAAGAGCTTTTGTCTTTACTTTTATGTTTATAAATCATTTTGAACTCCTGATAGGAATTTAAAGTTCCTTGTGTTTTTAGATGTCTGAATTTAAGATGTAAAAAGGTTTTGGCTAGCCTATTTTCAAACATAATCACGCCAATTTTCTTAAAATAAAAGACTTCCGCTGTGTTTTTCTAATTTAAATTATTTTAAAGTGACGGGTCGTCACAACGTACTTCTTTGTTTTTACTTTCTCTAAACTGGGCCCATGTAAATAGGTTTTGATAGTCCATATTTTAAATGGTTCCATGCCAAATTTTTTTATAAAATTCAGTCTTCCGCTGTTTGCTTCTGATTTAAAGATTTGAAAAAATTCGAGTCTTTACAGTTGGTATCAGAGCCTACGGGTTCTGTATACCACATGCATCGCATGTATTTCACGTTTTGGTTTTAAGTCCTTGTCTAAAGCATCACTCGGATCAATGACACCAGGTATTCCTTGAACTTTATTCTTAATTGTTACTTTTCTTAGAAGTGGAAAGTTATGAGGGGAGATTCTCCCTTATTGAATGTTGATTATAATTTGTGATATTTTTCCACCTCATAAGAGCCACTAAGTGGCGGTGTTGATTGACTGATAGGCGGGGATCTTGGTATGAGTACTAAGGTTAGGCTTTATCATGTGTGGTTTGAAGGTTATGCACATTGTGTAGCGTGTGACATAGAGCTAGTGCAAGGGAGTCGGGATACTCCAAGAGATTGATCTTTCGATCAAGGTTTGGTTGTGGTATAGTTGTTAGAGTAGATGTGTTAGTAGAACACGTGACTAACGGTTTACATGAAAAGAGGCATGTTTGTGCCAAGATTTTGGTGATAAGGGATGTGACACATAGTTCATTTGATTGTTTGTGGAAAAGTAATCGGTCTAGCTTGAGTTTAGTGACCTAGATTGAGATAAGGACAAGTCCCTAATCGGAGTTGAGAAAGTGAAATTATTGTTAATTATGGTATTTCAATGGATTAGTGATGTTTTAAATTTAGAGGTTGCTACTACTCAAGATAGGGAGGTAAAACTTTTCAAAGAGGGTCCCGATGAGGACAGTGAATTACAATATCATTTGATTTTTGGTCTAGCCTTGTAACTAACATGTGATGAGTGTACCAATATGAGTCGGAATACTCGAGGTTGAGTTTTTCTTGAATCCCTGCTTGGGAAATTTGTGATTGTGGATAGAGTTATATATACCAATGACATGTGCATTTTGGGTTGTTGCTTGCATGTTGTGTTGATTATAATGCCTATGTGTGATCTTGATATTATATGGGGTATGGATTGGCTATCAGCCAACCACGCCAACATTGGTTGTAGTGCCAAAGTTGTGGATTTTATTGGTCCATATGGGACTAGTTTTTGATTCTATGGGACTCGAGGTAGAGTGACTCCTACAATCATCTCTGCGATTCAGGCTAGAGCTCTTTTTTGTGATGGTGCTATGGGTTATTTGGCTAGTGTAGTAGACACGTCTGTTAGTGTGACTACACTTGAGTCGGTACCAATTGTGAGGGATTTCTCTGATGTTTTCCCTGATGAGTTACTCGGTTTACCACCGGTGAGAGAGATGGATTTTCAGATAGAGGTGTTACCTGGGACGGCTCCATTGTCCAAGGCACCTTATCGTATGGCAGCAGTGGAGCTGATTGAGCTCAAGAGTCAGTTACAAGGACTCTTAGATTTAGGGTTTATACGCCATAGTGTATCCCTCTAGGGAGCACCGGTGTTGTTTGTGAGAAAGAAAGATGGTTCAATGAGGTTATGTATCGACTGCCGAGAGTTGAATCGAGTTACTATGATAAATAAATATCCTTTGCCAAGGATTGATGATTTATTTGATCAGTTGAGAGGTGCCACTATCTTTTCAAAGATAGATTTGAGATCCGGTTATCACTAGTTGAGGATCCAGGAGGATGATATTCACAAAACCGCTTTCCGTACACGTTATGGGCATTATGAGTTTGTTGTTATGTCTTTCGGCTTGACTAATGCGCCAGCAGTTTTTATGGATCTTATGCAAACGGTGTTTAGGAGGTTCATTGACTTCTTTGTTATTGTGTTTATCGATGACATTTTGATTTATTCTGAGACCGAGGAGTTGCATGCTATGCACTTAGAGAAGGTTTTGACGATGTTACGAGCAAAAATTGTATGCATAGTTCTCTAAGTGTGAGTTTTTGCTAAGGGAAGTGGCATTTTTAGGCCATGTGATCTCTAGTAAAGGAGTGATGGTGGATCCATCTAAAGTTGAGGCGGTTAGTAGCTGGCCTAGACCAACAAGTGTGACTGAAATTCGTAGTTTTCTTAGACTTGCCGGTTACAATAGACGGTTTGTTCAAGACTTCTCTAAAATAGCATCGGCTTTGACACATTTGCGAAGAAGGGAGTGAACTTTGTATTGTCCGAGGACTGTGAAAAGACCTTTGAGGAGCTCGAGAAGAGACTTATAACGGCACCTATTTTAGTGTCACCTCATGGTAATGGAGGTTTGACAGTGTATACCGATGCTTCGAAGAGAGGTTTGGGTTGCGTTTTGATGCAACATGGGAAGGTTAAAGCTTATGCTTCCAGACAGTTGAAGGAGCATGAGAAAAAGTATCCGACTCACTATATGGAGTTGTCGGCGATTGTACATGCTTTGAAAATTTGGAGGCATTACTTGTATGGTGAGAAGATCTTGATATTCACCGATCACAAAAGCCTCAAATATTTCTTCACTCAGAAGGAATTGAATATGAGACAACGGCGATGGTTGGATCTTGTGAAAGACTATGTTGTGATATTCAGTATCATCCCAGGAAAGCCAATGTTGTGGTGGATGCACTTAGCAGGAAGTCTTTGCACTTGTTTGCTTTACCGATGAGATTGAGGTGGGAGTTGGAGCGTGCTGAGATAGCCCTCCTTACTGCCGAGGTTACAGTGAGTTTTGCTAGTTTGACAATGGGGTCTACTTTGAGACAGAGGATGATTGAGGCCCAGAGGGCGAGAATCATTTACAGGCCGGTTTTATTGAGGCCGAGTCAGGTATACCTAGCCACTTCACTTTTTCCTCTCATAGTGCTTTGATGTATCGTCAAAGGCTATGTGTACCTTTGAGTTCCACTTTCAGGAAAGAATTGTTGGAGGAGGCTCACAATTCTATCTTTTCTGTTCATCCGGGTAGCACCAAGATAGAGATTTGAGACAGCATTATTGGTGGCCCAGGATGAAACTTGAGATCGCGGAGTTTGTGAGTAGATGTTTGACTTGTCAGCAAGTCAAGGCATTGAGGACAAGACCAGCGGGTTATCTTAATCCTTTGAGTATACCCGAGTGGAAATGGGAAGAGATCTCTATAAATTTCATTTGCGGATTGCCTAGAACATCCAAAGGGTATGATACCATTTGGGTCATTGTTGATCGTTTGACAAAGTTCGCACACTTTTTACCGGGGAGGATTACTTATCCGGTTGAGACTTGGGCACAGTTATACTTGAGGGAGATTGTTAGATTGTATGGTGTGCCCTGTGAGGATTGTGTCAGATAGAGACACTCGGTTTATGTCAAAGTTTTGGTAGAATTTACATTCCGCCATGGGTACCGGTTTGGATTTTAGCACGACCTTTCATCCTCAGACCGATGGTCAGATGGTCAGAGAGAGAGTGTTAACCAGATTTTAGATGATATGTTGAGGGCTTGTGTTCTAGATTTTGGTGGTAGTTGGGACTCGCATTTGTACTTGGTAGAGTTTCCATACAATAATAGTTTCCAGGCTACCATCGAGATGGGACCGTTTGAGGCACTTTATGGTAGAAAGTGTTGTTCTCCCGCTCATTGGGATGAGGTTGGAGAGAGGAGACTATTGGGATCCGAGTTGTTACAGAGGACTAGTGGGTCCATTATGTTGATTAAAGAGAGAATGAAGGTTGCCCAAATTCGACAGAAGAGTTATGCCGATAAGCGACGTAGTCCACTTGTGTTTGCAGGGGGGACCACGTATTTATGAAGGTGGCACCTATGAAGGGTGTGATGAGGTTTGGGAAAAAGGGTAAGTTGAGCCCAAGGTTTATCGGTTGATTTGAGATTCTGGATCGGGTTGGAACGGTGGCTTACTGTTTAGCTTTACCACCATCCTTGTCAGCCGTTCATAGTATTCTTCATGTTTCGATGCTTCAAAAATATTTGGCAGACCCTTCACATGTGATAGATCATGAGCCTGTTGTTCTTGATGCTAACATGTCTTATGAGGAGACACTGGTGAAGATTTTAGCATCAGAGCAAAAATTGTTGAGAAACAAGACTATCGGCTTGGTGAAGGTTTTGTGAAGGAACCAAGTGTCAAAGGAGGCTACTTGGGAACGAGAGGAAGAGATACGGAAAAAATACCCTCACTTGTTTACTTAGAAGTTACTTTTCGGGGACGAAAAGTCTTTTAAGGAGGGTGGACTGTAACGTCCCGTTATTTTACGGTGAATTTTTTTTATTTATTTAATATTTATTTTATCTATTTGTTTATTTAAAGTATTAAAGATAATTTTAGAATTAGTTATTTGGAGTTAGATAGTTAATTTCATTCGGAAACCGTTTTTAATTGCTTAATTAGCTTAAATGAGTTTTGATGGTATTAATAATTATTAATAGGCCAATTAATAATTATTAATCACTATTGGGCTAGTTTAAGTGCTTCGAGTTTGGTTTTAAAAGCTAAAGGCAAATAAAGGACATATGCGTCATTTCCGATTTCTTAAAATATCCTAACACTATTCATTCATCTCCTTAAATAAGTCAAAATTAGACAATTTTCCCATTTTCTTCTCCCCATTGTCGTGAGCATCAAAGAGAGGAGAGAGTTTTTTTTAATTTTTCTTCTATTCTTGTCGGATAGTTGTAATTTCGGTTGCGTTGGATAGCCACGGGCCTGATCATCATTTCCAACCTACCAATCGATCTTTTCCACCATTATCTAAGGGCCTTAAGGTATGTCAAAGTTTAAAACCTAAAGCTTCAAATAGGGTTTTAATGGTGTTTTTGGTTGAAATCATCCATTTCTTGCCCGGGAACTCGAAGATCTAGATCGAGGGAGTTGTTTTATGTATATTTAGAACTTTCCCTAAACCCTAGAATCGGGTTTGAGCCAAATGCCATTTCTTTTAGTTTTTCTCATATTTGATGATGCTTAGGGTTTCAAATGTTATGTTTTTATGTTTTTCTTAATCGTTCGGGATTGAAGTTTTGTCCTAAACCCTAAATCACATTTACCTATTGATGGTACCAACCTCCAAAGTACCCGAAACCAACTCGAAACACCTTTAAAGTGTTAAAATCCGAAAAACCAACTCCTTTTCCCTCTTCCCTTGGGCCGTGGGCTTCTTGGGAGCATTCCCAGGCTGTTTTGTCTTTTATTTTAATAACGTGATGATCGTTGTTCATTTCGTTAATTTAATATACTTTAGGTGTATTTTAATAATAGGTTTTGTGCATCGATCGTGATTTTGGTCAACCGGCGATTAGAAGTTGACTTCAATTATAAGGTGAGTTTAAAGGGGTTGTGATTACTTTTATGTTTCCGGGTTGCATGACGATCATATTTGATCGAGGTTAAGAGGGTTATTAGATTTTAGGGTTTATCCCTGATTGGATATAGTTGGGAGATAAGGAAAGTGCATAAGGAAAGAAATTAGTAAACTTATGGTGTGTTTAAAGTGAGTGGTTTAATTGTGGATTAAGTTGTATTCTCAAGGAGAATTATGTTTCTGGAAATGGGAGAAGAGTATTAGAATACTCTGTTGATTTGAGTGGTTATAAGATAGTTAAAGGACACATGGGAGAAAACATCTTGTGGTTTTGAGCTAAATTGACAAATATAGTAGCGATGGGATTCGCTAATTAGTACTACCAAAGGGATGTACTACGTGTGGTGTGGCATGTGTGGTAACAAATCATCATGTGGTATGTGTGGTAATGTGATTAGTGACAATGTGGCCACGGAGTGGTTTGTGATTGGTGACAATGTGGTCACGGTGTGGTTTGTGATTGGTGACAATGTGGTCACGGCGTGGTTTATGATTGGTGACAATGTGGTCACGGTGTGGTATGTGAATGGTGACAATGTGGTCACGGTGTGGTATGTGAATGGTGACAATGTGGCCACTGTGTGAAATGTGAATGGTGACAATATGGTCATGGTGTGAAATGTGAATGGTGACAAGTGGTCACGGTGTGAAATGTGAATGGTGACAAGTGGTCACAGTGTGAAATGTAAATGGTGACAAGTGGTCACGGTTTGAATTGTGGAATGTGACAATATGGTGACAATGTGAAATAACATGTGGAATGACATAAATGAAAGAAATTTACATTATTATTTACTTTGTTATGCTTTAGTACTATTTAGTTGTTTTAGTACTTTATTTTACAAGCTTGAATGTTTACTTTTCAAAGTTATGATACAGTAGAATGGGATTGTTTTCTTATGCAAAGTCATTGGGAGTATAGAATGGGTAGCAAAGAGCACGATAGGAATTTTGGACACATTTTTCGATATGGAATTCGGTCCATAGAAGTGCTTGCATCCATCTTATTCTCACTAGCATTTTTATTCTAATGTTACTGCACTTAAACTTTTGAGGTAATATTCATAGTAGGGTACGAGGTGGAGGATATGGTGTTGCTTGATCACGAGTGGATGACTTTCGGGACATGGACTGTATATGTATATTTTGGGGCATTCTACGAATGCTAGATGAAAACATTTATGTCATAGTCTTTAGAATTTTATTTTGTGGCTCATGAGAGCCTAAGACTTGTTGAATATGTTATCGAGTGTATTTTCTTTGATTTTGCAATAAAATGAAGTACGTACTTCTTTGTTTTTACTTTCTCTAAATTGGGCCCATGTAAACAGGTTTTGATAGTCCATATTTTAAACGGTTCCACGCCAATTTTTTTTTATAAAATTTAGTCTTCCGCTATTTGCTTCTGATTTAAAGATTTGAGAAAATTCGAGTCGTTACAGTTTCTTGCCATTAACTTCACAAAATTAAATAAAACTCTAAGAAAAAAAATGTAAGAGGATTTTGCCAAAGCTACATTCAAGGGTTTGAGTTTTTCAAATTAGCTTGATACTTAGAAAAGTTTGTTTAGGGATTAATTTAAGGTTTATGGGTAAAATGAAATGGAAAGGAAATTTAAAGTTCCACCAACTTAGACATTGGGATTTGAATACAAAGAACATAAATCTAGCAAGAATACCGATAAAGAAAATTACCTCTTGGACCTTCTAAGACCAAGATTTTCCCTTCCAAACCTTAGGGAAAAGATTCTTCATGTTAATACCAAACCGACGCAACAAAAATTGCTCAAAACGGCTTAGAAATGAGAGAAAAAACATCATTTTTCTCTTGGTTTCTTGGTTAAATTGAGAACGAGGAAGAAGAAATGAAAAGATGTGTTTTTTTTTCAAGTGAAGGGAAGGAGATGAGCCATAGGTTTTTAGGTAGACATTTTTCTTATTTGTAAAAAGGCCCCTCCTTTTCTTTCTCTTCTTAAGTAAGACCTCATGCAATTGAAAAGCCATAGGTTTTTAATTAAACCCCAAAATAAACCTTCCAACACACATCACGTTTAATTAAGCTAGCAAGAAACTAAATCATGGAGTTTCACTTGCACATGGATTGCTTTTCGATGATCAAGGAGAGCCTACCAAATGGACCCATCCCTTGAGCAAGAAGTTTCAACTAGCTTTACTTGTACATGTTCAAGCTTATCTAAAGAAGAACATTGAATAAATACTAAAAATGAAATATTTTAACTTACAGTTTATGAATATTTTAAGTTCAAAAATGCAACGTCCAGTTATTTTGCAAGGGATTTTTTTTATTTATTATTTATTTTATTTAAAGCACTTAATTTAATTATAGATTTAATTAATTTAGATTTTAGAATTTATATTCTTTTATTTGATGTTTAATTTCTTTATTACCTTAAATTAGCTTGGGGCATATTAATAATTATTAACGCGCCAATTAATAATTATTAACGCGCCAATTAATAATTATTAATCACCTTTTCGTAAGTCTAAGTGCTTTGGGTTTAGTTTTAAAGGCTAAAAGCAAATGAGGGACGCATTCATGATTCCCGAATTCTTAAAATATCTTTTTTTACTATTCATGCATGTTCTTTAAAAGGTAAAAAGTCAAAATTTGAGACAAAATTCCTCTCTTTTCTCTCCATGGTCGTGGACCTCAATGCTTGGAGATTTTCATGGGTTTTCTTTTTTTCTCGGCAGATCATCTCGATTCTAGTTGCGTAGGGTTTCTCGGGACGAGGGCTACCTATCCAACCTAATCTTGTGGTGTTTCTCGTTCTCTAAGGGAAGCCCTAAAAAGTGAGTTTTCAAAACTTTTTACATGGTTTTCTTTTTTTTTGTTTCTAAATGAGTTTTGAAGTTGAAATCATGTATTTCCATCAACGAATTTGACGATTTCGAGCTCGGATTTCTAAAAAACACTATTCACCCAAAACCACTATTCATCTGAAAAGACTATTCACTCGAGAATCACACTTTTTTCTCATCATACTTAAGAGTTGTAAAATGTTGTTCAAGTAATTAATTGTAGGTGCGATTGCCCGTTTGATGGTTCATGGGAACTTTGTTGTCACACGAACTTTCGAGGTGAGGATAAATAGAATTTAAATGTAACATAGAAATCGAACAAGTTGAACAACTTGTAGGATCCGAAGTTGAGATTGAAATTTGAATCGAAAGGATTAAAGTAAGTGAGCTAACTTGCTTAGGCTTGGGGGTTAGTTCTATTTTGAGTTGAGAGAACTCATAGGTGTTTTGAAGGAAATGATTAACTCTTGGAAGTTCTAAGTTTAGATTCACTTCGGAGTTTACTAATGATTATCGGAAGCTGAAGGTTCCAAATATAATGTGGTGAATAAGGAATTTGGTTATGGAACTTTGTTTGTTTACTAAAATTATGGAATTGAGACTTTTTGCTAAAGTCAATAACTTGATATATCGAAAAGCTGATTAGGTTGACTTTAATATTATCATGAGATTATCTGAAGGCCGTAGGTCTTGACTATTATATTGTCAAATGATAAATGGTACTTTCTTGTTTTATGTAGAAAGGGTAATTCATGATTCAAGTATTATTGATCATTATGTTCTTTTGATTACTTTGAATGGTCATATTTATGTTTATTGTGCATGATCGTATTGGACGAATAATGAGACACTGCATAGGCTGAGTGTGTTTGCAATGTCTGGTATTATTCGTTTTATGTTTACATATATGTATATGAGATAATGCAAGGGTAGATTGAACCTTGCATAATTATTATGATACATATATGAGAGAATGCAAAGGTGAATTGAACCTTGTACAATTATTATGATACGTATATGAGAGAATGCAAGGGTGGATTGAAACTTGTATAATAATTATGATACATATATGAGAGAATGCAAGGGTGAATTGAACCTTGTATTCGGTAGATGAGATATGCAAAGGTGGATTGAACCTTGTATTCAGTAGGTGAGAAATGCAAGGATGAATTGAACCTTGTAGTCGGTACGTGTGAAATGCAAGGGTGAATTGAACCTCGTATTTGGTGGGTGAGATAATGAGGTAATGTTCAGACTGAGTTAGCTTTCATTATCCATCATTATTCACTAGAGGTTGGAAGATAACTATAAAAGACTATGTAAAACATGTATTCGGAAAGCGAGATAATGAAGTATTGTTAGACTTTGTGTGCTTTCAATATTGTCATTATAAGCATGGTTTGATTATATTAATGTAAAGGTCGAGTGTACTTTACATGTATTGGGCGAGTTAATGCATAATGTTGAGACTGCGTGTGCTAACATTATCGGCATTAATCACAAATTATGATTGTTTGAATATGTTAAGACCAATTGAGCTTAGCATGATTTATTAAAGATAAAGGAATGTAAACCTTATGTATAGTGTAAGGTATTAAAGAGAATAAAATAAGAATGATATGTGTGTTATAAAACATGTTCATCTAAATGCTTATGAGCATGTAAACCTTATATATAGAAAGTAGATATAGAGAAAAGAAAGGAAACGTTATGTATAGCCTAAGTTGCTATAGAGAAAATAGCCTGAGTGCTATATAGAAAGGGATAAGATTGATTTGTACAGTGAATTATACTACTTTGTTTTGCTTGAGAGCTAGTTCTTGTCCCTTTTGAAGATATTGAAATGGGAAATTGTAATATTGGATGTGAACCCCTATGAATGGGTGAGTAGCAAAGAATAAGTAAGTTTTTGGACACAAATCCAGATACGGGTTTGGAGTCTATTGTTACTTTATTTTCCATTTATCTTCATTGGGCTGGCTTTAGCTCATGATATTACAAAATTTTCAGGTATCCATGCCCTTTTTTAAAATATTATGACTTTCGCTGCATTCTGATATTTAAATTGTTTAAAATGAGTCAGGTCGTCATAAAAAAGATTCACAAACTCAAATTTACCACTTTGAAGATGTTTCCTAAAAATGAGAAAAATCCCTCAAATTTATGAAATGGAATCCCTAAATTTGAGAAAATGGGATGATTCCATAAATCAATTTTTTTCATTGAGGGCTTCAAACTGAGATGAAAAGATTGAATAATAATATAGTGTAGGGCTTTAAATTTTATAATTTTAATTCCTAGAGTTGTCTTATTTTTTATAACTCATGAGGGTGATATCTTGATGATTTCTTACTTATATCATGCATAAAGATAATATGTATAGGATTAGGATTAGGAAACTTCTTTTTTCCTATTTAAAGGCTCTTATTAATTCATCAATAAATTATAATTCAATTATTTAACAAAATACTTGCATAAATTTTATTGTTGTCGAAAAATGCATTGCATCTTATACCTTGTGAATTTTCCTTTAAAATTGCATGCTTAGAGACATTCAAATCAAATTATTCTTTGATTTTTTCATATCTTTAAGTAAGGATACTTACTTCTTGATGATAGATCTAGGGTATATTAATTCTCTTGATTTTTACCTAGTTGCTTCAATTTTATCTTGTGGGTTTTTATGTTTATGACTTAGGGGGTTTGAATATCCAAGGGTTTCCTAATCCAATTCATTAAAAACTTTATATCAGGTACTTTACTTGGGTGCTAGTCGTTACGATACCTTGAGGGTGACAAGAGTTTTCTCTCTTTCAACATCATTCTTGCTCACTATTGTTTGAAAGTCACTACATGGTGTGAATCTTCACTATTACTTGAATGCTCATAGTTTCGATTGGCATTTGGTCAATTGTCAAACCACTTTTAGAAACTATAATACATAACGGTTTTTTAGGGAGGATTTGCTAGTTCAACCACTTGATGAAGGTGATTTAATTGACTTTATATTTAATAAAGGAAGTAAGATCTAATCAAACATACAACGAAAGTAATTAGTTATTAATTAAACTCTTTAATTAATATATTTTAGATTTAGATCTATCATCTACATTGATATCATGCAATATAATGGAAAACCTAAATTTTAGGAATTTAGTATTTTCAAAAACTACACCATATAGTTTTTGGAGATTTCAGTTGGTAAGGTTTTAATCGATCACCGGATCTTCTATGTGTTAGGGTATGTTCCCTAATCATTGTAATATGATAAACTATAAATAAATAAATGCATATTGTTTATCAAATTTTAATAATATTTGCATTTATCATTTATTGTTTCAAAATGATTAGTTTATCCATCAAAAGAACTGGAGTTACTTATTGTAACTTGTACGCAGTAGCAGTAACTAAAAGAGTCTGTAATAGAAGAATAATGGTTGGGTACCTTATCCTGGTAAAACTATTAAAGACCCACCTGTAACTTATACAAGTGATCTTATCTGGATCACTCATGTGTAGATATGTGAGTGGGGGTGTTACTACAAACAAGATTATAAGAAATCGGACTAGATGTATTTATTGTCGCTTGTTATGACTGTTTAGAAAGATACTTTATACGTCGATAGGTTGGTCATATACAATTTACCTTAATCCTGAGCGAATTATGAGCTCTTGTCTATACGAGATAATCTTTTGATTTGTATGAGTGACTTAAAAATAGTAAGGATAATATGTCTCCTTCTTTGAGGATTAAATCATGCAAATAGCTAGGAATATAATATCACAAAAAGAAATTAACTCTTTCCCTTTTATGGAAAATAGATATATGGTTAACTTAGGACTAATTCAAGGCTTGAACAATGTGAGCCCATATTCCTCTGATCAATGAACTAGTCCACTCATAATATAGATTATGAAAAGTTGTTCATTAAAGTATCAGTAGGCACTGAAGGAACAAGATGTAATACATGAGTAAAATCAGTATTATCACCTAGCTATAATTACGAACCATTTGTGAAGGGTTAATCATCTATATAATAATTATATTCATGGACATAACATTATAGAAATAAGAGTGCAACTTTATATATCTAGTGGAATTATTCAAAGTCAATGAATGAGAATAAATTAATGAAATGAGTTTTAGCTAATTAAATATATATCATTGGAGGTCACGTTCTTTAGGTCCAGTAATTCGTAATGATAGCTCATATTAATGGGAATAATAATTAATTAGATTAATTAATTAAAATAGATTGCTTCAATTTAATAATTAATGGATTGAATCTATTAAGAGGAAGCCAAAGGAAAATTAGTCAAGCTCACTTTTAGCAAACGCTAAGATCGAGCCCGTGATAAGTAAGCTAAGGTGTGTAGTCAACAAGTAACAACATAATATCTTTAGAGATATTGTAAATTTTGCTTTCAAATAATTAATTAGATATGGTAAATATGATTTGAATATATTGTAGGATATAAAAATTATCTCAATATAATTATTAGATAATTATATAAGATTATCTTTACCATATTTAATAGGTTGGAAATCTAAACTGGCTTAATAGAAGAAGAATGAAATTAGCATATAAAAACAGCCATTTAATTAGTAATAATAAAGAATGAAATTAATAGAAGTGGGGCATGCATAAAATACAAATTTCCTTAAGACAATATTTTCCCACAGCTAAGGTGCTACAGATAAGGGACGATAGTTTCCAAAATACAACAATTTTAATCAAAGTTAATAAATCATTTTACTAACCTTGATAGTCGAACCGAAAACTTGAACTAAACTCTTTTAAAATTGGAAGTTGAATCCAGTAGAATAACAGTAAGTCAAAGAATAAAGAAAAGAGAAATTTTAGGGAATTTTCTCTATACTTTCAAACATTGTTATTCTGAATTGTGGAGGATTATTTATAGGCCAAATCATGACTTTTATATGTGACATTTGTGAAAAATTATATCTATTAGTAAATAATTCTCTTTTGAAGATAATTACCATTTAAAAGTGACTTTTAATTGTGACTTTATGTTAAAGGTTGTATCTATTCAATAAGTAACCATTTTTATGAAAGGTTGTAACAATTGAATAAATAACTACCTTTATGAAAAGTTTCATCTGTCGAATAAATAACCACTTTTATGGAAGGTGGCCTCTATTGAATAAATAACCACTTTTATTCAACAGTCACATCTCATAGTTATACATATTCACTATGTAACGTCCTGTTACTTTTGAGGTAAAAAAATTATTTTTATTTATTTTATTTTAATTAAAGTATTTAAAGTTTATTCTAGAATTTGTAATTTAGAATTTAGTAGTTTACTCGTTTTAAACCTTTGTAATCATTTTATTAGCTTAAATTGGTTATGGTCGTATTAATAATTATTAATGGGCCAATTAATAATTATTAATCACCATTTGAATATTTAATGTAACGACCCGACTCCCTTTTAAATCATTTAAATATAAAACACAGCGGAAGTCTTTATGTTTAAAAAAAACAGCGTGGTTATGTTTAAAAGTTGGCTAGCCAAAAACCCGTTTACATTTCAATTCAGAAATTTAAAATACAAGGGATTTGAAGTTCCTATTCAGGAGTTCAAAAGGTCTAATAATCATAAAAGTAAGAGTTAATACAATTGTACAAATTTGAAAGATACAAAATACACAACTAAGTCCATCTCTGATCCATCATCCTCTCGATCATGCAGCACCAGCTCCCCTTTCCACGAACCCCGAGCATACCAGAAATTGGTTGTAATATCAAGAGCTAAAAGTAAGCCCAGTGAGAATAAACAAAATAAAAAGTAACCTTAGACTCCAAACCCGCATCCGGATTTGTGTCCAAGTAAAACTCACATAACCTTACCTTTGAACCATCAAAATAGTTTTATCAAGTATTTCACTTTTACTTACCAATTCTCCAAAATAATTGAGGAGCTATCTTCCGAGCCTTTAGGATGATGTGTTTCATAACACAACAAACATTTATAATTCATTCTCTCAAAAATACCTTATACTATCCATAAGGTTTACATCAAGTCTTAATCTCCAATTCAAGATCTACTAGCCAAAAGAGAATCTAGTTCTCTTAGTAATTATACAGTGTTCAATATACCCTTGTATTATATCATTATATCATTCCATTTCATTCATCTTTCCTATAGCACTCGGCTATATATCATATTTCATTTCTTTTCTCTATAGAAATGTATGTCATACATAATATTTCATCTCTTTTCTCTATAGCAACTCGGGCTATGAAAAGTTTACATAACCTTTACCAAAACTCCCGAACTCAAGAAACTAACTCCCAAATAATTGTAAGAATATTTTCATATCCATGCTCTCTTCCTGGTTTATCTTTCCTTTTGATATCTCATACTATATATAAGATTTATCTTTCCTTTATGTTCGATAACATAATGCTAATCTCACTCATTAGCTCATTAAAACAAGTATAAAAGTGTAAATAATCTTTACATATGCATAACAGCTTAATTCACTTTGTTATTTTTCTTTCGATAATATGAATGAAGGTAATGAAGATACCCGTAGGTTCCGCATTCACCTTTTATGCATGAAGGTAATGAAAACACCCGTAGGTTTCGTATTCACCTTTTGTTTCACTTTTCATTTCACCGATAATATGTATGAAGGTAATGAAGACACCCGTAGGTTCCGCATTCACGTTTTATGCATGAAGGTAATGTAAACTTCTCGTAGAATTCACATTCTTCCTTCTTTTGTTTCTCACTTTCCTTTCGAATCAATGATACAAGATGTTATGCATTTGCTTCAAAAGTAAATATGAATGTAAATGGATCATGATGATGCAATATGATATGCATATGTTTTCAAAAGTAAATAAAAATAAGTATGAACATAATCGGAAGGACATAAAAGTAAATAGATCGTGAATTACTCTTGTACATAAAACGAGTAATTAGGAACTTCTGAAAATCAAATAATAACTCAAGGCAACCAGCTTTCTGATAACTCGAGAGTTTGACTTAACATAGAAGTCTCCAATTCATTTCTCCATTATTTATTAAACATACGAAGTCCCTTATTCACAATTCTTATTACTTTTTGGAACCTTCAACTCCCGATAAACCATATGAAATTCTGAAGTAAGTCTAAACTTAAAACTCCCAAAAGTTACTCGTTTCCTTTGAAGTACCTATGAGTTCTCTCACTCAACTTGAACTAACTCGCAAGCCTAAGCATGTTAGCTCACTTAATTTAATCCTTTCGATTAAACTTTAATCTCAACTTCCGATCCTACAAACCGTTCAACTTATTCGGTTTCTGTAAAGACCCGACTTTTCAGAGTTTAAATCAAACATAATAAATGCAGCGGAAAGACTCAATAAGTATTATTTATTGAATAATATGAAAATCCTCAATCGAATAGTCATTTAAAATAAAATCAACAACTCCGGAGTTATAAATTTTAAAACAAAAGAAACGATGTACTAAAAATCATATAACGAAATGTTTCAACATAAACTCAAATCTCACAAAACAAATTCAGTCAATAAAATTCAAGTACTTTGTTCTTAAAGTCAATGAAAACAAATGATGCAATGGCTAGCCACCGTGACATGAACCCCTCATCTTTTCCACTTCATCAACCGCCACCTCTCGGTCCATTATTACCTGAAAAAAAATATAGCACTGTGAGGCTAAAGCCAGTGAGAAAATGATCTAAACGAAGGTAAAGCTTTAAATAGTCTCTAACAACTTAAACCGAGTCCCAACACTCGACATTCTCCAATGTCTCTTTCACACAAAAACTCTCTTAAACCTCACATACAATCTCCTTACATGAATAGGCAATTATTATCTAAATTCCATATTCAAGAACCACATTCATTATCCCCTTTCCAATACACATTCCAATCCGATACATAGGCCCATTCTAAATAAACAAACACAATCAATCAATGAATCAATCATCCACTAAGAAGGCGGTCTCACGGGACTACAACCATTCTTAGGTACTTAGTTATAGTCGTAACCATAACTAACCCCTAATGGATCGTCCATACGAGCAACATCCATTAGCTATTATGAGCTCACTCTCATAACTATATATATTTCACTAGTATGAGCTCGTAGCCTCATACTAGTTTAACACACCTGTCAAGCCATCAATACACAAACTCTTTACATTATCCTCTTGATAATACTCATTCATAATCAGCAAGGGGAATTAAAATACAGCAGCCCCAAAGATACTAATTAAAACACACAAAATACATTTTACGATAAACTGCCGAAAAACCGTCAAAACCAACTATTCATTCTCAAACTTGCTCAACTCGAATCTCATATTAAATCATCATAATATACTCCAAAATATTCCAGAATTGACTCCCAAATTAATCAGAAACAAAAGAAATCGAAAAACAACAAAAACTGCCGAAAAAATGACTAAACTAGTTCTAACCGAAAAATTCTTTCTCCAATTAATTTTTCGATATTTCCAATATGAATTCACTTTCCTAAAGCTCCAGAATAATATATTTGAACATATCGAAACATAAAATCTACGGTAGAATCTTTAGATTTCTCTAAAACCCCACCATCGAATAAACCGTTAACTCACCTCGAAAATTGCTTAAATCCGAAAAAAAAGCTACTTCCCTTGACGAACCAGACCTGAAAAGGAGATCCTAAATAGCTTAAAATAAAAATAAAAATATACTAAATTAATACAAAAGGTTTGGGGTTTGGTGTATCAAAGAACGAAAATCAAACGGCGAAGGAAATTGGCTAAGGTTGGGGCGTGGGGGGTGTGTGGGCCGCGGCTGGCTATGGTCATCGGGACGTGGTTCGGTCACGGTTTCATAGTTAGGGTGATCGATCTTGATGGTTCTAGGTGTTGGTAATCAAGATCGATTGGCTATTTGGCCATGGTTTGGAAAATTGACGATTATGGAGATCGAAACAAAGGTTAGGGTTCTTGGCGTTCATATGATGAATAAAAAATAAAAATCCAGAATTAAAAGGATTGATAAATCAATCCCAAAAGCTTACCCGTTAGATAAATTTCAAGAAAAAGGCTTCCGATCTTCCTTCTTCGATTCCGGGCAATTTCCACCGATCTCCTAATTAACAATTGACGAAAATCCCATCAATATCTACCCTAGACCCCACGACATCAAGAAGAAAAAGAGAAGAGAGGAATTTCGTTACCTTCGTGACCAAAATCGATTCCAAAACGCCTAAATCCAAAACCCGATTCACTATCAATCGACAAACGAGCGAACGACGGATTCTTCTCCTCTTTCTCCAAGGGGGGGCGGCGGCAAGGGTGAGAAGGAGAGAAGAGAGAAAAGAAAATGATGAATGGGAGGTGATCTTAGGTTAACAATCCCGAGTTCAAGTATTTACGAAAATGCCACTCACCTTAAAACGTCGATAACTTGATCACCGTGTCTCATAACAGCAAACCGTCAGTTGCGTTGGAATCGTGACATCGAGACGATCAATTTCATGTCAAAATATTAATCAAATCATAAGTTTCAAATTTCGAGGTTTTCCGGGAAAAATTACCATAATACCCTTTTTGAAATAACACGATATTTCTGTTCTAAATAATCGATCAAGCTGATTAATATTATTTAACAAAATAATATTGATTTTTATCTTTCTTGTGACGGGGCGTTACAGTTTCTAAAGCTACTTTAAATCCTATTTATTCTCACCTTGGCCCATTTAGTTTTGCTCCAAATCTCCAATTTCCCACGAATCAACAACCGAGCAATCGCACCAACAATTCATCAATTGCACAACATATTACAACTCATATCTAATATGAGAACAAGTTTGAATTTTCGGATAAATAGTGTTTTCGAGTGAATAGTGTTTTTCAAAAATCCGGGCTCAAAATCGTCAAATTCCATGATAGAAATTCATGATTTCAACTTCAAAACTCATTTATAATAAAAAACGAACAAAACCATATAATTTTTTTTTGAAAACTTACTTTTTGGGACTTCCCCTAGAAAACGGGAAACTCTGAAAAGGTAGGTTGGATAGGTAGCCCTCGTCCCTACCAATCCAACGCAATCGAAATCAAGCCGATCCACTGAGAAACGAAGAAAAACCATGAAACCCTCCCAAGGAAATGAAGCCCACAGCTATGAGAGAAGAAGAAGAAGAGAAAATGTGATTTTTGATCAAATTTGTGATTTTTAAAGATGAGTGAATAGTGATTTTAGATATTTTAAGAAATTAGAAAATACGGTTACGTCCCTTAAATGAATTTAACTCATAAATCAAAACCCGACGTTCTTAAACTAGCCCAATGGTTATTAATAATTATTAATTGGCCCGTTAATAATTATTAATACAACCAAAACTAATTTAAGCTAATAAAACGATTAAAAAGGTTTCAAGCGAAATTAACTACTAAATTCTAATTTACAAAATAATAATTACACTAAATACTTTAATTGAAATAAATAAATAACATACTAAATAAATAAATAAATAAATTTACTTCAATAGTAACGAGACGTTACATTTAAGAACTTCGGGTTTCGATTTATAAGTCAAAAGTCATTAAAGGGATGTAACCGTAATTTCCGAAATCCTTAAATTATCAAATCACTATTAACTTCACTTTAAAATCACAACTTTGACTCAAATTGACCAAAATTTCCTTTCTTCTTCCTCTCTCAAAACCGTGGGTCTCAAACCCTTAGGAAGAAATTTTGGCTTTCGTTCGTTTCTCGAGATCAACTTAATTCCGGTTGCGTTGGATAGCCCTCGGTCCAAGGATTCTTTTCAACCTAACAATCAAACTTTCCATCCGTTTTCTAAAGGCCTCTAGGTATGACAAAGTTTCTAAAATTTCTTCAAATAATGTTTTAATGGAAATCTATGGTTGAATCTTCAATTTTTTGCCGTGAAACTCGATGGTAGTGGGCTGTTTTAGGATGCTTCATTATTGATGAATTGTATGTTGTAATTAAATTCGGGAAATCAATTATTGTCCAAAAACCCAAATTATTGCTGCCCATTGAAATCGGGAACTTCCAAACTACATGAAACCAACCTGAAACACGTCTAAATTGCCTAAAAGCCGGAAAATCAAACCCGAGACCCATTTTTCCTAGGAGGGCTGAGAGCATCCTTTGGCCCTTTCTTGGGTTTTTCATCGTTTTATGCTCTTAGATGTTGTTTGTTCGATGTTTGGTTAATTAATGATTGCTAGATATAATTTAATTGTATGTGTTTTTGGACCGTTGCTTGATCGCTCATTCTGGAACTCGGGAGCGAAGTCTACTTTTGCCAAGGTGAGAATAAATAGAATTTAAAGTAACTTTAGAAACTGAATAAATTGAATGATTTGTAGGATCAGAAGTTGAGATCAAGGTTTGAATCAAAAGGATAAAAGAAAGTGAGCTAACATGCTTAGGCTTGGAGTTAGTTCTAATTGAGTGAGGAAATTTATGGATTTCTTGAGTGAAACGTTTAACTCTTGGAAGTTCTAAGTTTAGATTAGTTCTGAGGCTTAAGAATGATTATCGGAAGTTGAAGGTTTCAAGTATAAAGGAATGAATAAGAAACTTGATTATGGAGACTTTATGATTAAGTTAGTGATTCAAGTTTAACCAAAGGCCGTTTTGCTTGATCTATCTATTGTTTTCTTATAAGAAGTTCCTAATTTCTTATTTTATGTATAAGAGCATTACGTGATCCATTTACCTTTATGTTCTTTCGATTACTTTGAATGATTATATTTATTTACTTGCTCTTGAAAGTGTATTCATATCATATTGCATAATCGAAACTGGGAGGAATAATGAGACATGTTAAAGGACTGCAAAACTTTTCATTGTCTAGTATTATTTGTTTTATGTTTCCGTATATGAACATGAGGAATGCTAAAAGACTGCCGGAGTTTACATGATCGGAGGAGATGGATAATGAGATAATGTTGGAACTATGTGAGTTCACATTATCTGGTATTATCTATAATTACTATGATACATATACGAAGATACAGAGGTGAATGAACTGACCTTGCGGGAGCTTCATTACCTGTATTTGGTGAGTGAGTTAATGAGGTGAATGAAATGACCTATGGGAGCATCATTACCTGTCATTATTCACTAGAGGTGGGAAGATATTATTGAAAAGATTTTGTATATTTCATTTTGGAAAGTGAGATAATGAGGTGAATGAACTGACCTATGGGAGCTTCATTACCTGACATTATTCGCATGTGATGGTTATATTGATGTAAAGGTGGTGTGCCCTTTACATTTGTTTAACGAGTAAATGAATAATTATTAGACTACGTATGCTAATATTATCGTCATTTATCGTAAATTGTGATTGTTGGATATGTTAAGTTCGAGTGAGATTAACATTATTTGTTTATACATAAAAGAAGGGTAAACTTTATATATATAGTATGAAACATCTAAAGTATGAACCAGAAAGAGATATGTGATATGAAAACATTCTTTCAAATTTTGGGAGTTTTAGTAAAGATTAAGTAAATTTTACTTGGACACAAATCAGAATGCGAGTTTGGTGTCTATTGTTACTTTTTATTCTGTTTATTTTCACTAGGCTTGTTGTTAGCTCATGATATTACAAACAATTTCAGGTAATGCTTACGCTCGGGGTCATGGGAGAGGAGCTGGTGCGACCTGATCGAGTTGTTGATGATACAGAGATGGACTAGATATACTTTTAAAGTCCATGGACTCATTTTGTTTTATTTTATGTCTTTTGAGATGTAAATTTGTATATAAGCTCATAAGAGTTTTTCGTTTTAACTTTTATAATTATAAACTTCTTTAAACTTTGGAAAAGGAATTGCATTTCCTTTTTTTTTAAATTTCCTGATGTGAAAAATGTATACATGTTTTGGATAGTCTAAGTTTCAAACATATCCACACCGTTTTTTTTAAATACTAAAACTTCCGCTGTGTTTTAGTTTTAAATTATTTAAATGGAGTTGGGTCATCACACACTATGTAACTACTCATTCAACAATTCATTCTTTCATCGCATCACTTTGGGATGAATCACAATTGTATTGGAATCCATGCATTCGTATATTCATAACATCCAAGGTTACTTCCTATCATTGCAACAATTGACGATAGCCACCTCCAACAAACAAAGTTGAAAGATGCATTTTATCATCTAAATAATTGACATAGCATGTAACTATTCGAAAGCCCTTTCGAATATCATTATAACCATAATAGTCGTTTGGTTAACTTTAAATGAATATAACTTATAATAAAACTATTATTAACATAGGTATTTTGGAATCTTATTCCGATTAACCTAAGCATTAATAATGTTTTTCCCAACAATGTAACTACCCGTTATTTTACAAGGACATTTTTTTTATTTGTTTTATTTAAAGCATTTAATTTAATTTTAGAGTTTGTTAATTTAGATTTAGGAATTTATATTATTTTATTTGACATTTATTAGTTTAGAAGCATAAATTAGAATTAGGCGTATTAATAATTATTAACCCGCCAATTAATAATTATTGATCACCTTTTAGCTAATTTAAGTGCTTTGGATTATATTGTAAAAGCTATAACCAAAGGAAGAGCATTATTGCAATTTTCACTACACTTTAAATTTCCACTTTTCTTATCATCTTCTTTATTTTTACCAAACGAGAAAAAAACACAAAATCTCTTTAAAAAAAAAAGAACTCTATAGCCTAAGCTATCTTGTTGCTTTGAGCTCTTGGGTTTTATTTGTTTCTCAACCATTTTCGACGATTTCTTTTGTGTGAGATTGCTCAAGACATAGGCTATCTATCCAACCTAGCCTTGTGGCGTTTCTCTTTCTGTAAGGGAAGCCCTAAAAAGTGAGTTTTTAAATCTTTTTCTATGACTTTCTTCCTTTTTGTTTCTAAATGAGTTTTTAAGTTGAAATCATCAATTTCCTTTGAGATAATTAACGATTTCGAGCTCGGAATGTCATAATACACTATTCATCTGAAATTACTGTTCACCTGAGAATCGCTCTTTTCTCATCTTAGTTTTGGGTTGTAAAATGTTGTTTCAATTGATGTATTGTAGGTGTCGATTGTTCGTTTGACAATTCGTTGGAACTTTGTTTTCACTCGAGCAGTCAAGGTAAGGATAAATAGAATTTAAAGTAAACATAGAAACCAAATTTGTAAAACGATTTATATGGTTCAGAAGATGAGAATGATTTTGGAAATGAGAGACTTTGTGACGACCCGTCACTTTAAAATAATTTAAATTAGAAAAACACAGCGGAAGTCTTTTATTTTAAGAAAAATTGGCGTGATTATGTTTGAAAATAGGCTAGCCAAAACCTGTTTACATCTTAAATTCAGACATCTAAAAATACAAGGAACATTAAATTCCTATGAGGAGTTCAAAATGATTTATAAACATAAAAGTAAAGACAAAAGCTCTTAAGAGCCATTTACAAATATACAACTCCAAAATTATATAAAATTCACGAAACCATGTACATGGATTTTTACAACCACCTAGTCCATCTCAATGTAACGTCCCGTTATTTTGAAGTGAATTTATTTTATTTTATTTTATTTTATTATTTATTTAATTTTATGTATTTATTTATTTATTTCAATTTAAGTATTTAGATTAATTATTATTTTTGTAATTTCGATTTTAGTAGTTAATTTCGCCCGAAATCCTTTTTAATCGTTTTAATACTTTAAATTCGTTTCGGTGATATTAATAATTATTAATAGGCCAATTAATAATTATTAATCACCTTTAGATTTATTTAAGAGATTCGGGTTTCGTTTTATAAGTCAAAAGTCATAAAAGGACGCAACCGTCATTTCTGATTTCTTAAAAATATCAAAACACTATTCATCCATCTTTAAAAACTCATCTTGACCAAGTTTGACTCATTTTTGCTCATCCTTTTCATCCCAAAACTGTGGGTATCAATGGGGATTGAGGGGAGATTTGGTTTTTGCTCGTTTCTCGACAGATCGGCTCGATTTCGGTTGCATCGGAAAGCCATCGAGCCTAGGATCCTTTTCCACCTAACCATCGTGCTTTTCTCTCGAGATCCACGGAGTTCTCGGTAAGTAAAATTTCAAACCCTAAGCTCCAAATAGTGTTTTAATGGAGTTTTCTTTGTTTTCTTTCGATTTCTTGTCGTGAAACTCGGTGTTCGTAAATACGGGAGTAGTTTTAAGTGTTTTTGGAAACTTTCCCATAACCCTAAAACCGAGTTTCAGTCGAAACCCTTCCCGTTTGAAACTTACCTTTTTGGGTTTGATTACGGGTTATTTATTGTTGAATTATTGTTTATTTAAATTCAATTCGGGAAATGGCATAATGTTCAAAAACCCTAATTATCGATACCCATTGAAATCGAGAATATCGAAATTGCTTGAAACCAACTCGAAACACATCTAAATTGACTAAAAGCCGGAAAACCAAACCCGAAGCCTATTTTTCATGAGAGGGCCAAGAGCCTCATGTGGGGGGGGGGTTTGTTGGGTTTTTCGTCGTTTTAAACGCTTAGATGTTGTTTGATCGTTAGTTGAATTATTTATTGATTGTTAGATGTAATTCTAATTGTAGGTGGTTTGAACTTTGCATTGACCGCGTTATCGAAGGTTTGGATTGAAATCTTCTTTTGCAAAGGTGAGAATAGTTAGGATTTAAAGTAATTATAGAAAGCGAATAAGTATGTTGATTTGTAGAATTAGAAACTAAGACTAGGATTCGAATCTAAGATTAGAGGGAAGTGAGTTAGTGCCCTTAGGATTAGGAGTTAATCTTTTAAGTGAGAACTTAGGAGTTCTCGAGGAAAACTTTGAATCTTAGAAAATTCTAAGTTAGATTTGTTTCGAAGCTTAGGATGGATCATTGGGAGTTAGAAGATCCATACTTTTAAATAGAACAGTTAAGGAACTTGAATGTACAACCTTGGCTCTTATTTGGAAGTTTAGAATCCTTGGAAGATAAAGATCATACTTTAGTATGTATCGGTTCTACGGTTTATTTATTGTTCTTCCGAAAGTTACTATCTATTTATTTTATGTCTTTTACTTTATGCCCCTTTACTTTATGCTTGTTTTGGCTGACTTAATATTCGTACTTTACGTTTATTTACTTTTGCAAGCATATCATAATATCTCGCACCATAACATATTGCACCATAACATCTCGCATCATTGAAAAGAAGGAGAGAATGTTGGACCCTTCGGGGAATGTCCGCATCGCCTTCCGAGAAAAAGAAAGGAAAGTGAGAAAAGAAAAGAAGGAGAAAATGTTGGACCCTACAGGGAATGTCCGCATCGCCTTCAGAGAAAAAGAAAATAAAGAGAGAAAGAAAAGGAGGGAAGAATGTTGGACCCTTCAGGGAATGTCCGCATCACCTTCTTCATTCATTTCATGCATAAAGGGCGAATGCGTATCCTACGGGATGTTCTCATTACCTTCATGCATATGATCGATGGAATAGAGAATCGAGATGTTATATTTTATGCAAAGTTTATTTACTTTTTCTTATTTATTGTTGTAACAAGTTAATGAATGAGGATTTGACTACGAGTGTTAGTAATATCGTCCTTTGGTGAGTTTAGAATGAAATTATCTAAAGTTTTGAGAACTTTAGGATTGATTGTGTCAGATTAATTGGACACAAATCGGAATACGAGCTTGAGGTCTATCTCTACTTTTTATTCTTATTATTCTCACTGGGCTTAAGTTGTTAGCTCATGATATTACAAAAATTTCAGGTAATGCCCTGGCTAGAGGTCGAGGGAGAGGAGATGGTGCTGCATGATCGAGGGATGAAGACTTTGAGATGGACTAGGTGGTTGTAAAATCTATGTACATGGTTTTGTGAATTTTATATAATTTTGGAGTTGTATATTTGTAAATGGCTCTTAAGAGCTTTTGTCTTTACTTTTAAGTTTATAAATCATTTTTAACTCCTGATAGGAACTTAATGTTCCTTGTGTTTTTAGATGTCTGAATTTAAGATGTAAACAGGTTTTAGCTAGCCTATTTTCAAACATAATCACGCCATTTTTCTTAAAATATAAAAACTTCCGCTGTGTTCTCTAATTTAAATTATTTAAAAGTGATGGGTCGTCACACTCAAAGTCTTCATCCCTCGATCATGCAGCACCATCTCCTCTCCCTCGACCTCTAGCCATGGCATTACTTGAAATTTTTGTAATATCATGAGCTAACAACTTAAGCCCAGTGAGAATAATAAGAGTAAAAAGTAAGGATAGACCTCAAACTCGTATTCCGATTTGTGTCCAATTTACCTGACACAATAAATCCTAAAGTTCTCCAAACTTTAGGTAATTTCATTCTAAACTTTCCAAAGGATGATATTACTAACACTCGTAGTCAATCCTCATCCATTAACTTGTTACGACATAAAATAAGAAAAGTAAATAACTTTGCATAAAATATAACATCTCGATTCTCTATTCCATCGATCATATGCATGAAGGTAATGAGTACATCCCGTAGGATACGCATCCGCCCTTTATGCATGAAATGAAGGTAATGTGGACATTTCCCGTAGCATCCACCATTCAACCTTATGCATGATGAAGGTAATGTGGTCATTTCCCGTAGCATCCACCATTAACCTTTCATTCTCTTTCTCACTTTCTTTTCTTTTTCTGAAGGTGATGCGGACACTGCCCGTAGGCTCCAACATTCTCCCCTTCCTTTCTTTCTCACTTTCGTTTCTTTTTCACTTTCTTTCAATGATGCGAGATGTTATGGTACAATATATAATGGTGCAAGATATTATGGTTATGCTTGCACATGCTTGCAAAAAATAAAATAAAGTAAAGTGCGAATAATAAAGTAACCAAAACAAACATAAAGTAAAGGGCCATAAAGTAAAAGACATAAAGTAAATAAATAGGAAACTTCGGACGAACGATATGTCAATCGAACTCCGCAAATAATAATAAAAGTATAATCATAACTTAAACGATTAACCTATACCTTCAAGGATTCTAAACTTCCAATATAATCCGAGGTTCTATTAATCGTTCTATATACTAGTTTGGATCTTTTAACTTCCAATGATCCAACCTAAGTTTCGAAACAAATCAAACTTAGAATCTTCTATGATTCAATGCTTTCTTCGAGAACTCCTAAGTTCTCACTTAAAGGATTAACTTTTAATCCTAAGGCATTAACTCACATCCCTCTAATCTTAGATTCGGATTCTAGTCTTAGTTTCAAATTCTACAAACCATCATACTTATTTGCTTTCTATAATTACTTTAAATCCTAACTATTCTCACCTTTGTAAAAGAAGATTTCAATCCAAACCTTTGATAACGCGGTCAATGCAAAGATCAAACCACCTACAATTAGAATTACATCTAACAATCAATAAATAATTCAACTAACGATCAAACAACATCTAAGCGTTTAAAACGACGAAGAACCCAACAACCCCAACTTTGAGGCTCTTGGCCCCCCCCCCTCACAAAAGGGTTTTGGTTTTGGTTTTCCGGCTTTTAGGCAATTTAGATGTGTTTCGAGTTGGTTTCAAGCAATTTCGATATTCCCGATTTCAATGGGTATTGATAATTAGGGTTTTCGAACATTATTCTCTTTCCCGAATTGAATTTAAATAAACAATAATTCATTAATTTATAATCCACAATCAAACCCAAAAAAGTAAATTTCAAACGGGAAGGGTTTTGACTGAAACTCGGTTTTAGGGTTATGGGAAAGTTTCCAAAAACTCTTAAAACAACTCCCGTATTTACAAACACCGAGTTTCACGACAAGAAATCGAAAGAAAACAAAGAAAACTCCATTAAAACACTATTTGGAGCTTAGGGTTTGAAACTTTACTTACCGAGAACTCCGTGGATCTCGAGGGAAAAGCACGATGGTTAGGTGGAAATGAATCCTAGACCCGAGGGCTTTCCGATGCAACCGAAATCGAGTCGATCCTCCGAGAAACAAACAAAAGCCAAAAATTTCCCTTCCCAAAGGCATACACATGGTTTGGAGGAGAGAAAATTGAAGAATGAGAGTCAATTTTGGTCAATGGTCATTTAAAGAAGAAAGGAGAATAGTGTTTTGATATTTTTTAAGAAATCGGAAATGACGGTTGCGTCCTTTTATGACTTTTGACTTATAAAACGAACCCGATGCACTTAAATAAATCTAAAGGTGATTAATAATTATTAATTGGCCTATTAATAATTATTAATGTCACTGAAACGAATTTAAAGTATTAAAACGATTAAAAGGAATTTCGGGCGAAATTAACTACTAAAATCGAAATTACAAAAATAATAATTAATCTAAATACTTAAATTGAAATAAATAAATAAAATTAAATAAATAATATAATAAAAAAAATTAACTTCAAAATAACGGGACGTTACAGACTTAAAGCATGCTTACTTACTTGTTTTGGCTTAGAAGTAAGTTCTAAAGTGAGTTGGGTGAGCTTATGGAACTTTTAGTAGAAATGACTAACTCTTGATAAATTCTAGGATTATGTTCGATTTGGATCTAATCTTGATGATTTTGGGTATTTGGAGTTCCAAGTGTAAGGTAATGTGATTACAAAAATTGAAAATGAAATCACGCTTGATTATGAATGATGGAAATGAGACTTTATTTTCCCGGTGAATAGTATGTTGTTAATCTGAAGGCTTGCTGGCTTGACTTTATTTTCTGTTGTAAGATTTTGGGATAAGTTATGGATTTGCAGGTTGTGGAGTGATTGAAAATGGAGGTTATTGAGACTCTATTTACTTCTCGTTATTTAGACTTCATTATTTCTCGTCATTGAGACTTCGTTTTTTAAAATTTAGACTATGTTTACTTTTTCGTCATTAAGACTCTCTTTACATTCTTTGACTTGGAACTCTATTTATATTTCAAATCCAGCATTAGACTCTAAATACTTATTGTATATGTTTTATGTTTATACAGGCAGACGTGTTAATGGGAGGGAGAGATGAGATAATGTATATGATGTGTGATCTTTGAATTATATGGTATTATCTATTTTTTATGTTTACTTATGGCGGATGTATTAGTGTTAGGGATACTGAGATAATGTATATGTTGTGTGATCTTTGCATTATCTTGTATTATCCATGTTTTATGTTTACTTATGGCGGACATAGTAATGGGAGGAATAATGAGATAATGTATATGATGTATCTTTGCATTATCTGGTATTATCCATGTTTAATGTTTACTTATGGTGGAAGTATCAATGGGAGGGATAATGAGATAATGTATATGTTGTGCTATCTTTGCATTATCGGGTATTGTCCATGTTTTATGTTTTTAAAATGGCGGACGTATTAATGGGAGGGATAATGTGATAATGTATATGTTGTGTGTTCTTTACACTATCTAGTATTATCCATGTTTTATGTTTTTTAAAAGGTGGACATATTAATAGGAGGGATAATGAGATAATTTATATGTTGTGTGTTCTTTGCATTATCTGGCATTTTCCATGTTTTATGATTATAGAATCAATAAGTTATGATAAGATTGTTGGCACCTATCATAATCTCAAAATGTTTTTTGTTTGTATTTTGACTAGTTTTGTTGGAACTAGGTGAGTAACCGATTATGGAAAGAATGTTGGAAACGAGAATGATATGTATAGCCTGAGTTGCCATAGAGAAAGGAATAGCCTTAGTTTCTATAGAGAAAGGAATGAGAATGATATGTATAGTTAAATACGATACTTTGTTATGCTTGAGAGCTAGTTCTTGTTCATTTGGGAGATCTTGAAATTAGAAATTCTAATACTGGGTTTTCGCTCATGATATTACATTTTTTAGGTGTGGATCGTGGACGTGGGAGAGAAGCTGGTGCTACTTAATCTTGGTGACAATGATGACGAGATGGACTAGAGAGAATTTATGGACCATGAGTACTTTATTTTCCATCATTTTGTTGCACGTTTGTATATGAGCTCATGAGAGCAACTTTACTCAAGACTTTATGATTTTGAACTTTCGTAAATATGGAATGCTTATTCCACTATTTAAATTCTCTGATTGGAAAAATTGTATTCACAGGGCATTGTGATAGCCCAAGTTTTAAATATCACCATGCCAAGTTTTTATTAAGCATTAAGTCTTCTACTACGTTCTGGTTTTTAAATGATTAAAAAGGAGTCGGGTTGTCACAATTGGTATCAGAGCCTAAGGGTTCTGTAGACTATGTGCAACGCATGTTTGTTTTTGATGTTTTGTTTTATGTCTACTCTCTAGTCATCTTCTAGGATCGGCAGCACTAGGTATCTCTACCACTCTTATTCTCAAACTTTATTTTCTTTAGTTGTGGGAAAGTTTATGAGAATGGGTTCTTCCTTGTTAAATGTTATATGTAATTGTGATGTTTCACAGCCTCATAAAACCACTATGTGGTGATGTTTATTGAACCCAAGGATGAGATCTTTGTAGGGGTGCTGAGAATGTGATGTCAGTGTAAAGGAGATGAGATCTTGGTGTAGTTTTGGATGTTGTGCACCTCGTTTAATGTATTGATGTAATGTCAGCGTAAAATAGATGAGATACTCCGAGAGATTGCTCATTTAATACTCGACGTTTTGATTGTCTCACAATTTCTAAGTAGTGGTGTTAGCTGAATGTGTGGTTGATGTTTTATATGTAAAAGGGGGACTTATTTTCAAGAGCCCAATATTAAGAGATGAGACACCTGCTAGAGGTGAGTAATTGTTAAAAAGTAATCCGTCTAGCTTAGGTCCAGTAACCTAGATTCAAATCAAGGAACAAGTCTCTTGTTTGAGTTGAGAAAGTTGAATTATGATGTATGGTAAATCATTGTGTTAGTATTGTGTTAAATTTCGTTAATATTGTGTTAAATTGAAAGTGTATTGCCACTCAAAAGAGGAAGTTAGCACATTTCATGATAGGTCTCAACGGGGACCATTAACGACTATGTTAATTGGTTAATGGCCTAGTCTGGTCGCGATTACACTATGATGCACCAATTTGAGTTTCAAATGCTCGAGGTTGAGTTATCGAGATCCACATTTGATAAACTGTAAGGGTTAACTAACAATAATTTTGAGTGTTGGTATCTGATTGTGATCTAGAAGGAATGTTCTCGGACCGTGGTATCGGTGACTTTTATGAGGTGATGTCATGGTCTGGTGAACTTCAAATCACACTGTGTTTGACCATCAAATTGGGATGGTGAACTTTGAGAAACATGTAGGTCGTAGTTTGGACCTAATGATTCTTTTCAAGATAGACGCCTAAGGTGAATTGTATGTTGGAAGGTTATAATGTTATTGAACAAAGGTGCTTGAGAGACACCTGTTTTCTTTGTAAGAAAAGAAACAATCAATGAAGTTAAGTTGATTCAAGATTTGAGTGTGGAGGCTTCAGAGTTTTCCCTTTTCTTTGGATTTGGAATCTTATGAGAAGAAGGGAAAATTAGCTACTATAAGACAGACTTCCTTTAAGAAGAGGAAGGCAGAGAACGACCATGCTAGTCGAGGGATACTGCCACAGTAGAGACATCAGTAGCAACAGGTTCGAGTTGGAGCCCGGTATGGACAGCCGACAGCATAGAGACCGGTTCATCCTACTACCATAGTTGTGCCAGTTACCATTTTGGGAGAGGCACACTTCCATCAAAATGATATACTTGTGGTCAGACTGGGCATCGTGCCACATTTTGTAGGGCATATGAGACACAACCACCACATCGTAGTAACTAGGGTAGGTCAGAATGGGCAGAAGAGGCTACAGCAGGCACTACCAGCTCGGTATGCTCCCCAAGGTAGGGGCATAGGTCAGGATGAGGTAGAGATCATGGTAGACAAGCTCAGTAGTTGTGATGACCTGACTTATTTAAAAAGCCGGTTGCGGATACGCAAGCGTAAGCAAGGAACTTGAACCCCAAAACAATTACTTTAATAAAATAGCAAAAATTTCGGCATGTCGTATTCGTAAAGTCCATGCCTCACATACAAAATAAAGTAAACCTGTTTTTCCAGAAATCATTGGCTCGTCGGCCGGTTCAGAGTTTCCCAAAACCATAATCAAAAGAAAGTTCGGTGCACCGATTTAAAAGTCTTATACAAACATAATATACGTAAGATTACTTTGAAGTTTGACTCAAAATAAAAGTAAAACATAACCCAAAACAAGACTCCTATATTGCCAAAATGTACGACTCTCGTGACCGGAGGCCAATCCAAAAGCTCCATCCTGGCATAGTCAACGAACACCATCTGCCGCTCCACGCCCTCTTCCCCGAGCGTTACCTGAAAGGTGATTTAGAGCACCTTTGAGCATGACACTCAGTGAAAACAAAAGAATATGAACAGTGATGCGGGATGACCGTGATAGAATGCGAAAGAACATAATAACATGCTTAAAATGTGTATGAACAAATGCTTTACGTATGGATGATATCAACTAGTCATAACATCTTTAAATACATAATTCATTCCTCTTTGATACCACAAGCATTGCCAATACAAACCTGGCATCTCACTACGCCCATATACAAAATCAATCAACCTTCGAGCCGTAGCTCATCTCAGTTTCAAAGTATTTCAATTTATTAGCACCCGGGCAATTCTTTACGTAGCATACCAGAGCTTCATCACTTCTCTGCCACAATAACCACGTGTAACGTCCAACATCCATACACCGTTACACGGGTTACGACCCCATGACCACATAACGATCATATGATATGCATGAGTGGCATGTATGACATGAAATGGATTAAACATGCTTCTTCACAACAATGTTATATAACAAGACTTAGAATCAACAAGTGTAAATAGATCTACTTTTCCAAAACTAGCATATGACTCAATCTTTGCTCATATAATGTTCAAGTCTCACATATTCACATGGTTCGTGATCACAACTATTTATCGAGCATAAACAAAGTGTATCAAGTATGCATAATATAGCCCCAAATCCTCTATTTGACTCATTCATGGACTATGAACATAATAATAAAGCAAATAGGCATGCTTAAATGAACAACTAGCCAAAACAATAATTCTAGTTTAGGCTATCTAGCATTTCGGCCCTTTAACCAAATGCTGGAATCAGTATTTCTTCTCGTTACTTCGTCTTCTTCCAAACTTTACCACTCATACAACAATTCACTATTATGCATAACCTCAACTCCATTTCCGATATAATTTGAAGAGAAACGGAAACGCCACACCCATCACCCTTTCGATTCTTTTTGTTCTCACCTTCAAAGTTGGCTCCACGTGTAACCACTCTCCTTTGGCCTACAAAAAGTTAATACATATATTTTTAGGCAAATATAAACATTACAAATCAGCCATAACAACTACAAATAACTCCGAACCCGGTTAGTGATACAAGTTCTAAAACTAGTTGATTCGGGATGCAATTTTCAGCCAAATAAGAAATACTTATGCAATAATCATTGGATTGATCCCTAAGGTGGTTTCCTTGCTAAAATATATATATATATATATATATATACTCCCAAATGCTCTATAATTGATAAATTTTTAATAAAGAACAAGAAATTCACAAAAACATGAAACTAGCCAAAAAGAAGTGAAATTTTTGGTCAAATATGGAAAAACACCAAACTTTTATTAAGTTGAGCTTCCAATGTGTTTTCCATACATCTTATAATCATATAAACACTCTTAAATTCCAGAATTGAGAAACTCAAAGTAATGATCAAGAAATCCCAAAAATCAAAGAACACCAAAAGATTCAAAAACCTCCATTAATGGAATTTTATAAAAAGCTTGAATCCAACCATGCCTTTTACCCTTTAAAGAAAATTAAGAGGTGATACTTAGGTTTCATAAACACCAATTGAAACACCAATTCCAAAATTTAAGATCAAGGAGAACCTTCATATAAACATCCTTAAAGAAACTCCAATCAAAACCATGGAAAGCTTGCAAAAATGAGATTCTAGGTTAGTAGTTACCTTGAGTTTTTGATCAAATATTCTTCCAAGACTTGGTTGAATCTTCCTAAGATGGTGATTCCAACATGAATCACACAAAACCCCTTAAAATTGATCAAACTTCCAAGAGAAAAGAGAGTGGAAATGGTTGATGAAAATTTGAGAGAGGGGGGGGCGACGGTGGAAGAAGAAGAAAATGGAATTGTTTTTTTTCCCCCTTTCTTACTTTCCTTTATAACTAATTTTTCCAAATTTAAAATTAATAACAAAATGCAAATTATTTACAAGTCCCTCCACCCCTTCAAATTAACACCAAACCCTTCCACCTCCTAAAATTAATAACAAAATGCAAATTATTTACGAGTTCCCACGTAGCCTCCTCCGTTAATTGATTCCGCCATAAAACTTTCACCAGTTTGATTGTCTTATTTCTCAGCACCTTTTGTTCACTTGCCAAAATCTCCATAGGGGTTTCCTCATATGTTAAGTTCTCATCGAACACTATAGGTTGGAAATCAATAACATGAGACGGGTCGGCTACATACTTCTAAAGCATAGACACATGGAATACATTATGGACCGCAGAAAGGGCAGGCAGTCAATCGATAAGCTAACTTCCCAACTCGGTCCAATATCTCGAATGGTCCTATAAACCGCTGGCTATATGACAATACCTTGCATCTAAGGACTCCAAGTGTAGCTCCATCCTCGTCACGCACTCAGCCATAAAAAATAATTACCTGTAAAATAAAGTTTACAGAGCATTCGAATACCGTGAGTTTTTAGCTAAGTAGATTAATTCCCAACTTAAATAAGTAAAATCAAATTCAAATAATCTCATAACAACAATAACTTATGGATACTTGTCCTTTTTCACCATTTAACAATAATTAGTAGGTACTTAGCCTACAATATCTCTTAATTTCTATTAAATTTTGAATATAAGTATCACTGCGGAATACGTGACCACAAGTGATACGGGCCATACTATGCAGCCTAAAAATATGTATCATAGTGAGGTATAAGGCCAGCCATGATACGTGCTATAATATGCAGCTCTACAAATTCAATATGGCTTTATTAATATGGTCAATTTAACTTGAATCGTCTATAGGCTCTTATTATATCACTTAACAACTTAACGAACATAAACTAAACAAAACAACATTCGTAAATCAAAACAAGCACTTAATAATATTTAAAATCAATGCATCATCTACCAAAATCATCATAATAATCATGCAAATAACAAGCAAGCACAGACAATTTAATTTAAACTTCTAAGTAGGAATTAACCAACCTTAAATACAAATCGAACTAGCAAACACCCTCGAAATAAATTCTAAAAGACTCCTAACAATGCCCAAAACCTATAATAATATCAATTTATGGTTAAATTGCCGAGAACCGGGCTAACGGGACAAAAATCGGATCAAATTGAGCCAAAATCTGCCCTGAACCGAATTGGACATGCTGAATCGGTTCAATTGAACCAATCAAGCTGGTCCAATTGACCGCTTCTCCAACCTCACGCACGCTGAAACGTAAAGAAACAAAAAAAAGCAGCGGCTACCTTGCACGGCGACGTCATCAATGGTGATTCCAAGTTGGTGACGGCGAGGAAACGATAGAAACGAAGCGAATAACGTCTGGAACAACACCCATGTAAAAACAACTCAAAAACTTGAAGAAATCCACGATAAAAAAGTCTAGAAAACGGCGAGGATGATTCTAGATTCCGACGAGGCTTTGAATCCAACAAAAACTATGAAAACAAGTGTAATTTAGCTTGGAACTAACTCAAAAACAACATCGATACTAAAAATAATCTAACACAATGAAAATTACCTAGGAAAACAATGAAACGAATGAGTTTTCCTTGATTATCCGGCAACGAGCTTGAACTCCAACGAGAGCTTCAAATATGGCAAAAATATTGAGTTGACCTAGGTTTCAGTGTTAATTAAATGAATTTGATTGGTTCAAAAAAGACTAATATAAGAAATAATAATAAGTAAGGGTATAGATGATATTTAGGTCATAACTTTTTGCTCGAGACTCAGATTTAAGAACGGTCAATTTTGTTGAACTCGTAACGACGTGATGAACTCAATAATATAGTGGTTTAAATAAAAATTGGTGAAATGGTTAAAATAGCCTTAAGCAAAAAACTGGGTTATTACACCATGTTTTTTTCTTTAATCTCCATGAGTATATGTTCAATCGGGACTGTGGTGGGAGTGTATTTTTTAAAATTAATATGAGGAAGACTATGCTCGTCAAGTTGTTCCCCCGATCTCTTTCTTTTGTCATCCTCATGACGATTAGTCCTCAAGGAAATGTCTTCTGTTCGATCACTCTTTTTGTTTTCTGATTGTTTACTACTGCCTCATCCATCATAAGTTTTTCTTGCACTCAGAAACTCTCCGACGCTCATGTACTTTTGCCCCTTAGCAATGTAGCTCAGTGTACTTAGCTGGTGTCTTCTTACCTAATGACCATAGAAATTTTTCATCTTTTAAGCCAGCTGTTGGTGGAAATGGTGATATGATTATATGGTAAATGGTGGCATGCAAGTGCATATGGTCAACAAGTAATAGAGTGATAAGTGAGTGTCGTGTCCCACGAGGACAGCTAAACAAGTGTATGAAAGTTTTGAAGCTGTTACAAGACGTAATTAAGGATGAAGTAAATGGATCCAACAACAAGTGTAGATCAAGATGAGAGGTGTGGGTATTATGTCAAGATACAAGGATGGCATTTACTTTATCAAGAAGGAATCTTGATTTACTGATCATTGAAGTTTCAGTTCAATAAATTAAATACTAACAACTAAAAATAAATTAAGAAGTGATTTCATTTTTTCAAATGTTTTCAAACACTGTTCAAGCAGTCTTTATCTCTAAATGCCTACATGAACACATGCATTCTTCTTTATTTCATTCAAGTTATCAATCATGCAACTTACACCCTTAGTTATCCCTAGTTCCAGATGCAAAGTTACTCTACCTTCTTTCTCTTAAAATATGCTAACCTAAATATCTCTTAATACAAGTTTAGACTCCTCCCACTTGGTTCCCACTAAGCTTGACAGAGAGTAAAGAATGAGAAAGCAAATAGCTTGATTAAAATGATCCTACAATGATTCAATAACATTAAGCTCTTATCATCCTTGATCTCTTCACAATACCACAAGGGTTTTAGCTACTCATAGCTAAAGACAATACGATAGAGAAATCAAAAACACGATTAAAATTAATCTTGATAAAGTTAAGATACAAATATTCTAAAAAAAACAAATGAATATGAAGTAGTAAATACTCTTGAACACTCTTAAAACCTCTTCTTCTTCCTAAAGGTTTCACCTTTCCTTCGTCCTTCTTCCTTTCTTTTTTCTTGGATTTTTTTTCTTCCTTTTATATCTCACTGAACTCCTTTCTCACCTTTTTCCCGCCAAAAATCATAGTTAGTGAGCTATCGGGTAAAACACTTTTGGTCGCACGAATAGGTACTATAGCAGGATGTGACTGCTCTCAGTCTTGTCAACAATAGCTGGCGGAGAAAATATCTTCTGACTTTTCAGACTCAATGCTGCAACTACAACCTTCCCTGCTTTAGGCAGATGCTCCATTCTAACAAGAGTCAATATGCTATGGTAGCTTCTGGCTATCCTTTCTTCTCAAAAAGTTTTCTTTTAGAGTCTTAGAAATATTAGATTAAAAAGAGAGAAACGTGAGTTAGATAGAAGTGAAAGTAACAAAATGTGATCATACCATTAAAATATAGAGACAACATAAAATTAAGTTATTTATGTACAATCTTCATGCTATTTGCTATCTAGAATCTAATTCTTCTTGAAATAAAGATAAAATAGGGGCTTAGATACTTCACTTTCATGCATTTATCACCAGCCATCACAGCAGTTAGAGCTATGTCATTGGTGTAACTTTCCACCTTCAACACCTCACTATTGAATCTCACTACATAGTCTCGGAGGCTCTCCTCTGATTTCCGACACAGAGTCAAAAGATGCATAGTTGGTTTCTTATGATGCCTTCCATGAAGAAACTAAGTTCCAAAGAATCGAGTGAGGTCTTTAAATGAAGAGATGGACCTCGGTTTAAGCTATTTGTACAACCTATGTGCAGGGCCTCCCAATGTAAGGGGGAATGCCCTGCATTTGATAGCATCTTTGATTCCCTAGAGCTCCACCCAGGTCTAAAATGTATCCACATGCTCGATTGGGTCCTTTGAGCCATCATACGTGGTCAAAGTTGGCATTTTAAACTTGGTAGGAGGCTCCAGCTCCATTATATCATCGGTGAATGGCAGCTCAGTTTGATCGAGAAGATCTTTTAGTGTAAAGGGATTCTTTCCTTGATACTTTTCTGAAGAAACTACTTTACTAAATTAGTGCAATTTATTTAGTAAACTAATAAACATTTAATTAAGGATCTATTAACATCATGCAATTGTGATTAAACCTTTGACTGAAACTTTGAGGCTTTTCGAAAAACAATAACTTTTACTTACATTTAGTAAATTATGGAGAATTGGTTGGATGTTCCTTACAACATCAAATCCTTCAACATCCAGATCTTCTACGATATATCTCGATTGAACAAGCAAAACCCGATTGTGGGGTCGAACTTTAGAAGAAATTAGAAAGAAGAAAAAGATTTTTCTTCCTAAAAATACGGAAAAAATCCGGCAAACACTAGGGGAGAGAATAAGAGAGAATTTCAATTTCTTAGGAATTGAGTTGTTTTATTTATGAATGACCCGAGCCTCCTATTTATAGGCTAATGGAAAATCTAATCACATTAGGAAAGTTCCATGGAGTAAAGATAAAGAAATATATGTTATCTTTCCTTTAGCTTAGTATTTTTGAAAATATCATAGATAAATAAGAAAATATTTTATTTTATTTTATTTATCTCAGATAAATAAATCTATGTAATTATTTAGGATATAATTCAAATAATTATTTTCCTAAAATTACATATAAGTGGCTGAAAATTACTGTTAATATTAATTAATTAATCAAATTTATTTAATTAATTATTTTTTCCATTTTCAATTGATTTCATTAATCCAATTGAGCTAGAAATTCTCTCTTTGATTAAATAAGTCCAACTTAATTAACTATAAACTTTAATATTAATTTATTTAGTAATTACCATTTAAAAAAATATTTTATTTAAATAATTAATAATATTAATATTGTCTCCCAACTTAACCTCAATAAACAATATCGTAATGAAACTTAATTCATAAAATTACTAACTTCCATTTTAAACTCACCTTGGATTTGTAGTCAAGCTTCCCAATAAGTCGAGATCAACTCTACGCGATCAATCACAATCCTACAAATCAATTACACCTAACAATCATTAATTATCTGAAAATCAAGCAAACGACATCTAAATGCACAAAATGATGAAAAACCCGGATTCTAGCCATTTGGTGATCTCGGCCATACAAGGAAAAATGGGTTTCGGGTTCGGTTTTACGGCTTTTTGGCATTTTAGAGGTGTTCCGGGTTGATTTCGAGTACTTTGGAGGTTTGAATTATCAATGAGTAACCGTAATTTAGGGTTTTGCACAATAATTGATTCCTGAAAAATTAAGTAAAATACAAAACAATAACAAACTAAACACCCTAGCCATCACCAAGTGAGAAAAAAAACAAACAGAACGGGTTTTCCATTCGACTCAGGTTTAGGTCTGAGACAACAATATCATCCAAAGTGATTTTTCCTAACTAGAATTCACAAACAACTCCTGGGAAAAACGAATCAAGGCTTGCAGACAAGATTGGAAAAAAAGAAAACCCAAAAACTCATTTCTTCCTCACATTGTATCTCCTGGATCTTGAATGGATTGGCTCAATTGATGGGATGGGTAGAAAGTACGTCTTGAGAGCTTTCCAATGAGCTAAGACACGATGAAAACGGTTGAGAAACGATGCGGGGTGACACTTTCTTTCTCTTCTCTTTTTTTTTCTCTTTAGCTACGGGTTTGGGGCTTCTTTTTCACTTTTCCTTTCTTTTTTCTTCTTATCATTATCCTTGAAAAATATGTAGTAGATATATATAAAGAAATTTTGATAAAAGACCATATTGCCCCTCCTCTTATTTCCTTAAGAAAACTTATTTCGTGTGCTCGTTATTTCACGTTTCTAATTCCAATTAAACTTAACTACTTCTAATCTATCTTAAAATTATTTAACAATAAATAATGGGCCCGCTAATAATTTTTAATACGACCAAAACTAATTTAACCTAATAAAACGATTAAAAAGGTTTTCGAACGAAATTAACTACTAAATTCTAAATTACTAATTCTAAAATTAAACTAAATACTTCGATTAAAATAAATGAATAAATAAATGATATATTAAATAAAAAAAATTTCACTCCAAAAATAACGGGACGTTACACCCTTCTTGTTGATCATATTTCTGTGTGAAAATTTCAAGTACTTTGACAATATCTTGATTCACACAACTCACTTACTCTTTTAGGGCATTTTCTAGCATATGTGCAAGTCTCACTACATCCAGGTTTTCAAAAATTTGTCCTTGCTCCCAAGTGCTTCGAGTTTGGTACCTTTTATTACTAGGGTTACAGTTTTCACCATCACCATGTTGCTGATTTCTACGAGTAATCCTTGACAATAGAGCACTTACTTATATATTCTTCCCACAGACTGCGCCAAATGTTGTTGCATAAAAATGATGGCTATCCATGTAAGCAACGAACTTAAAATATAGGATGAGTCAGAAGTCATGCACTGCACTGGAGGTGCTGTGTAGGCGTAGATGATGAGCAGTGTATGTACCTGCACAAGAAGAACAGAGCACAGGTGTGGTGCCGGCCTAACACCCTCCGATGCTTAAGTTAGAGCTAGTGTGATAAAGTGAACTAAAGTAGAATTAGTTACCTAATGAATGAAATTTTTATACCTATTTATAGGAGAAGAGGTTGATGACATCATTGTGCCACATGTCGCGTTATATTTGGGACATGTGTTGCTTCTCAATTACATGTCGCTTGTGGGTTACGCCACGTATCGTTTCCAAATCGGATACTTGTATCCGATCTCAAGTATGTAGGACTTTGTTGGAGACTGCGTAGCCATATCTTGTCAGGTGCTTACACTTATGACTAGGTACTATGCTTAGACGATGTGCCCAGGTACTGTGCTTAGCGATGTACCCAGGTAATCTGCTTACACTACAAAAAAACTCTCAAAATGCGACCAGAAATTTGCGACCACAAAAAAGTGGTGGTTTTTTGGTGACCACCTGGTCACTTTCTTTGAAGGTTGACTTTAAGTGACCATCTGGTCACTTTTTTTGCGACCAGATTGCGACCAAAAGCAGAAGTAGTCATAAAAAATGGCGCGAAATTATGGCGCGAAAGAAGCGACCAATTGGTCACCTAAAAAACGACCTTCTGGTAGCATTTTAGTGACTAAACTATGCCTTGGTAGCAAAAAATGGCGCGTAATTTTGGAGGGAAGACAGCTACCAAGTGGTCACAAATAAAAGTGACTAACTGGTCGCAATTTTGGTGACTAAAAGTGAGCAGTGGTAGCTTATAATTGGAGGGAAGAAAGCTACCAAATGGTCACAATTAAAAGTGACTAAATGGTCGCAATTTCGGTGACCTAAAAGTGAGCAGTGGTAGCTTATAATTGGATTGAAGAAAGCTACCAAATGGTCACAATTATAAGTGACCAGATGGTCGCAAATTATGTGATTTTATGGGACCAATAATTGATAAAGAATTTGGTAGGATAAAAGCTACCAAGTGGTCACCAAAAAAGTGACCATCTGGTCGTAAATTCTGACTTGATGTGACTCTGGGCAGTGAGGAAAAATGCGGGAAATTTTGGCCGGAAACTGCGACCAGGTTGTAACAAAAATACTACCATCTGGTCGCAAATGGAAAGCTACGTTGCCCGTGCAGGAAATGCGACAATAGGAGAATCATACCGGTTACAGATGTGAAGGTGCATCTTTATAGTCGGGGATTTGTACAGAATTATTATCACCGGGTGTTTCAGGGGGAAACACAGGAAATGTTCGACGCTGCATTACAGGAATCGAGACGGTACGAAGGTAGCAGCTCGAATGTAGAGGTTGTTGACGAAGAACGGAATGATGAACAACAGTATAGTCAGATGCAGCAAATGATACTTGATGGTGCGGGGTATGGGGGCAATGAAAATTTCCGTGAAAGTTTAAACGTAGACGAAGATGAACGGGTTGTAGAAGAGGAAATGAATCCGGATGCACGAAAGATACACGAGATGCTAAAGACAGCCAGCCGACCATTGTATGATGGGTGTGAGGTAAGTCAACTTGCTGCTGCTACAGAACTTTTAAATATAAAGGCGCAGTACAACATACCCGGTAAAGGATTTGATGTGATTGCATCGTGGTTTCGTCGATGCGCTCCAGAAGAAAATAATATGCCCCACAGTTTGTACGACACGAAAAAGCTAGTGGAGGGACTTGGATTACCCGTGGAGAAAATATATTCGTTTCAAAACGAATGCATGATTTACTGGGATGTGGATGAGGACCTGCATCATTGCAAATTCTGTTTTCTTCCAAGATACAAACAAGGGAAACGCACTGATTCCGAACGCCCGCATGTTCTATTTACCGCTGACCCCACGTCTGCAACGGTTGTATGCATCGGATGTGACAGCCTCGCACATGAGATGGCATCACGAGCATTCACAGGACGAAGGTGTTATGAGACATCCCTCAGATGCTACGGCATGGAAGCATTTAAATAATTGTCATCCGGATTTTACACAAGATCCGAGAAACGTCAGATTGGGTTTATGCACGGATGGCTTCAACCCGTTCGGGGCATCCGGGGCACAATATTCAGTTTGGCCAGTCATGGTAACCCCGTATAACTTGCCTCCCTCGATGTGCATGCGAGACCCAGTGATTTTTCTAACAGTGATCGTACCTGGGCCGAAAGTCCAAAACAGAAACTGGATGTGTATTTGCAACCACTTGTTGTAGAGTTGAAAAGGTTGTGGACTGACGGTGTTATGACGTACGATATTTCGAAGAAACAAAATTTCTTGATGTGCGCCGCGTTGATCTGGACGATCAGTGACTTCCCTGCGTATTCAATGTTGTTAGGTATGTTGATCTTTAATTGCTTGCATATACAGTTTTGAGTCTGTGTTTAGCTTTTGTTATTGCTTTCCTTAGTCAGTGTAGTTAATTGAGTGAACCTTAATTTCCTCCTCTTAAAGGATGGAGTAAGGCGGGGACATTGCATGTCCACATTGCATGCTAGACACAGATGCATTTTATCTCTGAAACGGTCGGAAAACTTGTTGGTTTGACTGTCACCGTCGATTTTTGCCGTTGAATCACACTTTCCATTCAAACGGCAGTGACTGGAAGAAGGGTCGACGAGTAAGAAAACAAACCCCCCGACCATGTATAGTGGAAGACAGATTCTTCACGGTATAGATGCTATAGGGATGCAGAAGATTACAGTGGAAGGTGCAGAGAGTGCAAACAATGCGGCTGAGAAAAACACGGGTTGGAAGAAACGGAGTATTTTTTGGGATCTACCGTATTGGGAAGATCTACTGATTAGAAACAATCTTGATGTAATGCATATCGAGAAGAATTTCTTCGACAACATTTTCAATACGATTTTGAACGTTCCGGGAAAAACGAAGGACAATCTGAAGGCACGTTACGATACACGGGAGATATGTCACCGTCCTGAGTTGGAGCCTGACGACAATGATAATTACGCAAAAGCAAAGTACATGTTGACGACGAATGAAAAGAAAACATTATTTGAGTGGATCAAATCCATCAAATTCCCAGACGGATACGTTTTGAATTTGAGTCGGTGTATAGACAGTCAAAAACATATCATGTTCGGGATGAAAAGCCACGACTGTCATATATTCATGCAACGATTGATGCCCGTCGCGTTCAGACCGTTCCTAGAGAATAGACATTGGGAGCCGCTTCCCAGTTGAGTGTTTTTTTCAGGGACTTGACATGTACAGAGCTGACGGAAGCCACTGTCGCTTCAATGAGTTCAGAGATCGCCGTTATTATTTGTAAGTTGGAGCGAATGTTCCCACCTGGCTTTTTTGACTCCATGGAGCATCTTTCAGTGCATCTTCCATACGAGGCATTCTTAGGGGGTCCCGTACATTACCGCTGGATGTACCCATTTGAAAGGTAAGCATAGTTATTTTGTAATGTACGCGTATGAATCAATACAGTGATCATCGAATGTTAATTATGTTTTGTACCCACAGGTACTTATGTCGGTTGAAAAAGATGGTTGGAAATAGATCACGAGTAGAAGGATCTATCTGTAGTGCGTACTTGACGCAAGAGACTACCACATTTTGTTCATACTACTTTGATCAACACATTGCAGAGCAGTTTCGATCGGCGAAACGAAACATTGTCAAAAATTTACTTAAAGGTGTTGACATGAACGACTTGCCGATTTTTACGAAACCTAGCATGACAGTTGGAAGATCAGTGCATAGGCCGTTGACCGATTCTGAGTATCACGTAATGCAGACATACGTGTTATGCAACTGCGCAGAGATCGAGCCTTACCTAGAGTGAGTTTATAACTTAACATTATTTCATCGGAGAAACAATTACAAACTATTTGCTAATTATTTTTGTAACATACAGATTATTTCTAAACGTATACGTTCGAATGACACGAGTTGGTCTTACAGACGCTGAGGAGGGGTCAATAATCGACAAAGAGTTTCGTTCTTGGTTCAGTGCATACGTGAGTTATTTTAAATTGTCAAAAAACCGTTGCATTATGTTGAAACAATTACTATCTTCCTAACATTACTGTATGTGCATGGACAATGACACAGGTTGACTCCCCTACATTACCGGTGCATGATCCTCGCATCATTTCTTTGGCAAAGGGACCTGGACAGATAACAAGGTCGTATGGTGGATACGTGGGTAACGGTTACAGATTTCAAACGAAGGCGCATTCAGTGAACAGGGCAACAAACAACAGTGGTGTTTGCATGAAAGGTCACGTGTTCGGCACAAACGAAGACGATTACTTGGAGTAATCGATGAGATTCTTGAGATTCAATACGCAAGTCCAACGCTAAAATATATTGTTCTGTTCAACTGCACTTGGTTCGAGACAACCAGACAGGGCGGAGTCCGTAAGATTGATCATTTACAAATCGTTGAGGTAAACAAGTCTAAGCATATGCGCACCGCTGATAGGTTCGTCCTGGCTTCACAGGCGATTCAAGTTTATTACCTGAACTATCCGATTAATAGACGAGATATGATAGATTGGTTAGTTGTTTGTAAAGTTAAACCACGCCAGGTAGAAGAAAACTTGTCCGAGAAAGACGACTATGCAGAGGAAGCTGTTGCTTTTCAAGAAGATGAGATAAGATCTCGTGCAATCGACGATGGTCAGAATGCAAGTACTGTTCGTCTTTTGAACGATGGAACGATAACATTGCATGATGATGATGATACAAATGCTTCCACTTCTCACGCACGTGACATTGATGATGAATTTATTTGAGACGATGAATCTGATGAAGAAACAGAAGAAGAAGACTGTATGTGACGGACTTCCTGGAGACGATGATGAATGAGATATTTGGTTAACTTGATTATTCAAATGTGTGTGTATGTGTTTAATTAATTAAAACTAATTCTTTTAAGGAATGATTAAAATATATATATATATATATATATATATTAATATTTGCGACCAAGTGGTCGCAATTTCACACAACAGGTGACCACATGGTAGTAATTTAGAAGTGAGAGGCGACCAAATGGTCGCATTTTTTAGAAAGTATAATTATATATTTTTTTTAAAATATAAGTGAAATGGCGACCATATGGTCGCAAATATTAGCGGTAAATTTAAATTTCCATGAAATTTATGGCGGTGAATTTAACGATTACGACCATATGGTCGCAATTTTGGGCGGTGGATTTCATAATTGCGACCAGATGGTCGCAATTATTGACGGGACTTGTGATATGACAGCTGTTGTTCATCATGGCAAAGTGGCGACCATTTGGTCGCTTTTTCAATAAATGCGACCATGTGGTCGCCAATATCTCAAGAAATGCGACCACATGGTCGCATTTTCCCCAGCACGCGCGACCTTTCGTTTCTTGTCATTATTGCATATTTGCGACCATTTGGTCACAAAATCTGATTTAAAATCAGATCCCTTTTCCTTTCCCCCGTTTCTTTTTCTTCCTTTCTCTTTTTCTTTCTCCCTTTTCTTTCTTTTCTCTCTTTGCCCCTTTCCGTTCCCCGTTCTTTTTTCCCCGTTCCTACCCTACTCTAAACCTAAACACCCTAAACCTCCAATCCCGGTTTCTATTATGAGGTTAGTTCCGTATCCGTTTTAAGTTAGTTTTAGTTTAAGTTTTAGTTTAAATTTAATTAGTTTAGTTTAATGTTGTTAATTTCATTAATTTTATTTTAATTAATGTAATTTAGTTTAATTAAGTACTTAGTTTACTTGAGGTTAATTAATCTAATTCTGTTTAGTTTACTTTAATTAATTGATACATTTTAGTTCAAATCAATCTAATTTTAATTTAGTTTAATTTAATTAATTTGTTTAGTTAAGTTTAGTTTTTATTAATTAATGTTAGAAATTAAATTTAATTAATGTTAGTTAAATTGAATTAATTTTAGTTTAGGGTAATCTAATAGTTGAGATCTTCATTAGTTAGTTTACTTTAATTAATTTTAGTTCAATTAATCTAATGTATTTTAATTCTTCATTACTTAATTTAGTTTAATTCAATTAACTTTAGTTTCAATTAATTAATGTTAAGTTTAATTCAATTAATTAATGTTAAGTTTAATTCAATTAATTAAAACTAAAATAAACTAATCAATTAATTTGAAATAAAGAAAATTAAAATTAGATTAATTGAACTAAAATTAATTCAATTAAACTTAAGATTAATTAATTAAAACTAAAATAAACTAATCAATTAATTTGAATTAAAGTAAATTAAAATTAGATTAATTGAAACTAAAATTAATTCAATTAAACTTAAGATTAATTAATTAAAACTAAAATTAAACTAATCAATTAATTTGAAATAAAGTAAATTAAAATTAGATTAATTGAACTAAAATTAATTCAATTAAACTTAAGATTAATTAATTAAAACTAAAATAAACTAATCAATTAATTTGAAATAAAGTAAATTAAAATTAGATTAATTGAACTAAAATTAATTCAATTAAACTTAAGATTAATTAATTAAAACTAAAATAAACTAATCAATTAATTTGAAATAAAGTAAATTAAAATTAGATTAATTGAACTAAAATTAATTCAATTAAACTTAAGAGTAATTAATTAAAACTAAAATAAACTAATCAATTAATTTGAATTAAAGTAAATTAAAATTAGATTAATTGAAACTAAAATTAATTCAATTAAACTTAAGATTAATTAATTAAAACTAAAATAAACTAATCAATTAATTTGAAATAAAGTAAATTGAAATTAGATTAATTGAACTAAAATTAATTCAATTAAACTTAAGATTAATTAATTAAAACTAGAATAAACTAATCAATTAATTTGAAATAAAGTAAATTAAAATTAGATTAATTGAAACTAAAATTAATTCAATTAAACTTAAGATTAATTAATTAAAACTAAAATAAACTAATCAATTAATTTGAAATAATGTAAATTAAAATTAGATTAATTGAACTAAAATTAATTCAATTAAACTTAAGATTAATTAATTAAAACTAAAATAAACCAATCATTTAATTTGAATTAAAGTAAATTAAAATTAGATTAATTGAAACTAAAATTAATTGAATTAAATTAATTTTAGTTTAATTCAATTAATTTTAGTTCAATTAATCTAATTTTAATTTACTTTAATTCAAATTAAATGATTAGTTTATTTTAGTTTTAATTCATTAATCTTAAGTTTAATTCAATTAATTTTAGTTTCAATTAATCTAATTTTAATTTACTTTATTTCAAATTAATTTGATTAGTTTATTTTAAATTATTTACTTAATTTATGTTAGTTTAATTTACATTATTTCATTATTTAATTAATTTAATTTATTTCAATATTTTACTTACGTAATTAGTATTAAATTAGTTTATTTTGGTTGTAGGATTATGATGGGCGACGACGCGTCCTCCCCAGGTCCAGGCGAGCCTGACGACGCGGTGACCAGGGGTCTCTGCAGCGCCCTCGCGCCGCCCACGATGCGGCCCGACTACGGAGGAGTTGGACATCCTCTTTAGTTACGAGACCGGACTTGCCGCCACGCTCGATGATGCGATCCCCGAGATCGACTCTACGACACCACGATCGCCGCAGACTCCCTGGCCACGACTCCTGGCTTAGCATCAGGGTGCATGCAGGGTATGCGTCAGTGTCCGCATCGGGTCGGATCCACTGGCCCCTCCACTTCATGCACGCAGTACTGTCTTGGCATGGACTCTACCCTTCGTTGAAGGGGATACGTAAGTAATTTTGTTTATAATTTTTCAAAGTGTTTTTTATTCCTGTTAACTAATAGTTTCTAATAGCACAATAATTTTTTATGATTTTGCGCAGTAGTATGACCGCATACAACCGTTTCAAAACGGTTTCTCGAGGTCCTCCAGGCATGCCTCTACCCAGCTGACCTTGGCCAGGAAGATTCCGACGACGGAGAAACGTCGGATGTACGACAATTGGAAGGTAAAAAACATCATTTATTTTCATAATTAATTAATTTTGAAATTTATAGAAATAAATTTATTACTTTAACAATTTTTTATTTCATTTTTTTCAGGGCAAGTTTCTTGTTATCGATCCCGATATCACGGACGATAGATTGTTCCCCCTATGGGACAGTCACGTCCGGGATCGATTCAAGGACCTCATGTACCGGGGCGCAGAAGCAAGCAAGCGAAGAAACCGCCCAGGTGTGGATGAGCCCAGGAGGACCACGAGCGGCTCGCGAGCTTGAGCACTCCTGAGGGCAAGGCGTGTCAACCAGGAATAAGGCCAACCGCGCAAGAATCCCACCAAACACACAACGGGGCGCGGACCCACGACGAGCACCATCGTCGATTGGTATGTTTTTTTTTTTTCGTTTTCTTACTTACGTACTTTTTTTTCGTTTTCTTTTTTCAATTACTTATTAATTTATTATGTTTTATTCTTCACTCTTTAATTTTTTAGGAAGCGAAGCACGGCGCCCCGTCCCTCCCGATGAGCTGCACCGCGTTCTTCACATGAAGAAGGGCGAGGACGTTAAATCGACGATAAGGCGAAAGCATTCGGTATTTAATAATTTTTTCAATTATTATTTTTTCTTTAAAAATTTTCCTACCTTATTATATTAACCATTTTATTTTCTGAATTTTAAATGTTTAGGAACGTTTCACGAGTCCTTGACTCGGCGGTTTGCCCACACCAGACTCCGCAACCGACTCGGAGGAGGACCGTAGAGAGGCGTTCTTGGAAGGCTGCTGGAGAGGTTCGGCCTGATGGGTCAGTTCCTGGGCTCGGCTTGTACGGGCGACGCCTTTATGCAGATGTGCCCCGGCCTCTGCGGAGCGGAGCGAGCACTAGCTCCGGCCGTTCTCCGGTTGAGCAGCAGCTGCGCGCGGATATGGAGGCTATGCACGAGGACTTCGTTACTCGAGTCGCTGCGATTGAGGCCGACATGCAGGCACGAGTCGAGGCCCAGGTTGCATCCGTTTTGGCCGCTTACTTCAGATCTCTAGGCGGCGGCCCTTCATCATCGACGCCTCCTCCCCCACCCCCCGCCCCTCCGCAGTAGTTCTAGGATTCTTTCGACTGTATAAAACGTTTTTTGAATATTTGATATATATATTTTTTATTTTAATTCCAATTTTTTTTTATTAAATTTTAATATTAATTAAATAAATAATTAATAATTAATTAACTAATTATTCAAATTTAAATTTTAAAAAAAATTCTTAAATGCGACCATATGGTCACTTTTAAAAGCGACCATCTGGTCGTATTTTTACTTAGTCTAAAAGTGACCATTTGGTCACATAACATACGACCATTTGGTCACTTTTGTATGTTACCAATTGGTCACTTATCTTTCACATAAATTACGACCAGATGGTCACTTTTTAGGCGACCATCTGGTCGTATTTTAACTGAGTCTAAAAGTGACCATTTGGTCACATAAAATACGACCATTTGGTCACTTTTTTATGTGACCAATTGGTCACTTATCTTGAAGATAAATTACGACCATATGGTCACTTTTAAGGTGACCATCTGGTTGTATTTTCAAAAGGTTGACTTTTTGTGACCAAAAATTTTTGGTCGTATATTTGTGACTATCCAGTCGCACAAATTCTGGACCGACCAGCTTTTTGGCCACCACTTATTTTGTCGCTTTTTTGGTCGCATTATAGGCAAAAAATGACCATATGGTCGCAATTTTGTGGTCGCAAATTGACAGTTTTTTTGTAGTGTTAGGCGAAATGCGTAGACATTTTTACCGAGTTGTAAACTCCACGTGGTATCAAATTTCACCCACAATAATATTAAAGTAGATCTGCCTCTTCGTTGCTTAATTAATTTAGACAAACTTACAATGCGTTAACTTATAACAACTTTCACCATTTATATGTTTTATCCAATTAGAATAGGACATATGTCAGGCAGAATTCCTCATGAAGAGGCAAGTACCATTCTTATATTTTATCTTTTAAAAATAGTTTTTATCTTCCATTTACTTGAGAATTTACCAATTATATCTTTCTATTAGTAAGGTGTAATAGAATTAATACACGTGAATACATAAAGTAAGTCATTTCTATAAATTCCATAAAAATTATAAGATGGTGTGATTTTTAAATTAAGCAATTACAATCAATAACTATTTTTTCTACTTCAATTTAAAAAAATAAAAATCTTTTAGTTAATTTTTTTTTTTAAAAGTACTTTTTGCTTTTATTAATTTATTCATTCTCATTATTTTTTTTTTAATATTTTAGAATGATGTATCTAATTTTTATTTTTATGTTTTTTTACTGAAATGTTTTAATTAAAATTCATTTTTTAAAGTTTAATTAGTTTATAGCATTTTGATATATTTAGTATACAATGAATTCCTTTCATTATTATTTAATGAAAATATAAAAAATGAACTATTCTTAAAATACTTGAAATGAAAGGGAAATTTCATTAGGTAGCAGAAATTTATGTAATATTTGTAAATATAATATTTTTAAATAGTATTTGCAAATATAGCATTTTTAAATACTCATTCATGTGAATCGAAGAAATTAGTGATAACCTATAAGGTAATCAGAGATTAACTTATAAAATAATTTGTGATTACATGTATGAAATATCTATTAATAAAGTGAATCAGTAGAATTGATAATGGTGAATCAATGATTACATGTGTGAAAATGAGTGATTACGTACGCGAAATTAATGGTAATTTATTATAGGTGTGAATTTAAAATTTATTCTATATTGTTGTTACCTAAAAATGGATAGCTTCCACGTAGGCAACAAACTTAATTTATGGGACGAGTCGGAGGTAGTGCGCTGATTCGACGGCATGCTACGTAGGTAGCTGCACAGGAAAGAAAAAGAGCACCAGTGTGGTGCCGGCCTAACACCCTCCGATGCTAAAATCAGAGCAAGCAGAGCTAGTGTGCCAGAGAGTAGTAGTAGAGATTAGTTACCTAATTAATGAATTCCTTCTCCTATTTATAGGAGATTAGGTTGATGACATCATCGTGCCACGTGTCGCTTCGGGATTGGGCTATGTGTTGCTTCTCAATTATGTGTCGCTTGTGGGTTGTGCCACGTGTCGTTTCCCAAGTGGATACTTATATTCATTCTTAAGTATTAGGTCTATGTCAAAGACTGCGTAACCAGGCCTTTTCAGGTGTATGGACTTTATGCCTAGGTACCACGGTCAGACGAGGTGCTTTGGACCAGATGCTTCGGACCAGGTGCTTTAGACCAAGTAGAGGTGTTTTGGACCAGATGCTTAAGACCAGGTGCTTCGGACCAGGTGCTTTTTGGACCAGGTACTTTAGACCAGATGTTTTGGACCAGGTGCTTTGGACCAATTTTGTCAAGTTGTAAAATTCCACGTGTAATCCAATTTCACCCCACAACATATATTATTATAAATAAATTTTTGGCTGCTATTTTTCTTAATACTAGGTATGATTCTGTTATATGTGCATACATATATATTATTTTCAAAATATGTGAATCATGATTATAGTTATCCCTAATTTGGAAAATAATTAAATGAGAAAAAAATTATGATGAATTGAGAGTTTTGGTACGGGCTGGCCGCGGGAATCTACTAGGGGAGCAAGTGGGGTAAGAGGCCCACCTGTGGTTGTTGGGGCGGTGGAACCCATACGAGATAACAACAAGAGGTCCTTCCCGATCCCTTTTTTTAATAAGATAATAAAACTCCACTTTTAATCTTTTTCACTTTAGGATATTCGTTATTCTAACTCACCATTGGATTTCAAAGGGAAAAAAAATATAGAAGTTTTATCTCAGATTTATGACCCATTTATTTTAAAGAATTTTTATTTTTTTAAAATGGCATTTTAAAAATTGATATCTTAAAAAAAAATTAAAATTTTTAAAACTGACATTTCTCATGGGGCACGCGCCCCCTAAAATTAAAGATAGATATTAATATATCTTAAACATTTGAGCAAATAACATTCTTCGTTCTATTGAAATGGGACGAGCCTCCCTCCTTACTGAGTTCGATCCTTGGCAATGATGCAATGTAGTGCCTATCTATTTTATAATTATGATTATTGATCAATTTCAATAGTAATTATATGCATTATGTATATTGTGTGTATAATGTATTACAAAATACGGACTGTACACAATTTTATGTTATATATTGTTCAAACAACTTTAGTACACTACACAATACGTATTGTACATAACATTATGTTATGTTAGTATAGTACATAACAGAATATAATATTGTGTACAATACGTGTTGTGTAGTTTGGCTAGAAGAATTTTTCTTTTCCACGGTTTTTTTTTATGAATAATGAATTTTGTGTCCTTCTTTTTGTATTTTTCTTTATTTGTTAGGTCTTTATTATCTCTAGACTCATAAGATTTTTTTTTCTTTTTGTTTCATTTGTTTCTTCTTTAAATGGTCCGGGATTTTATTGTCAATTCAATCAATTTCTCTCTTCATATGCCTATTTTTTGAAATTAAACTTCCGGTAACTAAAAACTGTTTTTCAATCAAATTAGTAGCTAGATACTTAAATAACTCAAAAAATATAATACGATTATTTTTTGAAGATTGGAAAATAATTAATAGCTACACTTTAAAGATTGGAAAACTTATGATATGTAATTTAAATAAACCATCCCTAAATGTCACAGCGTTTGGTGGGTTTTCCCCCCCTTCCTTTTCTGCAAATGGTGAATGCTTCCAAAATTGCCATTTCTTTAGGAATTTGGGTCCACGGAATGTCTAGTAAAAATAACCTAAAAAACAGTATTCCAAGACAAGTGCCATCGCATTCACATTTCCGACCCCACATTTTCCATCCTCATCCCATGTTTAAAAAAACTTTCACGATATTTTATCACTATTTTTTTTTACCTTTAATGACATCAACTATTTAACTCATTATTTACTTTTATCTGTGGTTTTTAATAGTTGGAGATATTTGATACGTGAGATTAGAATTGGATGTCGAAAAAAAAAATACCATGATATTATTAAATACTGATATTCTACATAAATAATTAATATAAAAAATAAATTTTTAATTTTTTTGAAATAATTTTATAAATTAATTGATAAATTGATATATATAATTTATATGGTAAAAACCAAATGTAAAATTGAATGAGAGTTTGAGAATCAAAGTTGACATTTCAAAAGAAAAAAAAAACATGTAATAAAAAGGGATAAGATACAATAACCAAAATCGAATTCAGACAATTAGAAAACAGAAAAGAAAGGTTAAAGACTGGACCAGTCCATATTCAAACCTTATTATTTTACTATACAGATTCCAAAATTATCTTTCAATATCAATTATGTTGGGCGTATTTATGCTTACAGAAGGAGAGGGGTCAATTTAAAAACAAAATGTACTTTTTCAAATGAAAAAAAAAAATAGTGGAAAAGAAAGTTTTCTAGTAATTCTAGCTATTTTACCATTTTATTTCTTAAAAATAATTTTATAAAAATTTTACGTTCTAAAAAAACTTCTGGGATAACTCCTTTGTTTCGAAATATAAATAATAAGGTAAAATGTTCCTTTAGAGTTTTGGGTGTCGTGTCTATTTAGTGCATGCGTTTTCAATTTGTATCTAAGTAATTTCTCAATTTTGGACGTTGTGTTTATTTGGTCCCCACATTTTTAATTTGTATCTAAGTGGTCCCTGAATTTTGGACACTATGTCTATTTGGTTCCTAAGTTTCAAGAATTATTAAAAATAAATTTAATTGGTCATTAATTTGTTAACTTCATGACAAAATATTGACTTCACGCTAACATAACATCTCTAATTAGCCAAAATATTGACATGAATATTATTTCAAAATTTTCATCAATCCAAACCTATGTTTTGAATTTTGGCCACATTCACATTTTATGTCAACATCAAGTCAACATTATGTCAACGAGTTAACAAATAAAGAACGAATTAAATTTATTTCTAATGATTCAGGGACCAATTTAGACACAAAATTGAAAATTCATGGACCAAATAAACACAATGTCCAAAACTCAGAGACGACTTAGACATAAATTGAAAATGCAATGACCAAATAGACACGACCTCTAAAGCTGAAGCACCAGTTAGACACAAAATGAAAATGTAGTGATCAAATAGACACGATGTCCAAAACTCAACGACCAAAAGGGTACTTTACCCTATATAATAATATTACATAAAATTTCTTGAATAATATTATTATTTCTATATTTACATGTTTATTATATTAGGAATTTTTTATAGATTCTGATGCAATATTTTAAAATATATCATTGCTTAAAAATATTCACAAATATACAAATTTATTGTGATTAGCAATGATTAATGTGAATCAGTGATTTACTTTTTGTAAAACACTTATTCACCTATTGAAAATTGGCTATATTTATAAATATTTTTAAACCATAATCTTTTTTAAAAAAATATTACTAAATTTTTTTAATAATATTAATCTCAATATATAGTTTCATAATTTATAATGATTTAATCCAATTAATTTTAGATTTGTAAATGTAACTGTAAAGGGCAAAAATAGCCCTCTTACGGGCCTCATCAAAGTCTGGCCAGTTCACATGGGTCAGGCCCATCCGAACTACCATCAAAATGAGTCATTGTTTCATGGGCCGAATGGAAGCCCATTAAGCCTAGTCCCAGACTAGCCTAGCCGACGAGCCCACGATCAAAGCACTATAAAATGCAATCTGATCTATCAAATCAAAGAGGAATCGGTTAGACACTTTTAACCTAACTCTTCCTTGCGGCGCAAGGCATTTTCTCACCTACCACCACCACCTAACTTGATTGTCAAAGGGTTCTAGGTCGGTACCACACCGGTACCCTTTTGACCATCGTCCTTTGATCTGTTTCAGGTAGCATCGCTGTGAGGAAGCAACACGTAACGCAACGTGTTCAACCGTGTGGAAAAAACCCATTACGAGAAATAACCCACACAGTTTGGCGCCCATCGTGGGGCCTTTCATCTTCGATTTCTGGCTAAATCCAGATACTCATGCGATACCCACAAGTCGAGACGATGACCACTCAGTCAACCAGATAACGAGCTTTCAACGTGAACGCAGCCAGAGACAAAGGAGTAAACGACGGTGCTCAGGACCTTGACGCAACGCTGGGAACCATCACCATCGCACTGGCGGAACATCGAGAGATGGTGGAAGCACACAAAGCGTTGAGAGAAGAAATGCGATAAATGAAAGTCTTATTGGGGGAAGGGTTGGCAGCGGTCCATGCTAACAACCAAAACATCCTTAACGTAGATGAGGGAGGCCCTTCAAAGCCACGAATTGGAAAATCCCAAGCGAGGCGTCGGCGTCGAAGGGCCACCTCATCCGAAAAAAGAAAGAATGTGGTTGAAAACGACTTGCGGACCAGGCTGACGGCCCGTTGATGAGGGGAAAATGCCAAATAGGAGATCTCCTCATCGAAGGAAAAAGACGCCCCAAGCAAGACAAACTCTCGCCGTCGACTCAAGGCAAGGTGTCGTCTTAGAGAGATGTCGAAGGACATCATGACTCAAGTTACACAAGAAGCGATGAAGGAAGCTCGGCCTCCACCGGTAAGAACAAATACCAAGGAAAGCAACAGAAGTACATCGACACGAGGTAAATCCTCAAAGAAAAGTTGGCAAAAAAAGGCGTCCGAGAAAAGAACCAAACCTAACTCCGAAGCCCGAAAGTCGGGAGCTTCCCCTTTCACAAGAGGAATCATGTCCGTTCCACAGCCGAGGCATTTCATCCTTCCCAAGTTCGAAATGTACAGTGGAACTGGGGACTTGATGGAACATGTGGCCCACTTCGTCAACATAATGGAATCTTTGTGCGTAATCGGCCCAGATCTAGACGCCCTAACCTACAGATTCTTTCCCACAAGCTTGAAAGGTTCGCCCCTGTTATGGTTCAACAACCTCCCCAAAAGGTCCATCAAAATCTTTTCGGACCTATCGTCAGCTTTCCTCGGCAAATATAGCGTGAGTCGGAAGTTCGCCAAAACGAACCATGACCTCTATGATATGTTGATGGGGGGAAAAGGAAGCCCTTCGGGATTTCATTGTTAGGTTCCGACAGGTTAAGCTAGAGGTCAAAGACTACAACAATCTAGAGGTAGCGACCGCATTCTCATGGGCCATACACCCGAACCACCCCCTTTGGAGGTCTTTCAACAAGCAAAGGCCCACAACAATGAAAGAGGCACTGGACATAGCGATGGCCAAAATATCGCAAGAAGAGTCCAAAAGGGTGGCCAGAGAAATGCGAAGAATGGGGTCAAAATCTGTAACGCCTCGGGTTTTCGGTAAGTTTTTGATAAAAAAAATATTTTCTCTATTTAATTCCATAAACGATTTAAGGATAAAGTGTTAAATTTAATTCTTATTATTAAGAGTTATTTTTAATTAACTTTAGGACTTAAATTTAGGGAGTTATTTAATTAATTAATAAATGAATTTTTTTTTATTAAAAAAAAGAAGGGAGGCGTTAAAAAAAAGGGAGGAAAAGAAAAGGGGACGGACATCTCACCGCTCATCTCTCGCTTCACGTGAAAACCTAAGCGAGAGAAGAAAAGGTAGGTATTCTTCTCCTCCTTCATCTCCTTCCTTGATCATCGTTTTTAGATCAATCGATTCCGATTAATCGATTTGTTATTCCTTGGGTAATAGGTGATTTGGTTGCTTAGGGTTTCTCTTGGTGGATTTGTAGAAGAGTCTCTTCGTATTGAGGTAATGATTCTAATTTTTGAAACCTAATGTAGAATTGATTGATAACGATTGAATCGGAACCCCTAAATTCTTCCTTTTGTCCTTTTCCCCTGTCTTCCACGCCTCTCTTGTTTGTCGTCCTAACCCGAATCCTCTGTCATAACCGTCCCTAACCCGAATCCCTCTATCATAACCATCCTAACCGAAGTCAAACCGGGTCACCCTCCGTCCAGTGACCTAATTGTCCTACCATCGTCCTACCCGTAATCCCTCCGTCCTACGTTTAGTTTTATGTTTATCTTAGCATAAATGTAGGTTTAATTTATTTTAGATTGTAACTTATTTTTCGTAGTTGTGTGGTGGAAGGAATAAAAGAATTTTGAAAAATTCTTCCGTGTACAAGGTGAGTAGAATTTTGTTAAAAGTTAGAAGTGTTCCATGATTGCTTTTCCTTTTTCTTTAAAAAGTTTTAACCTCTTGGAATTGGTATTAAATTTGGATGTTAAAAAGAACATTTGAGGTTATGTGAGTTAAATCAAGAAATTGGTATTGCATAGTGAGAATTATGATTCTTTTAAATTGAGCATAAGATGAAAGATATTGATATCGATTGAGATGATTGGCGGTTGTGAATTGATTCCTTTCTTACCTTGGATGTTTCTGAGTATTAAGAGTATCTCTGGTTAAATTATTAAATTCGTTGTTTAACTTAGATGCCGATTCATGATAGTGCCAATTAGGAAAGTTTAGGCTTAGGCGGTTAGTTAGATCTGTTCGTATGTATTATTCTGAATTGTGATACTTTATTTGACGATAGGTTATGTTTTCTTTTGGGAGTTAAGAAAATATAGCCGTTATGCCGCCGATTTCTCCTTAGAATTATTTAGTAGATCCTAAGTTTTGCTTAAGGGGTGAAATAAGCATAGGCGTAGGCTTGTCTCACCTCTAGATTTGTAAAAGTTTTGGGAGTGACGGAGTTCGATCCAAAAGAGTTAGTTGGATCTTTTGGCTTGTAAAGTGTTATGGTTGATTTGTGGGAAATCATATTACCTTAAAATACCTTGGGTAATATGGTTGTAGGTTCACATTAGGCAAGGCCTTGTCTAATGAAGAATAGGTGTTAGGGGGATTATTTAGTGTGCACAACTTAAATAACACCTAACAGGGCGAGTTCATTCCATCCGTACAATGGAAAAGAACATTCCCAAAGGATTTAAATTGTAGAAAAATTATGTTTAAATTCCTTATGGGCGTAGTCTCTCTTTGTTTTTTAATAAAGAGGAGATTAAAGGTATTAACGAGAAAGGTTTTCGATTAGTTTTAAATTGTAGTAAAATTATGTTTAAAACTAAATCGATTAGAGGTGACTTATAGGTGTTAGAGGTAAGCTTTAAGACTCTTTGGAGTGAGTGATTTATCGGATGTCGGTGAGGACGTATATGGACTTAAAGTCTTAGGAAAACCTCTCTATGGCATAATTCTTTCTTTAACAATTTTCTATTCACTAGGCGTAGCCTCGTGATGCTACATTATTTTTTTCGGTAAAGGAAAGAAGAAAGCTAGCAAGTGATGGATTCGTGGCGGGAAGTGGTTGATTGATTTTACACTCCTGCGATGTTTGTTTTTGTCTTTATTGTTGGGTCAAAACAAATAACGTTTATTTCGAAAACTGTTGTGGAAATACTTAGTTGTTTTGGACTTGTTTTGGGATGATGTTGACTTTTCAATCATTTGTTTTGTTTCAATTGATTCTAAGGATTTTTGTTTTGAAATGACCGGTCTAAATTAAATGTTTGATTTGATTTCTTTGAAATAAATGACTTAATGAATTTAAATAGCTTCCGCTGTTGTTTTTTTTATGTTTTTCATGTTTTGGAAATATTTCGGGTTGTTACAAAATCTGAAGGAGTATGGAAGAAGAAGGAACCCTCTACTGAGGAAAGAAGAGGACAAGAGCACACACGCTCGGAAAGAAGAAAAGAAGAGAAAAGAGAAGAGGTGGAAAGAAAATCCGTATGGGGAAGGATCAAAGATCAAAATAAGCAAAGCCTAGAGCGAATCTTGCACACGAAAGCGGCGAGAAATTCTTTCTGAAAGGAAGAGAGTCTAAAAGAGAAAAGGTCGCGCTATGCCCGGAAAAGTCTGGAGAGAAAAGAACCCTACTGTAGGTTCCACAAATCCAACGGGCATGCCACGGAAAACTATAAAATCCTTGCCCGGGAGATAGACCGCGTGTGAGAACAACATCTGGTCCAAAGGATCGAGAGGTAGGATGTGAGAGACAAGGATGAGAGGCTCGCCGCACCGGTGGAAGTTTCGAGGGACGGTCAAGTCACCTTAATTCACTGCACCGGAGAGTCCATCAACGCTCATAAAAGGTCTCATCGTGAAGCGGGACTCCTCGTCTATCGGGTCAAGCACACTTCCGAGGATCTAATTAAGTATTCCAGGAAAGATCTGGAAGACGTCCACCTACCCCATAATGATGCACTGGTAATAGCAATATCCATCGGGTCTCATTTAGTCAGCAGAGCCCTAGTAGATCCAGGTTCTTCCATTAATATCATGTACATGTCCGCATTCCGGAGTATGAAGTTGAGAGAATCAGATCTCACCTCGAATTCCCAAGACCTGGTGGGATTCAACGGAACAGTGACAAGATCCTCCGGAACTATCAAACTGCCAATCTAAGTCGAAGGCGTAAATCCAATGGCTCTTTTTCATGTCATAGATGCCCGCTCAGGGTATAATGCCTTGCTTGGAAGGCCATGGATTCATGCATGGGGGCGCACCCTTCAACTCTCCATCAGAAACTAAAATACCTCACTGAAAAGGTAATCAGGGTTATAAAAGGGGACCAACGGGTCTCAAGATCGTGTTTAGTTGAAATCGTCAAGCTGAAATCTCAGTGCCAAGCATAGCACCTACATGATCGGGGCCTTGAAAGAGGCCCGCCATTTGTTAGACCAAGAATTGAAGCACCTGAGGACGGATCGGTGAAAATGCAGATTCATCCAGAAAACAAGTGGCGACGAGCATTGGGAAAGCTTTGAAAGAAAGTCTTAGAGACGGACTGGTGAACCTTCTGAAGAAGAGTTGGAATACGTTTGCATGGGATCACACAGACATGCCCGTTATAGACCCGGATGTCATAACTCACAACCTCGAAGTTGATCCGAACCAACCTCCTATCAAATAGAAGAGGCGCAAATTCATGCCAGAGAAAAATGAAATCATCAACGAGGAGGTTCGGAAACTTCTGAAGGCGGGTTTCATCCGAGAGGTCAAATACCCTGAGTGGCTGGCCAATATGGTGGTCGTAAAGAAAAAGAATGGGAAATGGAGGGTGTGTATTGACTTCACAGACCTCAACAAAGCTTGCCCAAAGGATTCTTTCCCGCTGCCCAAAATAGATCAACTAGTAGACGTCACGACCGGCTATGAACTACTCAGTTTCATGGATGCCTTTTTCGAGTACAACCAAATCAAGATGAACTCAAAAGATCAAGAAAAAACTTCATTTATAACCAATGTAGGCACATATTGCTACACTATGATGTCCTTTGGTTTAAAGAACGTAGGAGCTACCTATCAGCGCCTGATGAACTGAATGTTCAAAGATCTCTTAGGAAAAATAGTGGAGGTGTACATCGACGACATGTTGATCATCAAGTCACGGAAGGCACAGGACCACCTAGCCAGTATGGAAAAAGCATTCAAAGTGCTGAACCGATATGGGATGAAACTGAACTCCGATAAATGCACATTCGGAGCCCAGCAGGCAAATTCTTAGGTCACCTGGTGACAAATCGCGGAATCGAAGTGAACCCCGACTAGATTCAGGTTCATATCTTGATCATCAGATAAGTGCCTACCTTTCCTCAAAGCCTTCACTGGCAGCAAAAGCCTTGGACGGGAAGCAAAAGCCTTGGTCCATCCAAGCATTAAAAGCCTTCTCCGGAAAGGAAAAGCCTTGGTCCGTCCAAGCACGCAAAGTCTTCTCCGGAATCAAAAGCCTTGGTCCGTCCGAGCATTTTCTATCCCTTAAGATAGAAGTCGTTGGAGTATCAAAGCATAAAAAGACTTGGCCTATCCAAGTATTCTGAGCCTTCTACGGAGGCGAAAACCTTGGTCTGTCCAAGTATTCTAAGCCTTCTCCGGAAGCGAAAACCTTGATCCGTTTAAGTATTCTGAGCCTTCTCCGAAAGCGAAAACCTTGATCCGTTTAAGTATTCTGAGCCTTCTCCGGAAGCGAAAACCTTGATCCATCCAAGTATTCTCAGCCTTATCCAGAAGCAAAAACCTTGATCCGTTCAAGTATTCTGAGCCTTCTTCGGAAGCGAAAACCTTGATCCGTCCAAGTATCCTGAATCTTCTACAGAAGCGAAAACCTTAGTCTGTCCAAGCATTCTAACCCTTCTACGGAAGCGAAAACCTTGGTCCGTCAAAGTATTCTAAGCCTTCTACGGAAGCGAAAATCTTGGTCCGATCAAGTTTTCTAAGCCTTCTCCGAAAGCGAAAACCTTGATCCGTTCAAGTATTCTAAGCCTTCTATGGAAGCGAAAACCTTGGTCTTTCCAAATATTCTAAGCCTTCTCCGAAAACGAAATCCTCGGACGATCGGAACTAACTAATGTTTTAAACCTAAGGGAAGAGGAGTTCAAAATTTCAGAACAAGTTAAAAGGCACTTCGTAAAGAAGACAAGAGAACAAGCGAAATAGATAAAAGGAAGGAACATGTATATTATATGTCTTTAAAAGGAAAAAAAATATGTCTTTGAAAAATCAACGCAAAAAGGAAATAGTTTAAGGCGACAGACAATAATGAGGCTTCACAATCTGGAGTTTCACCCTGGATAATTCAGTCAGAAACATAAAAGGTTTCAGTGAGGTCTTCGACCGTCGCGTCCTCGCCTCTGCCAACATGGGCACCCGTACCTTTGTCAACCCTGTCGTTACGAGAAGTCTCACCCTTAGGAGCTACCAGCTTATTGGCTTTGTCAATCAAGTCCCATCAAAGGTCAATGGCGTCTTCATAGGTGATCAGACTAATCGGGACACGAAAATCCTCAGCTATCTCCAGTTGCGCTTTAATCGAATACTGCCCGACCGACAAACCAACTAAGGTGGACTAAACGAAAGCCTTAGTTACCCTGGCCAATTTCCCGCGAATGTCATTCACAACATCTTGAAGAAGAAGGAGTTCAGATGCCTGGACTCTCAGTGAGCCGTTCTCAAAGATGGCTGCGCCCAAGTCCTCCCTAACTTTCTTCAGCGATTCGGCCTCCTGGTTCAAACCATCCATAGCCTCAGACCTCTCCTTATAGGCAGCATTCAGACGCCCCAATGTCTCGATCCGAGCAGCCTCAACCTTATCATACATTTGCTCGATGTCCCTATTGGATTTTTGGACATCCTCGTTCTCTTTCCGAATACGCTCAAGCGCGGCGGACTAGTCAGACTTCTCAGCCTCCAGTGAAGATATCCTCTTATTGGCCGTTGTAAGGTCAGCCCTCAATTGAAGACCCTCGACCAGCGCCGATTCAAGGGCAAGGGATTGACGACTGCTAGTTGTTGCCTCCGCCAATTTGCGATCTAGGTCGCGATTTTTCCGCATCAAACTCTCCAAGTTAAGGGCCATTTAGGTCGTGGCCTAGGTCCCCTAGAAAGGCAAACACGTTTAAAGGCATCAAAAATCGGTAGGAGAAACAACAAAGAAAGTAAAGATGTAAAAACAAGCACACCAATAAGCCAAAAGCGATAGCAGATGTGCCTGAAAGTCTCCTCCTCGCTATCATAGTCGAAGAGGGGTTTTAATTGCACAACAACTAAGTTCGAAGCGAATCCAACCTTGTCCATGGCCCCATGGAGGTAGTATTTGCTGGAGAAAGATCCATGGTCGCAGCTGGGTCCAGATGGAGTGAACAGGCGAAACAAAGAAGGTCCACCGCCCGCGGTACCTGATCCGCTTGCCAACGCCTGAACCCCGTTCATTGGAGGGGGAATAACCTCCAGCGACGGGCCGGATGGATACAAAGTTCCTGTGTCAAGGAGCCCATCGATCGTCTGATCATCCTCCTATTCAAATTCCTCATCAGAAGATAAAACATTGACATGATCAGACATGATCAGAAGAAGGCGAATCTACCTTAGAAGGAACCGATTGGTAAACTATCTTAGGATGCTTTAGAACAAACTCATTTGCACCCCTTACCGCGCTTTCATACGCCCTACAAACTTCTCGCCTCCTTTGTTTAAGAACGGGGGAGTCCGTGGAATGATCCGTGGGAGAATCCATAGGAGGATCCGTAGCCGCTACACCCTTCGTGGAGACTTCAGGAGCGTTGACCACCACAGATTTCCCACTTCCCGAAGGACAAGGATGCTTAGGATCGGCCACCTCTTTTCCTTTCTGATCAGGTGGGGGCGCCTTCGCAGACCTTTTCTTTCCCATGTCCTGAAGAAGGGTAAAGAAAGCATAGGAGTCTTTAGAGTTCAGAACCGGGGTGAATGGAATGGCAGACATCTTTTTAGAGAGACCTGCGAAACAAACAATTTGAATAATTTCCGAATCGATTCCCATATAAAGCCAAAATCGAAAGGTCAAGATGAAACACTTACGGGGAGCTACTGGAACGAAGTTTAGTGGAGGAGTCTAGAGATTCGAGGAAACCAGAAAAGGATGTTGGGTAAACTCTTCCTAGTTGAAAGGCCCCAAATCCTCAAGAATCTTACAACGACCGAGAGACTCCTTGGAAACACTTTTCGAGAGAGGATTCTTCACTGAAACAAGAGGATGAAAACAGTTAGTCGAAGTCACGGTTGAGCAGAACATAAAGCAACTGTGAACTCATTCCTCACCTTCGTTCTCCCAGGAGGTGGGAAGAGTTCGGCTCCAGGACAAAACAGGGCCATGGATGAAAAACCATAATTCTTTCCACTTCTTGTCACAAGAATTCTCATCTACCAAGGAAGGCATCGTGTGACTTTGAAGGAGAAAACGCATCCTATCATGAACGTTCGAACGAAGAACCCAAAAGTGGGATAACATGCCCAGAATGGGTCGAAAACCTAAACTTGAACCTATGACATCGAGGGTAATCAGAGACCTCAAAGTGTTTGGCATAAGCTGGCCTAGGACAATACCATAACTTAGAAGGAATTCAGTTAACAAAGGAGGAAGGGGAAACCATACTCTCCACTGAAAGAACTTTGGATAAAGAGAAGTCCAACCATCCCCCGGGGAGAGATAGACCGACTTCGATTCTGAGAGAAGTCTCATCTCAAAATCCTCAGTGATGTCGTAGTCCACCCTCAACCTATCGAGATCTGCCTGGGTCATCTCAGACAAGTAATGAACAGGGCCTCTATCTTCTCGGATACCCTTCAACTGAAACTCTTTATTCTTCTTCCTCACAACCTTTTTTCCTGCTGGATCAGCAGTAGTAGATATAGGAGGGCTGGAAGTGACAGCATGGTCAGCCAGGGAGGGCTCCTCTCCTCCTAATGATGTAAAAGCAGATGGGGTAGCCCTGTATTGGCCTTACCACCCTTGGAACAGCTTTTCCTTTTCTTCTTTTTCTTTTGAGCTGCCTTCAAGGTAGGATCAGGAGAAGGAGAATGGAAAAAGTCGGGAAGTGCGGCTGAACCCATCGAGATGGAACCCCTCCCCCCAATGGTCTAGAGGTAGGAGAAAGGGCGAGATCCACATCTAAACTAGCTTAAATTTCAGAGAGAGACCCAAACCCACTCACAGACAGAAGGGAATCCTCTTCAACCGGGGAACGAGGGACAATCATCGGCTTGTTCCCCTCAGGCTCACCCTGAGATGAGGGAACAATATTAGTCCCACTTGTACGAATAGAAGAAGGGGAAACACCAAACATAGCCCTCTCAAAAACCAGACCGTCATAGTCATCATCCCCTACTACTACCCTCGGAGTCCTATGGCCTCTAACTATGGAGTTTTCCTCAAAGTTATCCATGACAGAAAGAACAAAGAAAAAAAGCAGAGTTGAAAGACTAACCTTTAGAGAGGGACAGGGAAAGCTTTGAAGGAACAGAGCGAACATGGCAAAAAATCATTCAATACGAGTAGTCTTCAGACGACCTTGAGAATTTGAAAAGCAAACAAGCCTTTAATTCTGAAGGAAAGCCTATTTAAAGGAGAGGAACACGTGCCCAACCACTGCGACACGTGGAAAGAGACACAAAGATTCGAATCCCCCAAAGCCCGTTGGAATTTAAGCCCATCCGAAGGCTCAACGGATCAATTTTATGAAAAATCGCATCTCTTGGGACGGACAAGTTCCCAAAAGGGCACAACGGCTCGCTAAAGGAAACCGCTAAAGGTCCGAACCGTAATAGGGTCAAAGCTGTCTATTTTTCTGAAGAGCCGCGACCCTCAGCTGTCTCAAGACAATATGAGAATCAGGACGAGCATCACACCTCCGATTCAGACACATACTATTCCCCACGTCGGACTTTCCGACCCAGGAAATAGGGGAAAACTGTAAAGGGCAAAAATAGCCCTATTACTGGCCTCATCCATGTCAGGCCAATTCACATGGGGTTAGGCCCATCCGAACTACCATCAGAAGGAGTCATTCCTTCATAGGCCGAATGGAAGCCCATTAAGCCTAGTCCCAGACTAGCCCAGCCGACGAGCCCACGATCAAGGCACTGTAAAAGGCAATCTGACCTATCAAATCAAAGTGGAATCGGTCAGACACTTTTAACCTAACTCTTTCTTGCGGCGCAAGGCATTTTCTCACCTACCACAACCTAACTTGATCGTCGAAGGGTTCTAGGCCGGTACCACACCGGTGCCCTTTTGACCATCGTTCTTTGATCTGTTTCAGGTAGCCTCTTCGTGAGGAAGCAACATGTGACGCAACGTGTTCAACTGTGTGGAAAAAACCCAATACGAGAAATACCCCACACAGTAACCATTAGATTTGGATTTTTTTAATATTATTTATTTGATTAATATTTAGAAAAATATTGTGATTTTAAAAATATTATCAAAACTAAAGTAGATCGCATATAGGGGATGTTATTTTGTATGCGATTTCAAATTTTTAAATAAAAAATAGAAATCACTTACGGTGTATACAATTTTAAGACAGGGAGATTAAAAAAATATCCCCACAAAAACCCCCACAAACCTTTTCTTCTCCTTCTCCCATTGGTTTTTCCAATTGCCGCCACCGCCATACATCACCAGAAAACGTCGCCCAAAGCTGGCAAAAAACATTGCCAAAAGGCATTAGATCTGGTTTTTCCCTCATTTTCCATCAGATCTAGTTTTACGCCATTTCCGTTCATAATTCGCCGGTAAATCTATCTCATTTTTGTATTTTAAAAACGTATGTTAGATTTTATTTTATTTTTATTTATGATTCAATGAGAATGAGTGATTATAGAACAATTTATTGATTTTTATTTAGGGATTCTTTTATAGTTAGACTGAAAAAGAGTGTTTTTTTTTTTTTTTGTTAATTTTGAGATGAGTTTGTGGAATATGGTGGTTTTTTTTGCTTATGGTAGCTTTTTTGCTTATTGTAGTGAAATTTTTAGATGAGTTTGTGGAATATAAGTAGATGTTTTGCTATTTTCATTGAATTTGTATTAAAAATTGTTATAATGATCGAGTTAATTAGTATGAATTCTAAATTTACATTTGAAATATTTGATATGTAGCTATTGGAAATGGGAGATAAATGTATTGCATTACAATGTTATGTGAATGGATGAATTATTGATGGTCCTAATGAAATTGAGTATGACAAACCATCTTACAAGGCATTGACTATATGGAATGGATTAAGTTTTGAGAACTTTAAGAAGTTCGTAATGAGCACGTTATTTGGAGAAGTTAGACCAAATAGAATATATTTATAATACCGACATTTGATACAAATGTCATCTAGTATCATTTGATATGTTCCAATAAGTATTAAGAATGATGTGGATTTGACATTTATGATAACCGTTAGTTTGCCTCCACCAAATACAGTAGATTTGTATGTGGATAGTGACATATGCGTTGAAAATAATGAGAGTAACGTTGTAGATAATCAATCTAATGACAACGGATTACTTCCATATCATCCATATGAAACTATTCTACTGGAGAATGAGTTTATTGATTTACGTACACTAACCGATGATGAAGAAGAAATGATTACTTTGAATAGTGACAATATGATGCATGATGTCATTTCTCTTTCGTTCACGGAGTTGACCAGTGATTCTTTGAATCGCATGAATGAAGTCTCATCATTTCCACATGTTGTATTAAGAGGTGAACATGAGCAATTACGTACGGGACTTACAAAACAAAAATTGATTTGAAGCATGATGTGAAACGGGGGTCAATAAAAAATCAATATGATTTTGAGGTTATAGAATCAACACTTGCTATATGGGCAGTGAAATATAAAAAGTATGATGATCAATGAATATGGAGACTTAGAGCATCACGTCGTAATACATAATATGTTTGAGATCACAAAACTTACTGGTCCACACATGTGTACATACTCATGTGTGTCTCAAGATCATCCCTAACTAGCACTATAAAAAAGAAGAGTTTTGGCTACGCCAACCTTTGTTGACAATGCCTGTCTAGTCATAGGAAAATATCTTTAACCACGGAAAATAGATCGTCGCCAGCATCGTTGGTAAAGGTCTGTCAGAGAGGACCTTTAACGGCGCCTCAAACGACGACATAGCTAAAGACCACCTTTGGCAGCGGCTACAATGACCTCGTCGCCAAAGCCTATTCCCCACGAAAGTCCACTAATTGTTGGCAATACCTTTCACTACGAGGTCGTGGGTAAAGATCTTTGGCGACGTTGTCGTGGGTAAAGGGTATTCCCCGTGACTGCGTTGGTAAATACCATTCACTACGTTGTCGTCGCCAATACCCATTTAAAAAAAATTATTTAATGACTACTTGATAAGCTGTTTTTATCACCTATTTTTACATCATTCTCAATCAGATAAATAGTAAACAAAAAATTCATAAGACAAAAAATAAAAAAATAAACTTCATCGTTTTCCATAAACACAAATACAAAGTTAGTGACAATTATAGTATTTATGTTTCAAAATAAAATAAAAAAACTCAATGATTCGTCAATGTTATCGATCATATATCTGAGAGGTGGTCTTGGGAGGGGTGGGAGGGGTGGGAGGGGGATGAGATCTGAATATAGCCTTGAGCATGGCAATCTATTCCTTTTGAGCATCAAGCTCAGCCTTAGTCTCACATATGGTAGCATTCTGGGATGCCAACCGACTCTCTAACTCAATGATCATCTGACTTTATTGTGAATTGGATCTAGATGAACCCGCTGATGTTGGCCCCGCTAGCCACTTACCCGTCACCAAAGCTTATATAATTATTCTGTTTTTTTTAAATAAATAATAATAAGCTTTAGCCACAGGCTCAGAAAAGGCGTCGCTAAAGGTTAGTATTGGCCACGCTATTCTTGTTGTCGTCACCAATAGCTTCATTTAAAATAAATAAATAAATAACTAATGCCTTTGTCGACGTCGTGCTTATTACCTTTGGGGAAGTTATGTATTGCCAACCAAAAAACCGGCGTCGCCAATACTGTTGTAGGTAAAAATGACTTTTTTGTAGTGTAGATTCATTGTTTATTGCTAGAGAGATTCGAAATGTGGTGAAGGCTGATAATATTGTTATAATTGTTGTGTTGCTTCAAATTATATTGGACAATTTTAGATATATTGTTAACCGTGGAAGAGTTTAGGAAAGTAAGAGCAAAGCCATTGAAATGTTATTTGGTAATTGGAATCAATCATATAAATAATTACCACGGTGGTTTAATATTATTAAACAAAGAAATCCTTGAACACAAGTTGATTGGAGACTTGATCTTATGCAAGAGCAAGGGAGTTTCACATTGCAGTCGGTATTTTGGTCGTTCAGACCATCTATAGAGGGATTCAAATATTGTAGGCCTATTATACAGATTGATGAGACCCATTTATATGGGAAATACAATGGCAAATTATTGATTGCGACTTATTTGGATTCCAATGGGCATTTGTTTCCACTAGCTTTTGCAATAGTATATGTGGAAAGTTCTGATACTTGGGGTTGGTTCTTGGCTTTGTTGGGATTGAGAGTGACGCAACGCCCCGATATTTGTTTGATATCACAAGGCATCCTGATATAATCTCTACTGTAAATAATCCTAGAAATGTGTGGGCGGCACCAATGGCTCATCATCGCTTTTGCTTAAGACATGTAGTAAGCAATTTTAATGATAAATTTAAAAGCGAGTTGATAAAACAATTGGTTTTCAGGGCCGGTTCCCAATGTATAGTGCGTAAGTTTTAGCTATGTATGTATGAATTGTCTGAACTGAATGGGAATTGCATTAGATATTTCGATAAATTGACTAGTCAAAATTGACCCAAGCATTTGACGAGGGACATAAATATGGTTGGATGACGATAAATCTATCTGAATGCATCAATGGTGTACTAAGAGGAGCACGCTCGTTGTGTATCACACCATTAGTAGAGGCCACATTCTACCGGTGTGTAACATACTTTGAGGCACGTAGAACAGAGATTAGGGTTGCACTTGGACAAGGCGATGAATATACAAGGTATGTTTTATTATTTACATTCTTTCTATAATCTTGAGGTTCGTATAATGTATATTTTACTTATTATTTTGTGGTAGGTTTAAATTGAAAAAAATGTCTGGTTGGGCTGTAAAAGCAAGTAAACATCGAGTAAAAGTGTTTAATATATTACATGGCAAGTTTGAAGTAACAACTGCATGTCTATCGTAATATGACATCATGTAGAGGTAATCGACTTGTTGTGCACTTGGAGTTACAAAAGTTCACTTGCAAGAACTGGCAAACATACGGAATCCTATATTCACATGTAATTGCACCGTGTTTACACTGTCATATAGATTACATGAAATATGGAAGATTATTACAAGTTTTTCACCTACAGCTCATGTTATTCTAATTTTGATTTGGTGCATCCTAATCGATTGTTATTAAGGGGGTGGGAAGATCATGAAGTAGTAGAATTACTAATGAGAGTGGCATAAGAGAAACAAGTCAAATGTTAGATGTGAGATTTGTAAGCAGGATGGACATAATCGCAGGAAATGCCCTAACAAGAAAGGAAACACAACACATAAGGGGAGCACATCACAGTCGAGGAACACACTATTGTAAACACTTTTATTTGTATTAGACTTTGATCATTCATATCTAACTTTATGGAATTTGTATTTGATTTTTATAGAATTATATGTTTTTATTTCTAATGGATTTTGATAATTTATATATACAATATATTCCTTCAGTGATGGATCCAAAACCTAGAGATCTAGATATTTTACATAGTCGAGATGTCCATTGATCCAGTTTGGTGTGGACTGATCGGATGAAACCTGCTTTTACTTGTAGGCGTAGGGAGACCAGTGTGCGTGGTATTCCGCATAATCCCTGTATAGATGTATACCTACGATAGGCAGGATTTTATGGGATATCTCAGATAGGATTTATAGCCTTAGATTTACATTTGATTACATCATTCATCGAGCGATAGAGACCGGAGACCCATACTTCTCACATGCCTATGGGGGAGTGCACCATTACTTTACATGATATCTTGATCCTATTCGGACTACCTATAAATGGCGAGGTAGTCACTGGATCAGTCTCACTTAGATGGGTAGATTTATGTGAGCGTGTATTAGGTGTCACCCCATCCAGTCCACATTTAAGTGGGTCACGCCCATCTTTAACATGGTTGGGACGACAATTCAGAGTACTACCTGATGATGTTAATGAAATTACAGTACAATGTCATGCCCAGCGTATATTATGCAACTAATTGGTGGGTGTATGTTCATAGACAAATCAAGTAATTTAGTACATCTAATGTTTTTACCCTTCCTTCTATTGCTCCCCAGCAATTACTTACACATGTCCATTCAGATGTTGATCTACTTTTGGGTGCACAGTACATTACATATATCTAATTTTTTCTTTTTTAACATACTAATATATTTTAACATTTAGTTTGCAAATGGAAAGATGATTTTTCCACCACTGAAATTTTGACTCACGTTTTGCTCCAGTATAGGTACATACTGGATCAATTAGGAGAAAATGATGTATGTATTTTAGTTTATAGATTGACGTTTAATGAATTGTGGTTTACTGGATTCAATAACTAATATTTTTAAATGTTTTAGATCGTGTGAGAACCTTATTTATATCACATGATATCATAGCTAGACTACTGTATAAGTGGTCATGACGTCTGACCTAGTATTAGCCCACTCATTTGCTTTCATATTGTAGAGTGACATCATTCAGATCGAGTGATGCGATAATTTGGTCTTAGACAAGACATCCCGACACCATATGATACAGATATCCGTTTACACACATGGGATCTTCAAGGGCGTAGAGATACTGATTGGAGGATCCAACATGCACACCTCATAGCACGATGAGAAGATTGACAATCTCATATTATTGATGGACATCATGTTCACTCACCTGATGACTGTGAGGATGAGTATATCGAATGGTATACCTATATAACCAGCATGTTCATTACTCGGAACATGACTGCTTTTGACTTTGTGTGAGTCATTAAAGTTGTTTTTTATTTATTAATTTCATATTAGTAAATTCTTCGCAAATTAATAATCTTCTCTGTTATAATTAACTTGCTAGACTACAAAATGTCTCGTTACATTGTCCTCATGTGGAAACTCAAAACTATATCAGAGATTGTCTTCCTCATATGGATGAATTCCATACTATGTTCAGCTTGGAGCGTCCAAATATTCGTTTTAGAAGAGGACGTCGTCCACCTGCACACCATGCTAGTGATGATGGCAGTTCCTGAGGAGGTGAACACTGAGGATATGGATAACACTGAGCCAGAGACCACACATCATTATCCTAGTAACCCATCATCTCACTATTTTTTTATGGTACCGACTGCAGGATCGCAGGAAATATTTTCACATGTTGTCGTTCCTTGGCCTGATAGTGATGTTGATGTACCACGAGATCTAGAACCAGTACGTGTTCGAGGTCGAGAACGGAGACAGGGACGAGGGAGACGTCATATTGATGATGGTGATGGTGCCGATCCTTCACATGTTATAGATGCTACAGGACCATCTATGGTTCTCGATGGTCCAGACCCTTCTCATATTACTGATGATTTATATAGAACCTCGATAGGATGTGTTCAGCCTCCTCGTAATAGGAGACAACCTCTGTTTGGGACAGGAGGGTATCGATGATGTATTTGTTTATTTTATATATTTTTATTTGTCCACAAATTTTATTAAACTTCAATTGTAATTTATTATTTCATATATTTAATATTTGAATTTGGGATGACTTAATAATCATGAATATTGAAAATATTTTTATATTCAAAATTATTAAAAGGAAAGTTCAAAAATCATCGTATAATCTAGAATTACAATAAAAATAAATAAAAAAGGTTTGTGATAATAGAAATTGAACTGGAATCTCTATCTTAAAATCGCATACACAATATGGATTTTAAACATTTAAATAAAATTGCATACTGGTAGGCGATTTTAAACATTTTAATACAATCGCATACTAAGTAACTTCTTGTGAAATCACATACTCAGTGTGCGATTTCATGGAAATCGTATACACAGTATGTGATTTACAATAGAATTAAGAATATTTTTATTAATATTTTTTATTTCTATTGGTCCTAAACCCCTTTGATTTCTGATGAATAGAGCAGACACGAACTGGGCGCCAGGTATCAGAATGCAGAAGTCCATCAATTCAAAACCAACAAAGTGAAAACCATTTTTGTAGAGATAGATAGAGAGAAAAAGTGAAAGAAAAAATGTCAGTCGAGTGAGTCCAGTCCAGTCCGCCAAACAGACAGAAAGCAAAACCAAGCTGTTAATGTTTTTTTTTGTTGTTTTAATATATAATATGCTCATTTTCCCATTACCCAATGCCCAGAGAATCTTTCCACAAAATCTTCCACAGTTTCCCTTTCCTTTCCTCTTTCATTCACAAGAAGAAAAAGAAAAAAAAAAAAAAAATCCTCTTCTCTTTTTAATAATGTCCTCTTCAATCAAGATGACAACAATTCCCCCCAAATAATCCCCCATCCATCTCTCCCTTCATTATCTCTCTCTTGGCCATGGCTTCTTCCGTCCATATCAAAGAAGCCGTCGTCATCACCCCCGCCGAGGCCAACCCCATCGCGTGTCCTCACTCTCTCCTCTCTCGATTCCCAACTCTTCCTCCGTTTCACAATTGAATATCTCTTCATTTACAATCCCCTTCCTAATCTCGACCAACTCTCCCTTTCTTCTCGTCTTAAATCTTCCCTTTCCAACCTTCTCGTTCCTTATTATCCCCTCTCCGGTCGTGTCCGACAAAAACCCGACGCTTCCGGTCTTGAAATTCTCTGTCGGTCACAAGGTGCTTTATTTCTCGAAGCCGTCTCTGATTATTACTCTTCCACTGACTTCCATCGCGCTCCTCGCTTTGTCACTGAATGGCGAAACTTATTATCTTTCAACGTTATTGATGTTCTCGATGGATCTCCACCGCTCATCGTCCAGCTTACGTGGCTTAAAGACGGAGCCGCCGCTCTCGGATTTGGATTCAATCATTGTTTCTGTGACGGGATCGGAAGCGCTGATTTTCTTAATTCGTTCGCTGAATTAGCCGCTGGGAAATACGGAACTGTTGATTTCATTAATCCCCGACCAATCTGGGACCGACACGTTCTTACACCACGACCTCGATCTCGACCTCGACCAATCATACTCTTTCCGGAATTCCACAGAATCCCGGACATCTCCGGATTCACATCACGATTCAACAACGAGCCTCTTATTCCAACATCGATTACGTTCGGGAAATCAAATCTCAACAACCTTAAACTCCACGCTCTATCATCATCATTCACTTCATTCGAGGTTCTTTCAGCTCACGTATGGAGAAGCTGGGCAAGATCGTTGAAATTACCATCAAATCAAACAGTGAAGCTTCTTTTCAGCGTTAACATACGTAAGAGAATGAAACCGAATATCCCAAATGGGTATTACGGAAACGCATTCGTTCTAGGCTGTGCTCAAACTTCAGTGAAGGAATTAATGGAAAAGGGATTGAATTACGGTTCTGGATTGGTTAAGAAAGCGAAAGAGAGAGTTGGAGATGAGTATGTGAGGAAGGTGGTGGAATTCTTGAGCGAGTCAAGAGGAGCATGTCCTGACTCAGTTGGCGTTCTTATAATTTCTCAATGGTCAAGGCTTGGATTGGAGAAGGTTGACTTTGGATTCGGAAAACCGGTTCATGTGAACCCGGTTTGTTGTGATAGGTATTGTATTTTTTTGCCGGTTTTTAACCAGACGGATGCGGTTAAAGTCATGGTGGCGGTTCCTACATCTGCTGTTGATATGTTTCAATCTCTTCTAAGGAATGCAGCTTTGTGAATTGCACTGGATTCTACCTCTCTCTCTCAAAACGTTGACTTGTGAAGAAATATGTTTGACTGTTTTTTTTTTTTTAATATTATTGATTTGCCTTTGGAAAAATGCCACGTGGACTCCATGCTAATTACTTACTAATGAGTTTAATTTAACAGTTTTTTTTTTTTTTTTTTTAGCTGTGGAATTTTTTGAGAACTGTCCCAACTTTGAGCAGCACAACGTGGCCGTTTAAAATGCTCTATTATCATTATTTTTAAAAACAACCTTTTTTATACTTTCTAAAACAAATCTTGAAATATAATTTTTTTATTATAATAAATTTTTATTTGTTTTAAATCTATCACGCTAAGGTTGAGGAATCAAGATCAATTTTTTTACATTAATTAGGGCATTGAATATAATGTGACATCATTATATATTAACAATGTTATCTGAAATTAAAAGGTTGTTTAAATTCTTTTTCCATATCATTAAGAATCTGAATGATGGGACATGTTATCATAGATGCCGTGATAGCTAGATCAAGATGCAATAATAAGATACTTGAGAATGATTAAAAATGTAGACCACATTATTTCAATCGACGGTAGTTATAAGAATATTGTCATTTTACAAATGTATTCCTAAAGAATTATTGCGGTTAACAAACTTATTCCAAACAAATAATTTTGCTCATTGACAATTTAACCATAATTTGATTGTTGTACCGACGATTTACAATACATTGTTTTGTGTACAAAAGATTTGTTTATAAGCCCAACAAAAAATTTACCGTTATAATTTAAAATATATATTATATAGTGACTAATTTTATTTATAGAATTATAGTTAGATATAGTAATTCATTAAATAAAACTATTACGTATAAATGATTTACAGGATTTATACATATGTATCTATTTGACAAGTAATCTTTTTAAAAATAGCCATGTAAGAACACTTTATAACACATTTTAGCCCTATGTTAAAAAATAATACTAAATGCTAAAGAAAAAAAAAACAAATTTACTGAAAAAACCCTCTCACTATTTTCTATATACCTATCACATCAACCATCTTTTCACTTTTTCTATTCTTTTGACTTTTTCTCTCATTTTCTTTCTTTAAAGGGTAAGAATAGCCCTCTTATAGGCTGCGCTCATACCGGGCCGAGTCACATGGGGACAGGCCCATTCGGATCACGTCCTGAAGGAGCCGGCCCTTTTACGGGCCCGCGTTCACTACAAGCCGGCCCACATGGGGATAAACCCATTCGAGCCAACACCATAAGGAGCTCGTCCTTCTGGGCCGAGTGAAAGCCCATTAAGCCTAGCCTCATGCTAGCCCAGTCAATGAACCCCCGATCAAGGAACTATAAAAGGCACTTGACCTATCAAATCAGGTATGACACTTTAACCTAGAAAACGAACAACCTGATTGTTTTGACCTAATCCTTGCGGCGCAAGGCAAATCTCACCTACCACCACCTATGTAACGTCCCGTTATTTTGAAGTGAATTTTATTTATTTATTTATTTATTTCAATTTAAGTATTTAGTTTAATTATTATTTTGTAATTTCGATTTTAGTAGTTAATTTCGACCGAAATTCGTTTTAATCGTTTTAATGCTCTAAATTCATTTCGGTGACATTAATAATTATTAATAGGCCAATTAATAATTATTAATCACCTTTAGATTTATTTAAGAGCATCGGGTTTCGATTTAGAAGTCAAAAGTCATAAAAGGACGCAACCGTCATTTCCAATTTCTTAAAATATCTAAAATCACTATTCATTTATCATTAAATATCACTAAAGTTGACCAAAGTCTTCATTTTCTCTTCTCTTCTTCCTTCCCAAGCCGTGAGCACCCTTCTCCATGGATGAGAAGAAACTTTTTCTTCTCCTTTCTTCGTTTCTGGCGGATCGTCGAGTTTTTCGGTTGCGTTGGATTGGTAGGGACGAGGGCTACCTATCCAACCTAGCTTTTCAAGTTTCCCGTTCTCTAAGGGAAGTCCCAAAAAGTAAGTTTTCAAAACTTTTTAGATGGTTTTGTTCGTTTTTGATTATAAATGAGATTTGAAGTTGAAATCATGAATTTCTATCATGAAAAATGACGATTTTGAGCCCGGATTTTCGAAAAACACTATTCACCCGAAAACACTATTCACCCGAGACACTATTCATCCGAAATCACTATTCACCCGAAATTGCACATTTGTTCGCATATTAGTTATGAATTGTAATATGTTGTACAATCGGTGAATTGTAGGTGCAATTGCTCAGTGGTTGTTTCGTGGAAATTGGAGATTTGGAATTATTTGGCTAAGGTGAGAATGATTAGAATTTAAAGTAACTATAGAAAGCAAATAAGTACGATGAATTGTAGAATCAGAAACTAAGATTAGAATCCAACCTAAGGTTAGAAGATGTGAGATAGTGCCTTAGGATTTGAAGTTAATCCTTTAGGCGAGAAACTTAGGATTTCTCGTTGAGAACCTCGAATCTTAGAATATTCTAAGTTAGATTAGTTTCGGAGTTTAGAATGGTTCACTTGAAAGTTTAGAATCCTTGAAAGTTTAGGTTAATCGTTATGTTTTGACCTTTACTTTTATTATTGTTAGCGGAGTTCGATCGATATATCGTTCATCCGGGATTCTATCTATTTTACTTTATGCCCTTTACTTTATGCTTATTTCGGTTGCTTTACCATTTACATTTACTTTATTTATTTTTGCAAGCATATGCAACCATATGCATAACATCTCGCATTATTGAAAAGAAAAGAAAGTGAGAAAGAAAAACGAAAGGATAATGGTGGAATACGAGAAAGCCCACACTACTTCCATGCATAAGTTTTGGTGGGATATTTTAAGTTGCCCACACTACTTCCATGCATAAGTTTTGGTGGGATATTTTAAGTTGCCCACACTACTTCCATGCATAAGTATTGGTGGGATATGTTAAGTTGCCCACACTACTTTATACATAAGGATAAGGGTGGATAGTATGTAAAAATCCACATTACCTTCATTTCATGCATAAATGGCGAATGCGTATCCTACGGGATGTACTCATTACTTTTATGCTTATGATAAACGAGAAAGAGAATCGAGATGTTATAATTATGCAAAGTTTATTTATTTACTTTTCTTACTCATGTTATAACAAGTTGTTGGATGAGGATTGACTACGAGTGTAGTAATATCATCCTTTGGGAGAATAAGAATTTAAAGTAAACCTTATGTATAGTATAAGGTATGTATGGAAAATGAGATATAAATGCTATATTCGTTTACTAAACCTTACCAGGAATATTTGGAATGTAGTTCCACAATATTATTGGAGATTTGGTAAGTAAAAGTGGACCATTTTGTTATAAACTCTTTGAATGGATGGTTAGCAAAGAGTAAGTGTGTTCTTGGACTCAAATCGAAATGCGAGTTTGAGGTCTATCTTTACTTTTTATGCTTATTATTCTCACCTGGGCTTAGTTTGTTAGCTCATGATATTACAAACATTTCAGGTAATGTTTGGGATCGTGGAAGAGGAGCAGGCGCGCTTGATCGAGAGGATGATGATGATGGAGATGGACTATGTGTTATGTAAAATCCATGTACATGGTTTTGTGAACTTTATATCATTTTGACGATTTGTATTTTGTAATTAGCTCATAAGAGCTTATTGTCGTTGATTTATGATTTTAATCATTTTGAACTCCTGGATAGGAACTTAATGTTCCTTGTGTATTTTAAATTTTGAAATTAAGATGTAAACAGGTTTTTGGCCAAATTTCCAAACATAACCACGCCAAATTTTCTTAAAATAAAAGACTTCCATTGTTTTCTCCGATTTAATTTATTTAAAAGTGACGGGTCGTCACAGCTTGGTATCGAGCCTTAGGGTTCGTAGACTACATGCGATGCATGTTTGTTTTCATGTTTTGTTTTAAGTCCATTCTCAAGTCATCATCCGAGATCAAGACAGACAGGTATGCCTATAACTTCTATTCTCATACTTTATTTCTTTGATATTGGAAGAGTTATGAGAATATTGTTAAAAGTTAATGATGTTTGTGATATTTCACATCCTTGTAAAACCACTATGTGGTTATGTTTATTTGACCCATTTTGAGATTTGGGTAAAGGTGTCGAGAAAGTGAATGATCCCGTGCAGATTTGGAGGTTATACACCTCGTTAAGAGTATTGACATAATGTCAAAGTAAAGGAGATAAGATATTCCGAGAGATCAATCGTTTGATCCTTAAAGTTGATTAAAGTGTTATTGTCACACAATTGCTAAGTAGTGGTCTTAGTAGATGTGTGTTGACATTTACGTGTAAAAACAAAAGGGGACATGTTTGTCTTGAGTTCAGTATTAAGAGATGAAACACCTGTTTGAGGTGAGAATTTGTTGAAAACAAATCGGTTTGGCTCGAGTCCAGTAACCTAGATTCAATTCAAGGGACAAGTTCCTGGTTTGAGTTGAGAAAGTTGAATTATGGTAAGTGGTAAATCCTTATGGTAGCATTGTGCTAAAGGAAAGTGTGTTACCACTCAAAAGAGGAAGTAAGGAATGTACATGATAAGTCTCAACGAGGACCATTAGAGATTGTGCTAATTGGTTAATTGTCTAGTTTGGTCACTATCACGGTATGTGTACTAATTTGAATTGGATTATACTCGAGGTCGAGTTATCGAGATCCATATTTGGTAAATTTTCAAGATTGACTAACACTAAGGTGGAGTGTTGGTATTTGATTGAGATATAGAAGGAAGTTGATGGACCGTGATATCGGTAACTTCTATAAGGTAATGAGATGGTTTGGTGAATTTCAATTCACATTGTGTTTGACTGTCTATTGGAAAGGGAATTTGATAAACTTGTAGGTCATATTTTGGACCTACTCAGTCTTTTGAGATAGACTCTAAAGTAAATCCTATGTTGGAAGGATATAATGTTAATGGACTAAGGTGTTTGACGGGCACCAGTTTTGGTTTACAAGAAAGCAAATGATCTCTGAGATCGAGTTCATTCAAGATTTGAATAAGGAGGCTTAGGAGTCGTCCTTATCTTGGATTTTACATATTCTGAAAAGAAGAGAAAATTTACAACTTCGGGACAGGCTACCTCTCAGAAGAAGAAAGCAAAGGATGACGATGCCAGTCAAGAGATACAACAACAGCAGCAATAGGAGCAAGAGCAGCATCAGCAACAACAAGTTCGAGGTGGAGCTCAACATGGACAGCCAAAGGTACAAGGACAGGTTCATCCTTACTTCAATAGTTGTGTCAGTTTCCATCAGGGAGATGCACACTTCTATCAAGATGCTATGTTGTGATAAAACTTGGAATCACGCCACTTTTATAGGGCGTATAAGATACAACCATCACAACATAGTAGTAAGGTTAGAATTATCAGGAAAAGCTACCAGTATGGTAGTGGTTTATACTTTATTATTTTCAGGCCGTTTGGCTTTTATCTTGTTTAATTCTGGAGCTAGCCACTCTTTTATTTTTATCTTGTTATGTTAAATTGGCAGCTCTTGAGTCGAGACTGTTGAGTTTCGGGTTATGTGCTTTCCCAGAGAGGAAGCTTATTATTGTGATAGTGCGTATGGCACTTATGACATTTGCATTATGAGTAGATACTCACATTTTATTATGATTGTTATGCATATGTCTTATTTTGTTGTGATATTGGGTATGGATTGACTGTTATCCAATCATACCATTGATTGTATTGAGAGAGTTATTGATTTTATGAGTCCATGTGAGACTAGTCTATGTTTTCGTGGGTCTAATGATAGAGTAGCACCCACTTTGATATCTATGGTAGAAGCTAGAGTGCTTCTAAGTGATGGAGCCTTGAGCTATTTAGCTAGTATTATCGATACTTCTGTACCGGAAACTAGCTGAGTTAAAAGAGCTTAAGAGTCAGTTATAGGGACTCTTAAACTCAGGGTTTATTCACCCTAGTGTGTCCTCGTAAGGAGCACTTTGTTTGTTTGTGAATAGAAAGACAGTTCAGTGAAACTGTGTATTGGTTATCGAGGGTTGAATCAATTACAGGGAAAAACAAGTATCAATTGTGTTGATTGATGATCTATATGATCAGTTGGTTTCCAAGACAGAGGAGTTGCATGCTATGCACCTTTGGGAAGTTTTGATGGTACTACAAGATCAGAGATTGTATGCCAAGTTCTCTAAGTGTGAGTTTTGGCTAAAACAAATGGTATTTTCGGCCATGTGGTATCAAAAAGAGAATTATATATATTGATTTCTCTAAGATTGAGGCAGTTGGTAACTGGCCTAGACCGATGAGTGTGGCTGATATTCATAGTTTTCTGGGACTTGCAGGCTATTATAGATGGTTTGTGCAAGATTTCTCCAAAATTATTTCAGCCTTGACATGTTTAACCTGGAAGGGAGTTGATTTTGTATGGTTTGAGGATTGTGAAAGGAGCTTTGAGGGGCTCAAGAGAAGGCTTGTAACAACACCTGTTCTAGTGTCGCCTGACAGAACCGGTGGTTTTACTGTGTATACAAATGCTTCCCATAGAGGTTTGGGATGTGTGTTGATGCAACACGGGAAAGTGATAGCTTATGCTTCCTGTCAGTTGAAGGAGCATGAGAAGAAGTATTTGACTCATGATTTAGGGTTGGCAGCTATTGCTCATGCATTGAAAATATGGAGGCTTTATGTGTATGGTGAGAAGATTCTGATATTTACTGACCATAAGAGTCTCAAATATTTCTTCACTCAGAAGTAATTGATTATGAGACAGCAGAGATGGTTAGAGCTCGTTAAGGATTATGATTGTGATATTCAGTATCATCCTGGGAAGGCCAATGTAGTGGATGACGCACTCAGTAGAAAGTCTTCTCATTCATTAGCTTTGTCAGCAATACCCTTGAGATTGAGGTGGGTTATGGAACGAGCTGAGATAGCATTTCTTACTGCGAGGTCACTGTGAGTTTGGCTAGTTTAACAGTGGGACCTACTTTGAGGTAGAGGATGATTGATGCATAAAGAGGAGAGACTCATGTGCCTGGGTTTCAGAGAGAGGTGAGTCGATTTTTCTGGCCGTTTTACCTTCTCTACGATAGTACTGACGTATCGTAAGAAGCTATGTGTGCCTTCAGGATCGACTTTTAGAAAGGAACTGTTGGGGGAGGCTCACGGTTCTATCTTCTCTATTCATCCAGGTAGTACGAAGATGTACTGGGGCGAGAGAGAACTTTATCGATGACCTGGGATGAAACATGAGATTATAAAGTATGTGAGTAGGTGCTTGATTTGTTAGCAAGTCAAGGCCCTAAAGATCCACCTGGGTTATCTTAACCTTGGAAAGCACCTGGAATGGAAATGGGAGGAGATTTCCATGGATTTATCAAGGTTTGCCAAGGACAGTAAGGAATTATGATACCATTTGGATGATGGTGGACCATTTGAGGAAAAACCGCACACTTTACTCTAGGAAGGATTATCTATCTAGTTAAGACTAGGGTACAGTTGTACCAAAGAAAGATTGATAGGATGTAGTGTGCCGGTGAAGATTTTATCAGAACGAGACACTCGCTTTGTCTCGAAGTTTTGGTACTATTTAGGCACTTTATGGTTGAAAGTGTCGTTCTTCCGCTCATTTGGATGAGATTGGAGAAAAGAGATTTTTGGTACTCAAGTTGTAACAAATGACTAGCGAGTCTATCATTTGTGTAGAGAAAGGTTAAGGATTAACCAAAGTTGACAGCAGGATTCGGTGTAGTCCGTTCAAGCGATAGTAGTGGATCTCGTATTCTTCAAGTGGCACCAAGGAAGGGTGTTATGGAAGTTGGGAATAAGGGTCAGTTGAACCCTAAGTTTATTTGGCCTATCGAGATACTCAATCGAGTAGAAGTAGTAGCTTGTTGTTTAGCCTTACCACTTTCGTTATCGACCGTTTGTAATGTTTTCCATGTATTGATGCTTCGAATACATGGTGAATCCGTTCCACGTGATTGATTATGAACTGGTTGTTTTGAATGCTAATAAGTCTTATGAAAAGGCACCCGATAAGAGCATTCGAACAAAAGTGATGAGAAATAAAAAGGAATTTACTTGGTTAAGGTTCTTTGAAAGAACCAAGTGTCAAAGGGAATAATGTGGGAACGTGAAGATGAGATACAGTCAAGTACCCTCGCTTTATTCACTTAGTGAACGCACTTTTCGAGGACGAAAAGTCTTTTAAGGAGGGTAGACTGTAACGTCCCATTATTTTGAAGTGAATTTTATTTATTTATTTATTTATTTCAATTTAAGTATTTAGTTTAATTATTATTTTGTAATTTCGATTTTAGTAGTTAATTTCGACCGAAATTCGTTTTAATCGTTTTAATGCTCTAAATTCATTTCGGTGACATTAATAATTATTAATAGGCCAATTAATAATTATTAATCACCTTTAGATTTATTTAAGAGCATCAGGTTTCGATTTAGAAGTCAAAAGTCATAAAAGGACGCAACCGTCATTTCCAATTTCTTAAAATATCTAAAATCACTATTCATTTATCATTAAATATCACTAAAGTTGACCAAAGTCTTCATTTTCTCTTCTCTTCTTCCTTCCCAAGCCGTGAGCACCCTTCTCCATGGATGAGAAGAAACTTTTTCTTCTCCTTTCTTCGTTTCTCGGCGGATCGTCGTGTTTTTCGGTTGCGTTGGATTGGTAGGGACGAGGGCTACCTATCCAACCTAGCTTTTCAAGTTTCCCGTTCTCTAAGGGAAGTCCCAAAAAGTAAGTTTTCAAAACTTTTTAGATGGTTTTGTTCGTTTTTGATTATAAATGAGATTTGAAGTTGAAATCATGAATTTCTATCATGAAAAATGACGATTTTGAGCCCGGATTTTCGAAAAACACTATTCACCCGAAAACACTATTCACCCGAGACACTATTCATCCGAAATCACTATTCACCCGAAATTGCACATTTGTTCGCATATTAGTTATGAATTGTAATATGTTGTACAATCGGTGAATTGTAGGTGCAATTGCTCAGTGGTTGTTTCGTGGAAATTGGAGATTTGGAATTATTTGGCTAAGGTGAGAATGATTAGAATTTAAAGTAACTATAGAAAGCAAATAAGTACGATGAATTGTAGAATCAGAAACTAAGATTAGAATCCAACCTAAGGTTAGAAGATGTGAGATAGTGCCTTAGGATTTGAAGTTAATCCTTTAGGCGAGAAACTTAGGATTTCTCGTTGAGAACCTCGAATCTTAGAATATTCTAAGTTAGATTAGTTTCGGAGTTTAGAATGGTTCACTTGGAAGTTTAGAATCCTTGAAAGTTTAGGTTAATCGTTATGTTTTGACCTTTACTTTTATTATTGTTAGCGGAGTTCGATCGATATATCGTTCATCCGGGATTCTATCTATTTTACTTTATGCCCTTTACTTTATGCTTATTTCGGTTGCTTTACCATTTACATTTACTTTATTTATTTTTGGAAGCATATGCAACCATATGCATAACATCTCGCATTATTGAAAAGAAAAGAAAGTGAGAAAGAAAAACGAAAGGATAATGGTGGAATACGAGAAAGCCCACACTACTTCCATGCATAAGTTTTGGTGGGATATTTTAAGTTGCCCACACTACTTCCATGCATAAGTTTTGGTGGGATATTTTAAGTTGCCCACACTACTTCCATGCATAAGTATTGGTGGGATATGTTAAGTTGCCCACACTACTTTATACATAAGGATAAGGGTGGATAGTATGTAAAAATCCACATTACCTTCATTTCATGCATAAATGGCGAATGCGTATCCTACGGGATGTACTCATTACTTTTATGCTTATGATAAACGAGAAAGAGAATCGAGATGTTATAATTATGCAAAGTTTATTTATTTACTTTTCTTACTCATGTTATAACAAGTTGTTGGATGAGGATTGACTACGAGTGTAGTAATATCATCCTTTGGGAGAATAAGAATTTAAAGTAAACCTTATGTATAGTATAAGGTATGTATGGAAAATGAGATATAAATGCTATATTCGTTTACTAAACCTTACCAGGAATATTTGGAATGTAGTTCCACAATATTATTGGAGATTTGGTAAGTAAAAGTGGACCATTTTGTTATAAACTCTTTGAATGGATGGTTAGCAAAGAGTAAGTGTGTTCTTGGACTCAAATCGAAATGCGAGTTTGAGGTCTATTTTTACTTTTTATGCTTATTATTCTCACTGGGCTTAGTTTGTTAGCTCATGATATTACAAACATTTCAGGTAATGTTTGGGATCGTGGAAGAGGAGCTGGTGCGCGCTTGATCGAGAGGATGATGATGATGGAGATGGACTATGTGTTATGTAAAATCCATGTACATGGTTTTGTGAACTTTATATCATTTTGACGATTTGTATTTTGTAATTAGCTCATAAGAGCTTATTGTCGTTGATTTATGATTTTAATCATTTTGAACTCCTGGATAGGAACTTAATGTTCCTTGTGTATTTTAAATTTTGAAATTAAGATGTAAACAGGTTTTGGCCAGCAAATTTCCAAACATAACCACGCCAAATTTTCTTAAAATAAAAGACTTCCGCTGTTTTCTCTGATTTAATTTATTTAAAAGTGACGGGTCGTCACAACCTAACTTGATCGTCGGAGGGTCGTCGGCCGGTACCACACCGGTGCCCTTCTGACCATCATCTGCTGTAGCGTTTCAGGTTGCTCCGCCGCTAAGGAACAGCACGTGATGGGACGTGCTCTATTGTGTGGAACGAGTCTCCGGCGAGAAATACCGCACACAGTTTGGCGCCCACCGTGGGGCCGTACATCTCCGATTTCCGGCTAAATCTAGATACTCACGCGGTACCCACAAGTTCAGACAATGACCACTCGGTCAGCAAGGCTACGAGTTCTCAACGAGAACCAGGTCAGGAGTGGAGAGACGGATAACTACGTTCCAGTTCCTGACCCAACGCCAGAAACCATCACCATTGCACTGGCAGAACATCGAGAGCTGATTGAAGCTCATAAGGCGCTGAAGGAAGAGATGAAGCAGATGAAAGCTTTACTGGGGGAAGGGTTGGCAACGGTCCGGGCCAACAACCATAACGTCCTAAACATAGATGAGGGAGGCCCTTCAAAGCCGCGGAACGGAAAGTCTCAAGCCAGACGTCGGCGTCGAAGGGCCACCGCATCGGAAAAAGGAAAAAACCTGGGCGAAGACGATCTTCAGAGCAGGCTAACGGCCCGTCGACGCGGGAAAAATGCCAGTCTGTAGGTCTCTTCGTCAAAGGAAAAGGACGCCCCAAATAGAGCGGGTTCTTTCCGAGACGAACCTCGCCGCCAACCACCAAGCAAAACCCTACCTCGGAAGGCGGCCGAAGGACAAGAAGATTCCAGCGACATGGGGAGTGACCAGGGGAGCTCGACCTCGACAGGGCGAGACGAGCGCCGAAAAAGGCGACAGTACACCTTATGCAAGGCAGACCCTCGAAGAAAGGTCAGCGAAAAAGGCGTCTGAGGAAAAAGCCAAACACGGCTCTGACGCCCGAAAGCCAGGGGACTCTCCCTTCACGAGAGGGATCATGTCAGTCCCTCAGCCAAGACACTTCATCCTCCCTAAGTTCGAGATGTATGACGGGACTGGAGACCCGATGGAACATGTGGCCCACTTCGTCAACATGATGGAGTCCTCGTGCGTGTTCGACCCAGATCTGGACGCCCTAACTTGCAGATTCTTTCCTACCAGTCTGAAGGGCTCGCCCCTATTGTGGTTCAACGGCCTCCCTAAGAGGTCCATCAAAACCTTTTCGGACCTGTCCTCGACGTTCCTCAGCGAGTATAGTGTGAGTCAGAAGTTCGCTAAAACGAACCACGACCTCTATGACATGCTGATGGGAGAGAGGGAATCCCTCCGGGATTTCATTATCAGGTTCCGAAAGGTCAAACTGGAAGTGAAAGATTGCACTGATCTAGAGGCAGCCACCACATTCTCGCGGGCGATACACCCGAACCACCCCTTGTGGAGGTCTTTCAACAATCGAAGACCAACGACAATGAAATAGGCTTTAGACAGAGCGATGGACAAAATATTGCAAGACGAGTCGGAAAGGGTGGCCAGAGAAATACGAAGAATGGGGTCGAAGTCCGAGGGCACATGGAAGAAGAAGGAACTTCCTGCTGAGGAAGGAAGAGGAAAGGAGCGCAGGAGAGCAGAAAAAAAAGAGAGTAAAGGAGAGATGAAATGGAGAGAAAATCTGTCTGGGGAAGGATCAGAGATCCGAAAAAACGGAGTCCGGAACGGATCCTACATATAGAGACGACGAGGGGTTCATTCTGAAAGGAAGAGAACCCGAAAGAGAAACGACCGCGCCGTATCGGAAGGAGTACGGAACGGAAGGAACCCTACTGCAGGTTCCACAAATCTAACAGACATAACACGGAAGACTGTAAGGTCCTCGCCCGAGAGATAGACCGAGTATGCGAAAAGGGTCCTGCCCAAAGAAACGAAAAGCAGGACGTGAGGGACGTGGACGAGAGGCTCGCCACATCAGTAGAGATTCCGGGGGACGGCCACGTCAGTTCAATTCACTGTACCGGGGAGTCTATCAACGCTCACAAAAGGTCTCACCGCCAATCGAAGCTCCCTGTCTATCGGGTCTAGCACGTTTCCGAAGACTTGATCAAATACTCCAACAGGGATTTGGAAGACGTCCACCTCCCCCACAACGACGCACTGGTGATAACAATATCGATCGGTTCGCACACAGTCGGTAGAGTTCTGGTCGATCCCGGTTCCTCCGTTAACCTTCTGTACATGCTCGCATTCCGAAGCATGAAGCTCAAGGAGTCCGACCTCGCTCCAAATTCTCAAGATCTGGTAGGATTCAATGGTTCGCTGACAAGTTCCTTCAGGCACAATCAAACTGCCAGTCCGAGTGGAAGGCGCGAACCCAATGACCCTTTTTCACGTCATAGACTCCCACTCAGGATACAATGCCCTGCTTGGGAGACCGTGGATTCACAGCATGAAGGCATATCCCTCAACCCTTCATCAAAAGCTGAAATACCCCACTGAAAAGGGGGTCAGGGTCATAAAGGGAGATCAGCAAGTCTCGAGGTCCTGCTTGGTTGAAATCGTCAAGCTGAAATCCCGATGCCAGGCATAGCAATTACAGAATCGGGACCTCGAAGGGGACCCGCCCTTTGGTCAACCACAAATGGAAGCGACTGAGGACGGATCGGAAAAAATCCAGATCCATCCAGAAAGCCGAGAGAAGACGACGAGCATTGGGAAAGATCTGAAAGAGGACCTGAGAGACGGACTGGTAAACTTTCTGAAAAAGAGCTGGAAGACGTTTGCGTGGGATCATACCGACATGCCCGGAATAGATCCGAGTATCATAACCCACAACCTCGAAGTCGATCTGAATCAACCTCCCTTCAAGCAGAAAAGGCGCAAGTTCACGCCCGAGCGGAACGAAATCATTAATGAAGAGGTTCAGAAACTCCTAGAGGCAGGCTTCATTTGGGAAGTCAAATACCCCGAGTGGCTAGCCAACGTGGTGGTAGTAAAAAAGAAGAACGGGAAATAGAGAGCCTGTATAGACTTCACAGATCTCAACAAGGCTTGCCCTAAGAATTCATTCCCCTTGCCCAAGATAGACCAGCTGGTGGATGCAACAGCCGGGTATGAATTTCTGAGCTTTATGGATGCATTCTCCGGGTACAACCAAATAAAGATGAACCCAAAGGATCAGGAGAAAACCTCATTCATCACAAATGTGGGCACATATTGCTATACGGTGATGCCCTTCGGCCTAAAGAACGCAGGAGCTACCTATCAGCGCCTGATGAACTGAATGTTCTAGGAGCATTTGGGAAAGACAGTGGAGGTGTATATCGACGATATGCTGGTCAAATCCCAAAAGGCCGAAGACCACCTGGCTCACATCGAGCAGGCGTTCGAAGTGCTAAATCGCTACGGAATGAAGTTGAACCCTGACAAATGCACGTTCGGAGTCCCAGCAGGTAAATTCCTTGGTCACCTGGTGACGAGTAGAGGAATCGAAGCGAACCCCGACCAAATCAAAGCGATAATGAACATGCAAGCGCCCACGAATCTAAAAGGGGTACAGAGACTGGCTGGATGCCTAGCCACCCTGAGCAGGTTCATATCCCGTTCATCGGATAGATACCAGCCCTTCTTCAAGGCGTTAAAGAAAAGCAGAGAGTTTGGTTGGGGAGTCGAATGCCAGAAGGCGTTCGAAGAACTTAAGGTCTATATATCCTCGCCCCCGCTGTTGGCAAAGCCCTCAGACAACGAAAAACTATTCTTATACCTAGCCGTGTCTGATGCGGCAGTCAGCTCAGCGCTGGTGCACGAGGATGGGCAGACACAGCACCCGATCTACTACGTAAGCAAGGCGTTGATCGACGCCGAAACACGCTACTCGAAGGTAGAGAAGCTGGTACGGGCTTTGATAGTGGCTTCACGCAAACTAAAACACTACTTCCAAGGTCACCCGATAGTGGTGAGGACCACGTTCCCACTTAAGGCTACTTTACATAAGCCAGACGCGTCGGGACGTCTAACGAAGTGGGCTATAGAACTGGGCGGATACGACATCACTTACGAACCAAGGACAGCCATTAAAGGACAAGTCCTCGCGGACTTCATAGCGAAAATGACCCCAGGAAGCCCAGGCGAAGCTGAAAGGATCGAACAGTTAACGGAGAGCCTCGACGTGTGATCCTGGACCCTGAGCGTTGACAGATCCTCGAATTCAAGAGGGTCCGCCGCAGGTTTTGTCCTGTCGACCCCCGAAGGATACCTCCTGGAACAGTCGATCCGTTTCAGATTTGCAGCTTCATATAATGAAGCCGAGTATGAAGCGCTGATAGCTGGGTTGCAAAGAGAGAAAGAAATGGGAGTTGAAGACCTAGTCGTTAGAAGCGACTCTCAACTCGTAGTCAACCAGGTAAAGGGGTTGTTCGAAGCAAAAGATCCCCGAATGGGAAAATATCTGGAAAAGGTTATGTCCATCTTGTCGCAGTTCACCAAGTATACAATCAGCCAAGTGCCTAGGGTCGAAAATGGACATGCCGATTCTCTAGCCAACCTCGGCTTGGCAGTCCAAAACAGAGACAAGAAGGTTCATTCCAATCGATTACATGCCCGAACCAAGCATCACCCTTGATCCGAACATGGGGAGTAAAGGAGAAGCAGAACGAATAATGCTGATAGAGCAGGACCCAGAGCCTGAGTCCGATTGGAGGAAACCAATCCTCGAATACTTACAATCAGGACTTCTGCCCCGAAGAAAAACTAGAAGCGCGAAAAATCCGATCCAGAGCAGCTAGGTATTTGGTCATTCAAGGAGAGTTATACAGGAGGTCCTTCATAGGGCCCTATCTGAAATGCCTGGGTAAGGCAGAAAGCTCTTACGTACTGAGAGAACTACACCTTGGACACTGTGGGAATCACGCAGAACCAAGGTCCCTAAGTCACAGAGCACTAACCCAAGGGTACTACTTGCCGTCCATGGTTAAGGACTCCAAAGACTTTGTTGCTCGGTGGGACAGGTGCCAAAGGTTCGCAAAAATAATCCACGCGCCGCCAGTACTGACTACGATTTCAGCACCCTGGCCCTTCATGCAATGGGGTCTAGACTTAGTGGGAAAGTTACAGCTAGCCCCAGGACAAAAGTGCTACTTGATCGTGGCAACGGATTACTTCTCCAAGTGGATTGAGGCCGAACCATTGGCAACAATAACAAAACAAAAGGTGGAGACGTTCCTCTGGAAGCACATCTTTACCCGCTTCGGAATTCCCAAAGTTGTCGTCACCGATAATGGAACCCAGTTCACGGGAAGGTCTATCAGGAAATACTGCGCGGACAGGAAAGTGGAACTTCGATACTCAACGCCCCGCTACCCGCAGGTTAATGGGCAAGCGGAAGCTTCGAACAAAATCATCATGGACTCTCTGAAAAAGAGACTAGGACGAGCTAAGGGAAGATGGGTAAATGAACTGCCTGGAGTCCTTTGGGCATACCGAACCACCCCTAGAATCCCAACTGGCGAAACTCCATTTGCCATGACTTTCGGGGTAGAGGCCGTTATTCCCACGGAAATGATCATCCCCACGACCAGAAGCTCGATCCCGGAGGCAGAAAATGACAACATGATGGCAGAAGCGCTAGATTTGGCCGAAGAAAAAAGGGAGCAAGCGCTAGTCCGAATGGCATGCTACCAGCAGAAACTGGCCAAATACTTCGAAAAGAAAGTAAGACAGCGCGACTTCAAAGTGAATGATTTCGTTCTGAGGAAAGTATTCCAGAACACACAAGAGCCCGGAGCAGGAAAGTTGGGACCAAACTGGGAAGGTCCGTATAAGGTGATCGAAGAAGTTAGGCCGGGAACTTATCGTCTTGAAGATGAAAAGGGCGAACTGATTCCGAGGGCATGGAACGCCACACACTTAAGAATTTATCATGTGTGAGTATGAGAGAATCATGTAAGTACTTAGCCGAAGAGGCCCATTTCAAATTAATATACAAGTATTACGTGTCTTTCCTCCCACATGATCATTTGATACCTTTTACGGCAAAAAGCCCTAATCCGATTAGGCAAATTACTAAGTCCCCCTTGGATTGAAATACCAAATTCGCTAGAATAGTTTCTAAGTCCCCCGCGGACCAAAGAATCTAACACGTTCGGAATTATGGAAAGTAACTCACAGTGGAAGTAAAGCAAAGAAACGGAAGGTGAATAAAGTGCCAACTTTTATTTCACAATAAACAAGTAAGGCTCGGACCCACATGTTGGGAACTCAGCCGAAAGAAATTACACAAGCTCTACAAAGTAAAATTGTGGAATTCGAAGTATCATCGTCGGAAACAGTGAGGATGTCCCCCTAGGAGAGGATGAGGGTATTGCTCGAAAAGCGAGTGGCCGGGGCCAGATCATCCGTCGATTACTCCACAAACTCATCAATTCCGAGGCTCAGCAGAACCCGTCAGATGAAAGAAAGGGAGGTCTTCGACCCGCCACACCTGGCTCCCTGATGGATTTTGGAAAGTAGCCGAGCTCTCGCCCGAAAACTTTCAACCAGGGCGGAAGTACGCTTCTCTCGTCATATCAAGGCAAGCCCAGGGACAGGAAACTAGAAGACTACCTCTTCCATCTGGCGTCACTCCATGCTCGACTTGGTAGAAACGCATTTCTCGCTTCCTTAAACACGAAACAAGCTACCACCTCCCATGCTAAGGTTCCAGACGATGTGATGATGAAGAAGACCGTCGGAGGACCGGTAAGGGAGTTTCCCCCCCTCGTTCGCCCCAGTTCCCGGAGGCTACCGGAACAAACTCTGGAGCCGCGGTGAGAGGTGGTGGAGCGACTGGTCAGCCCAGGCAGACAGTACCCTAGATTCGATACTCACAGGCGTGGAGGATCACGACCACCAAAGCCAAGTCCGCCGGGGCCAACCAAACAGGCGTAGAAGATCACGACCAAACTTTCTCAACACAAGCCATGACCAAGGAGGGCCAAACGTGGAAGAGAAACAGGAAGGAATGGGAAAACCCCATGGTATGAAATTTTAAGCTCCGTTGGAAAACTTGAGAGTCTAGGAACGAGAGAAAAGGTTATTCCAGAGGGTAGGGTTCAAAATGTGCGAACGAAAGGCTCTAAAGGCCCTATTTAAAGGAGCAGACAACCGTAGCGATCGCGACACGTGTCAAGCATCGAGCGCCACGGGGCGAACGTGCAGGCATGCGAGGGGACGTGTGCATTAACGAGCAATTAAGCGGTTAACATCCCTTAATTAACCGCATTTAAAGCTGTTTGACGGGAATGACAGACGTTTAACACGATTGACCGTCGCCTGACGTCACCACCTCAAACAATGAGACGACACATCTCATCAAGCGCCATCCGAGTTAATGGCAAACCTTTCTGACTCCCAGACAAATCCCTCCCCCTACTATAAAGGGACTAGGATCGCAGGAATGTCAAAAGGTCTGCGCTTCCAACCATCTGTCGCCCCACAGCCTGCCTTTTCAACCATCTGGCATCTGACCATGGATATGGACAACTCCACTGCGACTTCAAAGGTGACTAAACAAGTCTTGAAGTGGGAGAACGAAGAACTGCGCTCAGAAAACGTCAAGCTCAAGGCGACCCTCCTGGAAAAGGAGGAAAAAGAGGGAGACTCGGAGACCCTAAGACATGAAGTCCAGAGCGTCCGAAAGGCTCTTGAAGAGGCGAATAGTCGAGCAGAGCAACTCGAACAAGAGAACCTTTCTCTCCGAGAATGCCTGGAAATCGCGGAGACGGACGAAGATAGCGAGCTAGGTGAGCCCTACCACGTGCTCAAAGATCGCCTCCAATCGGCAAAAAATCTCAACGACTACTATGAATGGGAGAACCAATCCTTGATGGAGGAACTGGCCTCCTTAAAGCAACAAAAGAGAAAGACTCCGACGGTCATCATCGACAGCGATGTAGATTAAGAGGGCTTGCTTTGAAGACTTGTAAACAACCTCATCTTTTCTTTCTCTTTTTTCTTTTTTTATGCTTCTGACAATAAAAAATGTACAAGCAAAAAAGGAAGAAGAAAGAAATTATATCATTTTTTGCTTCACATGGCCTGCCCACACCCTCTGTCCGAGAAACGAAAAGCCTTGGCCCGTCCAAGCATCTAAAGCCTTCTCCGGAAGCAAAAGCCTTGGTCCATCCAAGTGTTCAAAGCCTTCCCCAGAAGCAAAAGCCTTGGCCCGTCCAAGCATCAAAAGCCTTCTCAGGAAGCAAATACCTCGGTCCGACCGAGCGCATCCTGTTCGTAAGAACAGAAGATGTTGGAGTATTAAAACGTAGAAACCCCGATCCGTCTGGGTAATTGAAAGCATTCTCCGGAAGCAAAAAATCTCGGTCCGTCCGAGTAATCGAAAGCCTTCTCCGGAAGCAAAAAATCTCGGTCCGTCCGAGCAATCGAAAGCCTTCTCCGGAAGCAAAAAACCTCGGTCCGACCGAGTATTCAAAAGCCTTCTCCGGAAGCAAAAGCCTAAGTCCGTCCGAGCATCTAAAAGCCTTCTCAGGAAGCAACAAACCTCGGTTTGTCCGAGTATTCAAAAGCCTTCTCAGGAAGCAACAAACCTCGGTCTGTTCGAGTATTCGAAAGCCTTCTCAGGAAGCAACAAACCTCGGTCCGTCTGAGTATTCCAAAGCCTTCTCAGAAAGCAACAAACCTCGGTCCGCCCGAGTAACCAAGAGCATTTTTAAGAATATTTACAAGTCAAAGCATTCCTGTAAAGCGGGCAAGACAATAAGGCAAGCAGATGCAAAGAAGCACAAGTTCACTTTAAAAAAAAATGTGTGTATGTTCAAACATCAGAAGAGAAAGCGAAAAGAAGTTCAGTGCAACAAGTAATACAGGGGCTCCACAATCCGGAGTTTACCCTAGAAAAAAGAAGAGAGTCAGTCCGAAACATAAACGGTGTCAGCGGGGAGAACCTCAGTAGAAGCCTCTTCAATAATCGTTCCATCTCCATCTTCAGCAGGGTCAACAGCCTCCTCAACCACAACGCGCTCCGCAACGGCCTCACCTCTAGAAGCCTTCAGACTTGTGGCCCGCTCGAACAACTCCCTTCGCGGTCCACAGCGTCATCGTAACCAATCGGGCTGATCGGATCATTTTCATCCTCAGATTGCTCCATCTGCAGCTTAACCGAATCTCGCCTGATGGCTAACCCGATGAGGATGGAGTCCATCGATGCAGCAGTCGCCACAGCCAACTTTCGCTGAAGGTCGCGAACGCTGTCACGGAGGATTGAAAGCTCGGACACCTGATTCCTCAGCGAATCATTCTCCAACGTGAGGAGATCCGTCTCCTCTTTGGCCTTCCTGAGGGACTCAGCTTCCCGGTTGAAAGCATCCACGGCTTTGGACCCCTCCTCACGAGCAGCGCCCAGATCCTCCAATGTTTTATTCCGAGCAACAATAGCTTCATCGAGCAGCTTCTTGTTGGCCTCATTAAGGGATCGAAGATCCTCACATTCTATCCGAATGCGCTCAAGATCTGCTGAAAGCTGCAGCCCATTAACCTCTAGTAAAGAAATTTTCTTCTCGGACTCATCCAGATCAGCTTTCAATTGAAGTCCCTCATTCAGCGCTGAGTTGAGGACGGGAGACTGTCGACCGCTGACTCTCGCTTCCGCCAACTCCTGCTTGAGCTCCCGATGCTTGATAAGTAAACTCTCCAAATTGAGAGTTATCGGCGTCGAACCCTGGATCCTCTGACAGATAGGATACATTTTTCAAGCTATAAGAAACCAACGGGAAAAAAAAAAAAGAAGAAAAGAAGAAAAAAGAAGTAAACGACTAACTAGCCAGCTGCGATAACACATGCAGCTGAAAGTCTCATCATCACTGTCGTAGTCGATGAGAGTTTTCAGATGCACGTCCCCCAAGTCACGGGAAAATCCGACCGAATGCATGGCTCGTCGGACATAATAGAAGCTGGAGAGGGACCCCTTGTCAAAGTTTGGATCATGGGAAGCGAAAAAGTGAAGCAAAGAAGATCCACCGCCTGCAGCGCCCGATCCAGTTGGCATCGACAGACCTGCACCCGATGGAGGGAGTATAGCTGGAGTGGTCTGAGTGGGTACGATCGGAACTTCACCATCAAGAAACCCCCCGGTCTCTTGGTCGTCCTCTTGTTCAAAGTCCGTATCAGAAGATAAAATATGGGCATGATCAGAGGGAGAGGGTGAATCCGCCTCGGAAGGAAATGACAGATAAGCCACCTCAGGATGCTTCAAATATATGCATCAGCACCCCTTACCGCGCGGTCGAGTGCCCTGATGATTCCGCCCCTTCTTCGTTTCGGGACGGGAGAATCCGTAGAAGGATTTACAGGGGAATCCGAGGGATGGTCCGCAGGAGGATCCATGGGAAGAACTGACGCACCCGCTGAAGAGGGTTCCGCACTCACAACCTTCACGGATTTCCCATCCCCGGATTTACGGGGACGCTTGGGAGCAGCCACCTTTTTTCCTTTCGGATCAGATGAAGATGCTGCCTCATCTCTTTTCTTTCCTATACCCTGAAGAAGGGTAAGGAAGGCCTCGGGGTCATTAGAATTGGGGACAGGGGTGAGCGTGACGCCAGACATCCTTCCACTGAAACCTACGTCACAACCAGCCCAAATTAGCCGCACGACAGTTTAAGCATGGAAAAAGGAAAAAGGAGTAAAACAAACACTTACGAGGAGGAATGAGCACAAAACCTGGAGGTGGGGCCCAAAGTTTGGCGAAGACTAGCCAAGAATGCTGGTTAAACTCCTCCCAGTTGAAAGGACCTTTCCGAGCGATAATCCTGTACTGACTAAGATTGTCCCGAGAGGCACCCTTCGGAAGCGGATTCTTCACTGCAACGAGACAAACTGAAGATGGTTAGCACGACTATAAATAAACGAGACACAAAGTACTACGGAACTCATGTTCTCACCCTCGTCTTCCCACGAGGCAGGAAGGGACCCGCCCCCAGGAAGAAAGGGGCCGCGGATGAAGAACCACTCATCTTTCCAATGCTTGTCACAGGTAGTTTCATCCACCAGAGCCGGTTTGCTACGATTATGAAAGATGAAACGCATACTATCTTGGACATTCAGACGAAGAGACCAGAAGTGGGAGACCATGCTCAGGGTAGGCCGAAAGCCCAACCCGTAGCACACCACCGAAAAGCTGATCAAAGATCTTATGGCATTCGACATGAGTTGACCTAACGCGAGACCGACATTTTGAAGCAACTCGGCCATCAAAGGGGGAAGGGGAAGCCGAACTCCCCATTGGAAAACCCGCGGATAAAAAGCGGTCCAACCCTCCCCCAGGGAAAGATAAACTCTCTTTGAAGCCTCTGGGAGCCTAATCTCAAAATCTGAAGAGATCCCATAATTGACCCTCAGCCTATCGAGTTTGGCCTGCGTTAGTTTCGAGAAGAAATGGAAAGGGCCCCTATCTTCCTTGATGCCCTTCGGCCGAGGCTCTTTTCTCTTCTTCTTATTCTTCTGCTTGCTCACTGCCTCCACCTCATCCAAACTAGTAGAAGGAGATCCAAGAGGATCAGAGAAGGTAACCTCTTCAGCCAATGAGGAATCCACTTCCCCCGAAGGAGTAGGGACAGATGGATCAACCCGAGATGCGGCCCCGCTACCCTTAGAGCGACCCTTCCTTCTCTTCTTTTGGGCCGCCTCTTTGGCAGGAACAGGAAGTGGAAGATGGGAAAGGTCGGGGACAGTGGTTGGGCCCATCGAAACAGAATCCGTTTCCCTCAAAGGGTGAGAAGTAGTAGAAGGGATGGGGTCTAAACCTGCCTGAATCTCAGAAACCGATCCAAGTTCACTCACAGAAGGGATGGATTCATCACCAATCGATGAACGAAGGTCAATCGCAGGCTCATTTCCCTCAGGTTCACCTCGAGATGAGGGAATGGCATTAGCCCCACCGGCACGAGCAGAGGAAGGGGAAGCCCTAGACTCAATTCTCTCAAAGACCAGACCGTCATAGTCATCATCCCCCACGGCTAGCCTAGGGGTCCTATGACCTCTAACCACAGAGTTTCCCTCAAAATTATCCATTACAGCAAGAAGGGGAAGCAAAAGATAGAGCGGAGAAGACTAACCTTCGAAGAAGAACAGGGAAAGCTTCAAGAAAACAGAGCGAAGACGACGAAGAATCTCTTGGAAGTGGACGGTTCACAGACAACTTCGAGAATTCAAAAGGCAAACGAGCCTTAAAGTCTGGGGAAAAACCCTATTTAAAGAAGAGAACACGCGTCCAATCATCGCGACATGTGAGAGGTTCGCAACAATCCGGATCACCCAAAACCCATTGGAGCTCGTGCCCATCCAAAAATCCAAAGGATCAATTTCGCAAAGAGCCCCGTCTCTTGGAACAGACACATCCATAAGAGAACGTGACAACTCCAGAGACGAGGTCAATAGAACCCGAGTCACGACAAGGCCGAGGTGGTCTATTTTCCGAAGGGTCGTGGTCCCCAACCACTCCACAGTAGCACGAAGATTAGGGCAAGCATCGCACCCCTGATCCGATCGATCTACTATCCCCTGCATCGGACTTTTCGACCCAGGAAATAGGGGAAAACTGTAAAGGGTAAAAATAGCCCTCTTATAGGCTGCGCTCATACCGGGCCGAGTCACATGGGGACAGGCCCATTCGGATCACGTCCTGAAGGAGCCAGCCCTTTTACGGGCCGCGTTCACTACAAGCCGGCCCACATGGGGATAAACCCATTCGAGCCAACACCATAAGGAGCTCGTCCTTCTGGGCCGAGTGAAAGCCCATTAAGCCTAGCCTCATGCTAGCCCAGTCGATGAACCCCCGATCAAGGAACTATAAAAGGCACTTGACCAATCAAATCAGGTATGACACTTTAACCTAGAAAACGAACAACCTGATTGTTTTGACCTAATCTTTGCGGCGCAAGGCAAATCTCACCTACCACCACCTAACTTGATTTTCAGAGGGTCGTCGGCCTGTACCACACCAGTGCCCTTCTGACCATCATCTGTTGTAGCGTTTCAGGTTGCTCCGCCGCTAAAGAACAGCACGTGACGCGACGTGCTCTATTGTGTGGAACGAGTCTCCGGCGAGAAATACCCCACACTTTCCATTCTCCTCCCTCTCCCCCCCCTCTCTCTTTCTCCCACCTAATATGTGTTTATCTCTCATTTTTCACTTTCACAAATTTGCATCTTCCAATTAATGCTTTATTTTCATATTTATTTTCAAGAATGTTTTGATCTAGTATCAATATTAGCTGTACAATAATATATTATGTAAAATGTAGGAACAAAATGTAAAATATATTATACTATACCATTCGTACAGTATATTGATTTTAAGTTTATAAACTGAGTTTTTTTTTTAAAAGTAAGAACAAAACAGAGGATTAAATATCTAAATGTATGGAATAATGAGAGGGAAAAACAATTAAATTTTGAGAAATTGAATCGGGAGAATAATTTTAAATAATTATATTGGGAAGATAAATTTGAAAATAAGGAAAAAGAGAAGAGAGAGTCACGAAGAATAATTACATTAGAAAGTCAAATAAAATAATCATTACACTAAGGGTATAAAAGACATAATGAAAAAGAAAAAAGTAATTAGTGGCTAAAAAATCTTAAATGATGAGATGTGGCTAATTTTTTATACAACATAAGAAAAAATTGCTATTTTTCTTAATTAACTCTTCGAAATATCAAAAATACCTAAAACCACATTTATGTGTCACAATTTACATCAAATGTAGTGGACCCTTCTAAATCATTTTACTTTCTTAACCTTTGTATATTTGTATTTTATTCATTCAATAAATAAGTACTTTAAATGTTTGCACGTTCCCAATGATAACTTATACTTTTAAATTTTGATTTTTGTTTTTTTGTTTTGTTTTTAAGCTTCTTCACATTTTTTAATCAAAAATAAAAAATATATAATTTATTAATTTATGAACATTTTGTTCACGTTTTTCAATTAAAAAAATATAATTTATTAATTTCTTGTATCTATGAACATTTTGTTGTTGATATTAAAAAAAATTTATATTACTTATTTCATATCAAGTATGTGTATAAATTAATAAACATTACATTTTTTTTTCTCTATGTAAATCTTTTCACCGAGTTTAAAATATATATTATATAGTGATTAATTTTTTGTTTGTATAGAATTATAGTTAGATAGTAATTAATTCAATAAAATTATTATGTATAGATGATTTACTGGGTTTATGTATATGTATCCATTTGGCAAGTCTTCTTTTCAAAAGTAAACCAATGTGCTTCAAAATATCAAAAATACCTAAAACTACATTTGTGTGTCACAATTTACTTGAAATGTAGTGGGCCCTTCTAAATCATTTTACTTTTTGTGTGTGATAAATCCAGTAGAGCACGTGCTAGGATTCGGGTGACTCCTGTTGCCTGAGAAAGCAAACAAAAAAAAACAATAAAAGGGGACAGGTGTGGTACTGGCCAAGGACCCTTGGACGATCAAGTTAGTTGGTGAATGAGGAGCCTCCCAAAAAATTAGTTCTAGATAGTTGTGCACTTACTTGATTCGATGGGTTAACAACTCTTATATGCTCCTTGAGTCATGGGTTTGCTTGACCTTGCTAGTTAGAGACTAGGCTTTATTGGGCTTTATTCGGGGCCGGTGGGGATTAGTTCACCCTTATGCTAACTTTGATGGGCCAGAACCCTTTCAGACTGATCAAGCTTGCTCGGCCTGTGAGAGGGAGATTATTACCCTTTACAATTTTCCCATATTTTCCTGGATTTGAAAGTTTAGTGCGGGAAATTGAATGAGTTCGTATTGATATCATGTCATCTCTTGTGATCCTTCATCAATTCTTTTGTTCAGAGAGGCACGACCCTTCAGAAGAGTTCTAGTTTGGGCCTCGTAAGCTCGTGCGGAATTCCCAATGACCCATTTCATGAATATGGATCATTGCGACGCCTTCCACGCGATGCGATGGTTGGACGCGTAACATTTCCTTTAAATAGCATGTCCTTTTAGATTCAAAAGGCTTGCTTGTAATTTGAATTCTTCGAGTCTTTAGAACCTTCTATCCCTTCAACGTTTTGTCTTCACGATCCAAGGTTAGTCTTTTCGCCTCCTTTCTTCGTTCAATAGCATCTGTTATAAACAACTCTAGGGAAGGTTCCTTTGGTTAGAGGTCATAAGACTGTTAGGGTTGTGGTGAGAGATGGCGACCTGGATGGTAGTGTTTTTTAGAGAGTTGAGGCCGACTTGGAGTTGCTGCTATTCCTCCAACTTTTTTGGTTCAAGGGTTTGGTTCTGATCCTTCGTCTAGGGGTAACCTTGAGGGGAATGAGCAAACCTTAGAAAATTTCCTGGATTCTCTTTCTACGGTGAGTGGAATAGGTTCCATTTTCGAGTTTGAATCGATGTTGGATACCGAAATGGTAGTTTTCTCTACTTTTCTCCCATGGTTGGGGGAGTTTCCGCCCTTATGGGCGTGGTTAATACAACGGGTCCATTCAACACTCCCCCTTCTGAATTAGCTATCACGAAGGGGGTGAAAGAAGAAAAAGGTTCCTTTAAGGGGTAAGTCAACTTGTTCATGGTTAGCGCAGAAAAAAATCCCAAAGAATGTCCTTCCTTTCTGATGTAGGAGCGTCTTGATAGCCTGAGAGAGGAATATGGGATTTCTCTCGAGTTGGAGATGAGAATACCAACTGCATCAGAGCGGGCTTATATTTCTCCGGGGGATGGTTGGACCTTCTTTTACCCAATGTTCTTTAAGTGTGGGGTGCGGTTCCCCTTTCCTCCCTTGTTAGTTAGGCTCTTTACTGGGTTCAAAATCGCCCTAAGTCAATTTATGCCGAACACTTTGCGAACCATAATCACCACCATGGTCTTGTGTTCCAGTTTGAACATTCAATTGACGATAGGGATGGTTGCCCATTACTGAAGTGTTCGCTTAAATTCCCAAGATAAAATGTGATTTGTCCTCCAGAACCGCTCCTGGTCATTGTCTGCGTTGAGGAGCAAACCACTTACGATAAGGGTTGGAAAGAGAGATGGTTTTTCATTTGTTGCCAAATCTTTCTTATGGACCATGCCCCTCCTGCTTCTTGGCGAGAAAAATGGTGAGGAATAGATCCTCACCCTTTTTCTTTCTTTCCCCCACTGATGTATCTGTTCAATAACTCACATGTCTTCCTTTTCAGCTGTAGAGTACCTTATGAAGTCTACCACGTCGGCCAAAGTTTAATGTTGCAGGTCTCTTGAAAGGCTTGGTCCTTTTGACTAGGAGGAATTTATTCAAGAACCTTGGATAATATTTGCCAAGCTATGGACTCCCCCGGGACGAATTTGTTCCTTCGAGCTCTCTCCCGTAAGTATTCTTGTTCGGTCTTCTCGCTTCCTTTTTCCCAGTGTTTTTACTTATGGATACTGAATCTTGTTGGTCATTTTCTTCAGGTCTCAGTGCTAGAATGTTTTCTAAAGAGTTTGTTCTAGTTCCGACCTCCACGGATTCATCTACCTTTATGTTTCTTCTGCTGAACGTTAAGAACAGAAGAAAAGAAGCAAAGTTACCTTGGTTTAGAAAGGAAAAATGGTGGCAGAGCCTAGTCAAGTCAAGCTGAAGCGGTCTCACCCTTCATGTAGTACTTCGGCACTAGGGGTTGAGGTCACCGACCTCACTGTGGATCCCCCTATCCCGAAATAAAAAGGATAGGAGAATTGATGTTTCGAGGATTGTGGTAAGAGGCGTCGAGGATTTCCTATGGAAAAATCCCTAAATGGCCCACAAATATTTTTCTCATGTAATAAGTTTTTCTCCTTTGGGGAGCTCTAATATTTTGTCTTTTGACTCTCAGAAGTTTGAACAAAAGACATCTTCAGTGTTTCAGGATCCGACAGTTGTTAAACCTAGATCTTCGTTGGCTTGGGACTCTCCTATTTTAACTCCGACCATTGATGCTATTCTATCAGATGATGTCTCTACGCCTGTGACTAGAGCCTCTTCCTTGGGCGGGGCTCTCCTGATGCTTAGCTCATTTATCATCCCAGGGGTGGAGTACGACTCTCATTCCCTCTCCGAGGAGAACATCTTTTGGCGGGCTTTTGATGTCGTAGGATACTCCTCTGACATTTGGATGCTTGACTTGGCCCCTCTTATCAACTATACTGATGGGGTTGAGACGATGTCAAACATCTCCCATTGGTATCTACTGGTTCGTATACATACATAATTCATTTACTTTCATTTCTTTGTATCTTTCCCTGAACTTCATCTTCTCCCTTACTTCTTAGGGAGTGCAGGTGGGGGTTCAGTGTATTTTGAACCTGGAAAATCCTTGACCAAAGTATCAAGATCTAGAACTCAAGGTGGTCGAGCTGACGACGAATCTAAACAAAGTGCGCTCAAAAATTATACTTGGTCATAAAGAAACTTGCTCTAGTTTTTGAGATCGCTCAGCTGAAGGCTTGACTTGAAGCGGCTTAGAAAGAGAAATCCGGGCTAAAACACAATCTTGGAAGCTAAAAAAGGAGAACAAAACCCTTAAAAGAAAAGAACAAGGCCGTTAAGGATTCTCTGGATGAAGTAATGGTGGGGTGTGATTCTACTAGGCGGCTCCTTGATCTCGAGTTCAGTGCCAAGACTGAGGTCGAGGGTGATCTATGGCTAGCGAGGATTCTTTGAGGGCGATTAGGGATGACTTGGCTATCTTCGCTTTAGGGACCACTTCTCTGATATCTCAGGTGGCTGAACTTGCCCCTTTCAATGATGAATTAGAGTCTTTGAAGGCGAGGCAAGCTCAGGTTGAGAAATCAGCTGTTAAGGCGTCAGTTCTCAATATTGGAATTGGGAGAAATGTAATCAAGTTGTCAATGTTGCCTAACGGAAGGGGGCAATTTAGTCTAATCTTCTATCAGGATGCCATTGATCTTCATAACCAAATGCTCGATGAAACTAACAAGCACCGGCTTTCCTACCACCATGGTGGGGCTTTGAACGAAGATGGCGATGATCCTGAAGATAAGACAGGCCTAGATGGTGGTATCAATGTTGGCATGCCGGAAGATCCCCTCTTTCCCCTCTCTTGAGATGCTCTATATTCGTCTTCACCTTTTGATTCTCATGTTGTTGTATCTGATTAGACACTTGTGTGGGCAATTCCGAATTGTGAGACCCCCTTTGAACAATGATTCTTTATCTTCTTCTTTTATTTTCTAAATGACTCAGCTGCATTAACCAATCCTATTCCTTTACTTGAATTTTACTTTCTTGAGTTTCTTTTCACTTTACCATGTCTATGTCGTATGTTTCCTTTGTGGTGTATTGTCTACTTAGATTTTAAATAGTTGAAAACCTTCGACTCCAAAAGAGGCTCCAACGTTTAGATAGACCAATGGCTATTGCCTCAAAGAGGATTAAGGGTGCTCGGATAGGCTGAGGCTTAGGCTTCTAGTGAGGGCCTTAGATTCTCGGATGAAATGAGACTTATGCCTCTAGAGAGGGCTTTAAATGCTTGGATGAATAAGGGCTTATGCCTTTAGAGAAGGCTTTAGATGCTCAGAAGAACCGAGGCTTATGCCTCCAGGAGAGGACCTTTGACGCTTGGATGAAATGAGGCTTATGCCTCCAAAGAGGGTTTTAGATGCTCGGATGAAATGAGCCTTATGCATCCAGAGAGGACTTTTTCTACTTGGATGAATCAAGGCTTATGCCTTCGGAGAGGGTTTTAGATGCTCGGATGAAATGAGGCTTATGCATCCAGGAGAGGACCTTTGACGCTCGGATGAAACTAGGCTTATGCCTCCAAAGAGGGCTTTAGATGCTTAGATGAACAGAGGCTTATGCCTTCGGAGAGGGCCTTTTGACGCTCGGATGAAACGAGGCTTATGCCTCCAAAGAGGGCTTTAGAAGCTCGAATGAAATGAGGCTTATGCCTCCAGGAGAGGGCTTTTGATGCTCGGAGGAAATGAGGCTTATGCTTCAGGAGATGACTTTAGATGCTCGGATGAAACAAGGCTTATGTCTTCGGAGAGGGGTTTAGACACTCTGATAGAGCGAGGCTTATGCCTTCGAAGATGGCTTTAGACGCTCGGATGAACCGAGACTTATGCCTCCAGAGAGGACTTTTTGACGCTCGGATGAAACAAGGCTTATGGCTCTAGAGAGGGATTTAGATGCTTGGATTAAATGATGCATACGCCTTTAGAGAGAGCTTTAGATGCTTGGATGAAATGAGGCTTTTGCCTCCATAGAGGGATTTAGACACTCGGATGGACCGAGGCTTATGCCTCTGGAGAAGGCTTTAGATGCTAGGATGAACCGAGGCTTATGCCTCCGGAGAGGACCTTTTGACGCTCGAATGAAACAAGGTTGATGTCTCCAAAGAGGGATTTAGATGCTTGGATGAAACGATGATTACGCCTCCGGAGAAGGCTTTAAATGCTTGGATGAAATGAGGCTTATGCCTCTGGAGAGGGTTTTAGATACTCGGATAGACCAAGGCTTATGCCTCCAGAGAGGGCTTTAGATCCTCGAATGGACCGAGACTTATGCCTCCTGAGATGGCTTTAAGTACGCGTTAGATTAATCAAACAAAAAATACGCTATTATAATTTCTTTTCTACTTTACATGAACATATTTTTTAGACAAAAATATACATTTTCAGATGATCTTTCAGAGGTGCCTCGGTCTTCATCACTATTGATAAAGACCATTAGAGTTATCTTTCTTCTTGGTTTTACCAAGGCGAGCTACTGCTTGAGAGATTCTTTTTCCTCCATGTACTTATCAAGAAGGTTCTTGGCGGCCTCTCGACGCTCCAGTGTCGCTCCGAAGGGCCGAAACTTCCAAAATTCCTAAAGAACTCCCACTGCTACTTGAGTGCGTGGTTTTCTTCTTCTAGTCGATCAATCTTTTCATTTAGTGCCTTCTGAGTTTGATGGACACTATTGAGTTCGCTCCTCAAGGCTTCCTTTTCATCCTTCTTTTCTTCTTGCCTGGCAAAAGCTTGAGTTAATCTAAAGTTATCTTCACTTAGATGTTGATTTTCAAACTTTAGGAATCACTTCAATACCCTCGACGTTGTGATTGATCCCTCCATTATATTTGTCAGTGAAAGAACTATTGTGCATTCACGTGCTATTTCTTTTTTATAATGGTGGAAAGGAAAGGGTTAGTCGAAAGTTGGATAGACCCACATTTAATTCAATGTCTCTTGCCTCTTCAGGCTTTACGTCTTTTGAGGAGATGTCATGATCAAACGAGCCGTCATGTCTACCGCTTGTCTTGTCCCATCAAATCCCTTTATATTCGCTCATTTAAGAGGGTACGTTCGCTTTAATCACTTCTTAAAATGTACCTGTCGATTCGAAAACGATGCCAACTGTACTAATGTGCGGGATTTCTAACATGTGTTTTGATCCCAACGACTCTTTTAGTCTTTAAATATGTGGGAATGAGTTTTTCTATTTCCCATTTTTCCCAATAAAAAACATCTTAGAAATTTTTTTCCTTCTCGCCACCAACCTTTCGCAAAATATTTATAAATATACCCGTTTCCATGGGATTTTCCCACTTTGTTTTCTTTCTCTTCCATGTTTGGTCGTCTCCATGTGTGCCTTTTAAGAAAGGATCTTGGATTTATTCTTCAACGCCTGTTGGGTTGGTCCCGGTTTGCTTGGATATTTTAGGTGTGATCCTCAACGCCTGTGAGGATCCTTCAGGGATCTGCGGTTTACTGGGTCAGCCTCTCGATTCACTTTCTTTCATTGGTCTATTTTCCCGATTATTCTAATTTGGGAGTAACTAAGGAGTTCGACGGAGGGGTGTTCCCGCTATGTTTAAGGTTTTCCTTGTTTTGGTGTTCAGAGACTAATAGCGGGCGCCGACACATCGGGTAATTGAGCGATCTTTCTAGGTCTTTTGAACCCGGTGTTTCAGGCAAAGCGAGTCCTTCAGGAGAGCGAGGTAATGATTCTTCTCCATTAGACCTGCCTTGACTGGAGCTTAGAAGAATAAAATGGCCTAACCTTTATCTTCTGCATCAGCCTCGGATGGTTCTTGGAAGAAGGAGATGGTTCTTCCTTTCTGCGGTTAGAATTTATGGAGTTCTACATGGAGATTTTTCTTCACTGCCACCGTAAATGTTCCAGTTAGTTCTGACTGAGTTCAAAAGTTTCTCTTTATATTTGGTGTGGGTAGTACTTCTTGCATTATGTGTAGATCTTGTACTTTTCTTTGACTGAGTTCCTGACTTGTGGGTTTGTGAAATAAAAGTTGAATGTTTGACTCTATACTTTTTCGTTTTTACCTATTTGTTACGCCAAAGCGATCAGATCCTGCTTTCGAGCGTCGTTTATTCACTTAATAAACTCACAAAACTTTAAATATTTGCCTAATGAATTAGGGCTTTATGCTTAGGGGACTCTGGTATTTTCCTAACGGATTAGGGTTTTGGTCCACACAGGACTTTGTATATTTGCCTAGGGACTTCGTATATTTTCCTCACATATTAGGGCTTTAGTCTGCTGATGTCGTTAGAAAGCCTGTTTTGTTTGATTTTACATTGTCTTCCTACTTTAAACACGATAAATCTTCAAGTGCAGTCATTCCAAGCTCTCGGTACTGAATTACCATAGTGGTCTTCAAGGCGGTAAGTTCCTAGTTTAACTTCTTTAGTAAATCGATACAGGACCTTCTCAGTTCGATCCAAATTTCTCTGCTCCGGGTTCTTACTTGTTCTAAAATACTTTCCTCATAATGAAATCGTTTACTTTGAAGCTCCACTGCTTGACCTTCTTGTCGAAGTACTTGGTCAATATCTTCTGGTAGCTTCCGAGACAAATCAGCGCTTGTTCCTTTTTTTCTTCGGTGAGATTGAGTGCTTCTACCATCATATGGTTATTCTCGACCTTATGAATAAAACGTCAGATAATAGGAATTACCATTTCTATGAGGATGACTGCCTCCGTCCCTAAAGCCATGATGAAGAGGGTTTCACCCGTTGGAATTCTTGGGGTAGTTTGGTACGCCTATAAGACTTTTGGCAGTTCATCTACCCATCTTCCCTTTGTTCGTTCCATCATTTTCTTGAGAGAATCCACGATGGTTTTGTTCGAGGCTTTGGCTTGTCCATTTGCTTGTGAATATCTAAATGTGGAGTATATGAGTTCTACCTTTTGCTCCGCACAAAATTTTCTAATGGATATTCCCATGAATTTAAGTTTCATGATCGGTGATGATCGACTTGGGAATCCCAAAACACGTAAAAATATTCTTTTAAAGGAAACTCTTGATCTTTCGCTCGGTGATGGTGGCAAGTGGTTTTGCTTTGATAGTCTGTTGAGATAAGGAAATAATACTTCTATCTTAGAGCAAGTGGTAGTTTTCTCACTTGATCTAAGCCCCATTGCATGAATGGCCAAGGGGCTGAGATTGTTGTTAGTGTCATGGGCGATACGTGGCTGATTTTGGTAAATTTTTGGCACTTATCGCATTTGGCAACGAAGTCTTTAGCATATTTTAGCATAGTGGGCCAGTAGTACCCTTGCATCATTTGCTCTATGACTCAGGGATCTTGGTCCCACATGATTTCCACAATGCCCGAGGTGCAATTCTTTTAGCACGTAAGAGCTTTCCTGCTCTTCTAAACATTTAAGATAGGGACCAATGAAAGATCTTCTGGTTTCTCTTGGATGATTAAATATCTGGCAGCCTTCGATCGAATTTTCCGGGCTTTCAGTTTCTCTTCAGGTAATAAGCCCGCTTGTAAATACTTGTTGATTTGACTTCTTCAAATGCATTTGATTTCCTAGTTCTGATATATCGGTATTGCTTGTTCGATCCTGTAATCCTCACCCCCTTGTCCGAATCAGGATTAATGCTCGGTTCAGGAAAGTAATTGACCGAGATCATACTCCTTGTTTCCAAATTAACATCAGAACCGATGTTGGCCAGTTCATCAACATGACATTTCTCTGCCCTTGGTACTTGAATGATCTCATACTTGCTGAATAGAGGTAGGAGGGATTTGACCTTTGCCAAGTATTTGATAATCCTAGGATCTTTTGTTTCAAAGTTTCCTTTGACTTGGGTTACCGCTAGTTGGGAATCACTTTTGATATTTAGCCATCCAACTCCCAGCTCCAAGGCTCTATGTAGTCCAGCTATCATTGCTTCATATTCAGCTTCGTATTCGGCTTTGTTGTTCGAGGCGGTGAATCCAAAATGGATTGAATGTTCTAACAAGTAACCTTCAAGGGTTGATAACACCAACCTGGCGACACCCTTGGAGTTAGAAGATCTATCGAAGCATAAAGTCTAGATTTCTTGTTCGAAATTGATTGAATTGGGCGAATCTGCCAAAACTCTTTTCAAATCGTTTTCTCCAGTGTTCACCAAGGTCATTTCGGCTATGAAGTCTGCATGTAGTTCGAGGTTCATAAATATTGTCGTATCCCTATCTCTATTGCCCACTTCATGAGCTGTCTGGAGACATCTAGCTTGTGAAGTATAACTTTCAAAGGGAAAGTTGTCCCCACGACGAATGGATGCCCTTAAAAATAATGTTTCAGTTTTCGAGATGTGATGATGAGAGCCAATGCAAGTTTTTCCATGGTAGAATATCTGGTTTCAACATCCACTATGGTCTTACTCACGTAGTAGATAGGTTGTTGAGTTTGGCCATCTTCTTATACCAGAGTTGAACTAACCGCCACATTAGATACCATTAAATAGAGGAACAATGTTTCTCCTTCAAAAGGTTTGGCCAGCAGCGGAGGTAAGGAAAGATAGCCTTTGAGCCCTTTGAACGCTTTTTGACATTCATCTCCCCAACCAAACTCTCTACTCTTCTTTATTAGCTTTGAAGAATGGTAAGCATCTGTTAGAGATTGAGAGATGAATCGGTTGAGTTCTTCCAAACATCCAGTCAGCTTCTGCCCTTTCATACTTGTTGATGCCTGTATATTAGTTATCGCTTAGATTTGATATAAGTTCGCTTCGATTCCTTGACTTGTTACTAGATGGCCCAAATTTTTTCCTGTCGGGACGCCAAAGATGAATTTGTTAGGATTTAGCTTTATCCTATATTTGTTTAGCACCATGAAGGATTGTTCCATATGTGTCGAATGGTCTTTAGCTCACTTTAACTTTATCAACATGTCATCAATATAAACCTCCATTGTCTTCCCCAACTGTTCTTCGAATATTTTGTTGATAAGGCGCTGGTAGGTTGTTCCAGTGTTCTTCAGCCCAAATGGCATCACTTTGTAACAGTAGGTTCTAATATTGGTTATAAAAGACGTTTTTTTTCTATTCCTCCAGGTTCATCTTTATATTATTGTACGAGGAGAAAGGGTCCATGAAGCTCAGAAGCTCGTATCCTGTAGTAACTTCCACCAGTTGATCTATCTTCGATAACATAAATGAATCCTTCAGACATCCCATATTGAGGTCTGTGAAGTCTATGAACACCCTCCATTTCTCGTTTTTCTTCTTCACACCCATATTCACTAGCCATTCCAGGTACTTGACCTCTCAAATAAACCCCACCTCTAGAAGCTTTCTTACCTTCTCATTGATTATTTTATTCTATTCTGGTGCTAACTTGCACCTTCTCTACTTGATAGGAGGTTGGCTTGGATCAACTTCGAGGTTGTGTGTTACTATTCCCAGGTCTATCCCTGGTATATTCGTGTGATCCCATGTGAAGGCTTTTCTCCAGCATCTTCCCGAAATTAGTCATTTTCTCTTGATTCTCTGGATGAATATGTATTTTTTCATATTCGTCCTCGGGGCCTTAAGTCTCAAACAGACGGAGAGTGGGTCCTTGCCGAAGTCCCGCTCTTGTAACTGCTATGACTGGCATTAGGCTTTTAGCTTCACAACTTCAACTAAACAAGACATTAAGACTTGTTAGTCCTTTTAATGATCACGACTCCCCGGTTCGTGGGATACTTTAGGATTTGATGGAGCGTCTATGGGTGGGCTCCCATCTCATGAAGCCATGACCTTCTGAGCAAGGCATTGTATCCAGAACGGATGCCAAAGATGGTCATGAAGTTCACACCTTCCACCTGGATTGGTAACTTAATGGTCTTGAAAGATTTGTCATGGTTCCATTAAACCCTACCATTTTCTGGGAGTTCGAGTGAGATATGAATCCCTTAACATCATACTTCGGAAGGCTGACATATATGATATGTTGATTGAAGAGCCTTGATCGATCAGGATTTTCCTGATAGTGTCAGTTTTGATGGACAGTGAGATGATCAACGTGTCATTATGGGGGAAATGCACATCTTCCAAATATTTTCGAGAATGTTTGACTATGTCCTCGGATAAATGTTCAACTCGGTAGACTGGGAGTCTGGCTTCTCATTGTACCCTTTTGTGGGCATTGATAGACTCTCTAGTGCAATGGATCGATCCTATCATGTTTTTGTCATGAGCAGCGTCTGTTGCCATTAACATTTCGTCATTCATGTTGTCATGCTTTCCGCTCCCTCTTTGCTTGCCCTGCTCACAAAACCAATCGATCACTTGAGCAATAATTTTACAGTTCTCCGTACTGTGTCCATTCGTCTTATGGAACTTGTAATACGTAGGCTTTTTAGTTCTTGGAACATATCTTGGCTTCTTTTCTCTTGGGGTTTCTTTTTTGCTCAAAATAATTTCCCATTACTTTCGCCCGACAAGATTTTCTTCATGAAAAGAGAGTTCCCCGACTCTCGAATACTTATTTTCAGGCTTCCTTTCCTTTCTAAAAGTCTTTTCATCACATTCTCTTCCATGAGTTGCCTCATATCAGAATGATTTGAATACTTCTTATGATTTTGGTCTCTATCAGTAGAATCAAAACCAACCTCGTTCTTCTCCTGATCGGCTTAGACCATCTCTCTCCTGCTTTGTTTCTGGGAGGGTGCCCTTCTCTGAGTTTTTCGGTGTGGCTCATTTCAATTGGAACCCCGTTTTCTTAGGGCAGCCTTATTGCCGGAGGAAATGTCTAGACTGACAGCTTCCCCTCAACACCGAGCCGTTATCTTAGTCCTCAAGTCATTCTCAGATGGTAGCTGGCGTGATTTGTCGGCTTTGGGCCAGAAAGGCCCTCCCTCATCCCCATTGGGAGTTTTGGATCTCTTACCATCTCCTTGAGGCGCTGCCCCGTCCCCTCCTTATCCTCCAAACAGACTATGGTCTTCCTCACTTCCTCCATCACTATCTTGTGTAGCTCTATCATCTCTCTGTACTCCGTCGTCGAGATGGTTACTATTTCTAGTGCAGCTTTGATATTTCGAACGTCACCGCTCCCTCCCTCTTGAGTTTGGGATACTTCATCGTTACGAGCACGCTGAGTCACTAATCGCATGATTGTGTGGCTAGTTATTTTTCTGGTAGTGGGGTTATCGCATGAGTATCATAGTCTAGTCGAAAACTGCTTGATAAACGGCCCCACGATGGGTGCCAAACTATGTAGGATAAATCCTAACAGTTGAGCATGTGGAAGCACGTGCTAGATTCCGGTGACTCATGTTGCCTCAGAAAGCCAAAAAACAGTCAAAGGGGACCGGTATGGTTCCGGCCAAGGACCCTCTGACGATTAAGTTAGTTGGTGAATGAGGAGCCTCCCAGAAAATTAGGTCAAGATAGTTGTGCACTTACTTGATCCGATGGGTTTACAGCTCTTATATACTCCTTGAGTCATGGGTTTTCTTGGCCTTGCTAGTTAGAGACTAGGCTTTATTAGGCTTTATTCGATCCGATGGGGATTAGTTCACCTTTATGTTGACTTTGATGGGCCAGAACCCTTTCAGACTGATCAAACTTGCTCGGCCCGTGAGAGGGTTACCCTTTACACTTTCTTAACTGTAACGTCCCGTTAATTTTGAAGTGAATTTTTTTATTTATTTTATTATTTTATTTAATGTTATTTATTTATTTATTTATTTCAATCTAAGTATTTAGTTTAATTATTATTTTTGTAATTTAGAATTTAGTAGTTAATTTCGCCCAAAATTCTTTTTAATCGTTTTGATGCTCTAAATTCGTTTCAGTGACATTAATAATTATTAGGCCAATTAATAATTATTAATCACCTTTATATTTATTTAAGAGCTTCGGGTTTCGATTCATAAGTCAAAAGTCATAAAAGGACGCAACCATCATTTCTAATTTCTTAAAATATCTAAAAATTACTATTCATTCATCTTTAAATATACCAAGTTGACCAAGACAAGCTCATTTCTTTCTCTCATTCCCCTCTTCTTGTCGTGGGTTTCATCCACCATGGATGTGGATTTACTTTTCTTCGTTTCTCATTCGTTTCTCGATGGATCGGCTTGATTTCGGTTGCGTTGGATTGGTAGGGACGAGGGCTACCTATCAAACCTACCTTTTCAGTGTTTCCCGTCCTCTAAGGGAAGTCCCAAAAAGTAAGTTTTCAAAACTTTTTACATGGTTTTGTTCATTTTTTTATTATAAATGAGTTTTGAAGTTGAAATCATGAATTTCTATCATGGAATTTGACGATTTTGAGCCCAGATTTTCGAAAAACACTATTCACCCGAAAAATGCACTCTTGTTCTCATCTTAGTTATGAGTTGTAATATGTTGTGCAATTAGTGAATTGTAGGTGCGATTACTCAGTTGTTGATTCGTGGGAAATTGGAGATTTGGAGAAAATCTTATTCGGCTAAGGTGAGAATAGTTAGGATTTAAAGTAATTTTAGAAAGTGAATAAGTATAATGATTTGTAGAATTGGAAACTAAGACTAGGATTCGAATCTAAGAATAGAGGGAAGTGAGTTAGTGCCCTTAGGATTAAGAGTTAATCCTTTAAGTGAGAACTTAGGAGTTCTCGAGGAAAACATTAAATCTTATGATTTTCTAAGTTAGATTCGTTTCGAAACTTGATGGATCATTGGAAGTTAAAAGATCCAAACTTTTAGATAGAACGATTAATAGAACCTTGGATTATTTTTGGAAGTTTAGAATCCTTGAAGGGATAGATTAATCGTTTAAGATAGGATTTACTTTTATTAATGTAGCGGAGTTCGATTTACATATCGTTCTTCCGGAATTTCCTATCTATGTTATTTTATGTCTTTTACTTTATGCCCCTTTTACTTCATGCTTGTTTTGGCTACTTTAATATTCGTACTTTACGTTTATTTACTTTTGTGAGAATACCATAACATATTGCACCATAACATCTCGCATCATTGAAAAGAAGGAGAGAATGTTGGACCCTTCTGGGAAGATCCGCATCGCCTTCAGAGAGAGAAAGAAAAGAAGGAGAGAATGTTGGACCCTTCGGGGAAAGTCCGCATCGCCTTCAGAGAGAGAAAGAAAAGAAGAAGAGAATATTGGACACTTCGGGGAATGTCCGCATCACCTTCTTCATTCATAAGGTTGAATGTTGGACCCTACGGGGAATGTCCGCGTTACCTTCATTCATGCATAAAGGGCGAATGCGTATCCTACGGGATGTTCTCATTACCTTCATGCATATGATCGATGGAAATATATATCATGGATAAAGTATTGAGATGTTATATTTATGTAAAGTTTATTTACTTTTCTTTCTTATGATGTAACAAGTTAATGGATGAGTATTAGACTACGTATGTTAGCAATATCATCCTTTGGAAATTATAAAACGAGATTATCTAGAGTTTGGAGAACTTTAGGATTGATTATGTCAGATTAATTGGACACGAATCGGAATATGAGTTTGAGGTCTAACTTTACTTTTTATTCTTATTATTCTCACTGGGCTTAAGTTGTTAGCTCATGATATTACAAAATTTCAGGTAATGCCCTGATTAGAGGTCGTGGGAAAGGAGATGGTGCTGCATGATCAAGGGATGATGATCTCGATATGGACTAGGTGTTATGTAAAAGTCCATGGACTGAGTTTGTTAATTTTACCTATATTTGGATTTGTACAATTGTATATAGCTCTTAAGAGCTTTTGTCTTTACTTTTATGACTATAAATCATTTTGAACTCCTGGATAGGAACTTAATGTTCCTTGTGCATTTTAGATTTTGAAATTAAGATGTAAACAGGTTTTGGCTAGCCAATTTTCTTAAAATATAAAGACTTCCGCTGTGTTTTCTAATTTAAATTATTTATAAGTGACGGGTCGTCACATTAACCTTTATATATTTGTATTTTATTCATTCAATAAATAATTATTTCAAATATTTACAGATTCCTTATGCTAATATATGCTTTTAAATTTTGATTTTTTCTTCTTCTTATTTTTAAGCTTCATCACACTTTTAATCGAAAATAAAAAAATATATAATTTATTAATTTTCGGTACCTATTGTTGACTCCATATTTGGTCCGGCCTAATGAAATTATTTATTGTGTAATTTTATATCATAAACTAAGTTGAAATAAATTACTACACTTTACTTCAATTAAAACCCATATATTTGTGGTGCATAGAAAGTCGCCCCTAAATTAATTGTTGTTTTGAAAACCACCCTAATTAATTTGATATTTTAGGGTATTTTAATTATTTTGAAACTTTTAATAACAAGAGGGTATTTTTACCCTAAAAATTAATTTGATATTTTACTTCGATTTATAATAATTATCATTTTTAATTTATCATAATAAAGGCTCAAATATTAAAAACCCATGACAAAATCCAAATTAAAGTCCAATCTTTTACCCTTTTAATCCAATAGTTTATAACAATATAAAAGAATAATGATAAATATATATTGTAATAATTTTTTTAGACATTAAAAATAATTATAGTATTTTATCTCTCAATTTAAAACAAACAATAATTACAAAGAATCATTTATAGTTAAATTTCAATATGTTCCAACTACCATCAATTTAACCAAAATGGGCGATTATTTTATTAACATAGTGATTTTGACTTACTTAATTATACCATGAATAAAATTCCAAATTTATAATTTATTAACTCAATAATTTTATAATTAATCAATAAATACAATAATCATAATTTCACTTCTCTCCAAATTTCTAAAATTACAACAATATTACTTTTCCCTCTCTTGAAAGGGTCATTATATACATTTAAAAAAATAAAAGAATTGATCCTTCAAAATTCAAAGAGCCAGCCAAATATTACCTCCGTCTTTACTTTAGAAAACTCTAGAATTTTAAGTCTAAAAGGTGGTGCTTGTATGTTTACATCTCCACCACCCTTCTCAACCTTATCTCCATCATCTTACAATTGGATATAAAATTTGTCATTGATTTTACTTGGTTAACAAGTTCAAATCTAGACCCTTGATTTGAACTTGATGACCAAGGCTCTTTTATTATAAACTAGTCTATTAACAGATGCGATGCATGTGAAATTTTAAGTTCTACTCTAATTTTTATTAAAAGTAGGCTTAAACAAATTTGAATAATATATTATTGAAAAAGTTGATTAAAATTATTTAAATATATTATTTTAAGTTCTACTATAATTTTTATTAAAATTTGGTTTAAACAAATTTGAATAATTATTAAAAAAAAAGTTGATTAAAATTATTTAAATATATTATTTTAAGTTCAACTATAATTTATATTAAAATCGGGCTTTAAGAAATTTGAATAATTATTTAATAAAAATTGATTTAAATTATTTAAATATATTATTGCATAATTTTCGAGACCTATTGAGAGCCTCTTAGATTACATCGTTGAAATTCAAAAGCGATTCAATAAATGACCTTTTATATCACATGAAGATTGGCTATACAGACAACAATTAAATACTGAAAAATAAAGAAGAAATAACCTTCATGTAATTGGCTTTTGGACAATGAAAGCTGCCTGTAATTGCATATTTGAACGAAAAACATTTAAATTACTCTTTATATAGAGAAAATAAAAACCTTATTGCTGACAGAAAACAACTATTCTCCAAACCCGTTCTTCCAAGAAAATATAACATCACTTTGGCTCCATGCAAGTGTACCTTGAAAAATGATCAAATAAAAACTCCTCAAATGTTCTCGCTTCTCTTCTCTCTTTTTCCCTTCAAATTTTCTCATAAACCAAACCTTATATTCATTTCTTTGCCTTAAACAACAGATTGATAGGAAACAATATCTCTAAAAACTTCAAAGATTTTGAAAGAAAAACATCAAAGCATATAAGTTCAAAGAGAAGAAAATCGAGGTGAAAAAAAAACCCATTTAATAAAATTACTCAATCCACTCTATCCAAATGGTTCTCATTCAAGCAAATCTAACAAAAATACAACTTCAGATTATTAGAGAAGTAGATAAGCTAAATCATAAAAATGTTAAGAAAATGGAAACCCAATATAAGAAATTGGGTAATTAGCAAGTGGGAAATATCTTACCCCTTTGAGCATGCAACCACGATCGCTCCCATTAATTTCTTAAAATCTATCCATTCCTACTAGATAATTCATCATTCGAATTTTAAAGAAAGCTTGCATCTTTCGAATTTCACAAGCTTTAGTGTGACTATTCCTCAATTCTTACTATCACTGAATGAAGAGATTAAGGTTAAAAATAAAGTTAGAGAACATTATTTATGAAGAGAGAAATAGAGAATAGGGGAATAATTAGGAGCCTTAATTGTAGCCTTGAGAAGAGGAAAAGTCTTCATAGAATCCCAAAAATACGAATGAAATGAATCAAGGGAGAGAGAGTGATGAGCATAATTAGGAGCCTTTATAGTTGGTTTTGGAAGAAGAGAAGTGTTCACAAAATCCGTAAAAACAAGTTTGAACATTCATATTTCCATTATGTATGTAATTGTAGTTTAAGTGATTTAATAGAAAAAAATAAGAAGCTCAAAGGATAGTGTGGAGTTAGGGATATTTATTTATTTTAAAATATTAATTTTTAAACTAAAACATATTATTGAATTTAATAGAGGGTAAAAGTGGAACTGAGAGATTCTCCACACATCACCACTTTTAAGATATTAAGATAGAGGTTATCCCCTTCATTATAAAGTATCAAAAAATTCACCAAGTGATAGCGTGAGTGATAAAGAAAGAGTGAGGGAAAGAAAAGAATTTTCATTGAGAAAAGAAACAACAACAACACGCTTTTATGGTTAGATCTTATGTTATTCCCTTCCATGTTTTGAGTTCAACACTCATCATAATCATTTTTTTTTCTTTCTTTTCTTTTAATTAAAAATTTAAACAATTATTATCATCATTTGAATTAAGAAACATATTATGAGAAATTTTTCAAATAAAAAATTATACTTTTTCTAACTAATATTCTTTTTCTTTCATTATTACCACTACTATTTATTTTATATTATTACAATTACTTTTAATATTTTTATCATTTTAATTATTATTTTTAATCATTACTAAATTCACCTAATCAATAATGGAGTAATTATTTCTACTTTAAAATTTACAAATAAATAGTACTACTTTTTCGTTTAACATTAAAATGGAAATAACCCTTCTTCTTAAACTTTATTATTTTAGATATTTAAAAAATATTATACCCGAAGAAAAATGTGTCTTTTTGAAATAATCAATTCCCTCATAAACCACATAATCTTTTCTCAAAATAATAACATTAATTTGAACTAAAACATTACTACTCATGTTTTTCATCTTTTATTATTGTTGTGGGGTGAAATTGGATTACACGTGGAATTTTACAACTTGACAAGATTTGTCTACGCACCACGTCTGACCGCAGTACTTTGGCACCTGGTCTGACCGTCGGTACCAGAGCACCTAGTCTGACCGCGATACCTAGTCATAAAGTCTACGCACCTGAAAAGACCTTGTACGTAGTCTCCAATATCGACGTGACATACTTAAGATTCAATACAAGTATCCACTTGGGAAACGATATGTGGTGCAACCCACAAGCAACACGTAATTGAGAAGCAACACATGGCCCAATCCCGACGTGACACGTGGCAAGATGATGTCATCAACCCATTCTCCTATAAATAGGAGAAAAAATTCATTCATTAGGTAACTAATTTCTACTACTATTCTCTCTGGCACACTAACTCTGCTTGCTCTGACTTTAGCATCAGAGGGTGTTAAGCCGACATCACACCGCTGCTCTTTTTCTTTCCTGTACAGGTATCTATGTAGCACGCCATCAAAGCAGCGCACTACCTCTGACTCTTCCCATATATTAAGTTTGTTGCCTACGTGGAAGCTTTCCATTTTTACGTAACAATATTTGGCGTCGTCTGTGGGAAGAGTATATAACTAAGTGCTTTACCAATGAGGATGAGTCGAAGAAGTCAACACGGTGATGATGTATATGACTATTAAAATTGTAACCCTCGTAATACTAGATATAAAACTCGTAGCAATAGAGAACGACGACAACAAGAAGATGAAAATCAAGAATTGGTAAGGGTTGCACCCATGCCAAATAGAAAGGTAGATGCCTTGGAAGAGTAAGTTCGAGGTGTGAATCGAGATCTTGCAAAGGTACTAGAGATACTCACATGATCTACGATCAAAGAAAGAAAAAGAAAAAGAGCCTGTAGAAGGTGTTACAGAGTCATGGAATCACGAGAAGGGTGGTTCGAAGGGGAAGTCAAGATGACATACTCGAAAAAATTCCCCTTCTTCCAATAAGTCTTCTCCCAAGAGGCATCCAAATATGAAAGGAAGGTATGATCATAGAGAAGTACTCAATGAAAAAAGAAAAGCACAAGATATTATAGAAAAGTCTACTGCTGAAAGTTCACAGCCTTGGGCACCAGAGCTAAAAAGCTCCAAGACGAGCTTGGTTATATGAAGAAAGAGAATCAAGGAGGCTCCTCTTGTGTTAGAAGATCTCCTCGAGTAAACTAAACCACCATTCACAGATGACATCATGGAGGTAGAACTTCCTACTAAGTTTAAAATGCCAACTATGGCAACTTATGATGGATCAAAGGATCCATTGAGCATGTTGATATATTTTGGACCTAGATGGAGCTCCAGGGAGTCTAAGATGCTATCAAGTGTAGAGCATTCCCTCTTACATTAGGGGGCTTTGCATGAGGGTGGTATAGGCAGCTCAAGGCAAGGTCTATCGCTTCATTTAAAGATCTTACTCAATCTTTTGTAACTAAATTCCTCGGAGGAAGAGATCATAAAAAACCAGCCAACTCACCTTTTGACTGTGCGTCAGAAGTCGGAAGAAAGTCTTCAAGACTATGTGGTTAGATTTAACAGCGATGCATTGAAAGTTGAAGGTTACAGCGACGACATAGCTCAAACCGCAATGATGGCTAGACTGAAAGATGAAATTTTTTGTTGTCTTTAGGAAAAAAGACTCCTGCTACATATACAGAGCTCATTGCAAGAGCATAAAAATATATGAGTGTCGGAGAGTTGCTTAGTGTAAGAAGAGCTCTAGAGGAAAGGGGTTAGTAGTAAGCATTAAGAACATAAAAGAAAGAAACGAACGGAAGATAATACCCGGAAGTATGATCGTCTTAGGGATGATAAAAGAAGGAAGACAGAAGATTGACTTGATAAACAAAGTCTTCCTTATAGTAAGTTCAAGAAGTACACCCCCACCACCATACCAGCAGAGTAACTACTCATGGAAATCCAAGATAAGAACTTGGTTAGGTGGCCGTCAAGGATGAAGGCGGGATATAACAAGAGAAATAAAGATAGGTATTGTCTTTTCCACAAGGATCATGATCACACTAATTATGACTGTTTTGGCCTCAAGGAGGAAATTGAAGCTTTAATTCAAAGAGGGTACCTAAAGGAGTTTGTGATGAGGAGGGAAGAATAACAACGCGAAGTTAGACCCGAACGAAAAGACCAAGATCGAGGTGGTAAAAAATCCTTAGGTGGTGACGTAAGAACTATTTTTCGTGGACCAGCTGGTGGAATGTCAAGTAGAAAAAGAAAGGCGAGCGCTCGAGAAGCGAGTCATGCCCCACCTAGATTCGAGGTCTTTCCTACTTCTACAATGCCTGGTCGAAAGGCAAAGATAAATTTTGATGAAGAAGAAGTGGTTGATATCCATCAGCCCCACAATGATGCCATAGTGGTGATTATTATTGTGGCTAACTTAAGAGTACATAGGGTCCTGGTCGATGGAGGTTGCTCAGTTGACGTACTGTCTTTCAGCGCTTTAGAAAAGTTGGGAATTGGGAGAGAAAAATTGAAAAGAAGTTCAGCACCCTTGGTGGGATTCGGAGGAGAGCAGGTCATCCCTGAAGGGAGTATTGAATTACCAGCCACTTTCAGAGAAAAGCCCAACACCATCACTAAAATAGAATTCATAGTGGTCGATCACCCATCAGTTCACAATATCATATTGGGAAGACCTACCATCCATGCTCTCAGGGCAGTACATTTGACTTACAATCAAATGATGAAGTTCCCTACTTCAGTGGGGTAGGGGTAATCAAAGGGGAGCAAAAGGTCTCCCGAGAGTGCTATTACACAACTATGAGGGGTGTTACACCGGTAAACATGATCATGGTAGAACAAACTAAGGATAAGGTGCAGTCTGCAACAACCTTCCTAGCTGAAGAAGCGGAGCAATCTCCCTTAGTTGTACCACTAGAAGAGTTTGAACAAAGAGCAATGCAAACTGAAGACATGGAGTCTGTCCCGCTTCTAAATGAAGAAAAATTTGTCAAAATCGGGAAAAGACTGGGGGTCAGCAGAGAGATGACTTGATAAAATTTATGAAAGAAAATATTGACGTGTTTGCCTGGATTCATGAAGACATACCGGGTATCAACCCTAAAATTTAGGTTCATCATTTGAATGTCGACCACACCTTCCGTCCCGTCAGACAGAAACGTAGAGTATTTGACCAGACCAGGAACAAAGCTATAACTGAGAAGGTAGAAAAGCTTTTAAAAGCAGACTTTGTTCATAAAGTACACTACCCGGACTGGTTGTCCAATGTTGTTCTTGTTAAAAAGCTAACGGAAAATGGTATGTATGTATAGACTTCACTAACCTCAACAAGGCATGTCCAAAAGATAGTTTCCCTTTACCTCGAATTGACCAGCTGATGGACGCCACAACAGGGCATGAGATGATGACTTTTATGGACTACACAGGCTATAATCAAATCAAAATGTACGAGCCTAACCGGGAGAAAACATCGTTTGTGACAAGTCAAGGGCTTTATTGCTACAAGGTTATGTCGTTTGGGATGAAGAATGCCAGGTGCGACCTACCAACGAATGGTGAATAAAATGTTCACAAGGCAGATTGGGAGAAACATGGAAGTCTATGTAGATGACATGTTTGTCAAGAGCCGCTAGGTAGACCAACATACCTCGGACTTAAAAAAGGCATTTGATGTTCTAAGAAGATACCAGATGAAACTTAACCCGGACAAATGCATATTTGGAGTAACTTCAGGAAAATTTCTTGGGTTCATGGTCCACCAAAGAGGTATTGAGGCAAATCCTAACAAATTGAAAGCTGTCTTGGACATGGAGTCTCCTAAGAACCTCAAACAATTACAAATCCTGAATGGGAAGGTAGCAGCATTGAATAGATTTGTATCAAGGGTAACAGACAAGTATTTCCCCTTATTTAAAGTTCTTTGAAAAAGAAGCAAGTTTGAATGGACGGAGGAATGTGAGAAGGCCTTCATAGAGCTAAAAGATTACTTAAGCTCCATGCCTCTACTCTCCAAGCTTGTCCTAGGTGAAGAATTATTTTTATATTTGACAGTGTTAGAATTGGTAGTGAGCTCAGCTCTAGTAAGAGAAGAAGGTGGAGCTCAACTACCTACCTACTATAAGAGCAAAGCCATGTTAGACTCGGAGACGAGGTACCCGCAAATGGAAAAATTGGCACTAGCCTTAATAACCTCAGCTCGAAGGTTAAGGCCATACTTTCAAGCACATGAGATTATAGTTCTGATAAATCACCCATTAAGGTAAGTTTTACTAAAACCGAAAGCGTCAGGTCGACTGATGAAATGGGTTGTGGAACTCAGTGAGTATTATATTTAATACAAGCCAAGAACTTCTATAAAAGGCCAAGTTGTGGCTGATTTTATAGCAAAACTCACACCTGAAAAAAAAGAGACACACTTAGCCCATGAAAAAGAACTTGCTATAAACAAAGAACTCATCCTTCCACAAAGAGAAAGGTCCATTTGAACACTCTACGTGGATGGATCTTCCAACATGTAAGGCTGCGGAGCGGGCCTTATCTTATTCTTACCTGACCAAGATCACATTGAATAAGCTCTAAGGTTTGAGTTCAGAACTTCCAACAATGAGGCTGACTATGAAGTGCTTCTAGTTGGGTTGCGGTTAGCAAGGAAGGTAGGGGTAAGCCGTATCAAAGTGTTTAGCGACTCTCAATTGGTTATCAATCAGATAACAGCAGAGTATCATACCAAGGGAGAAAGGATGGAAGCCTATCTAGAAAAGGTTAAAAATCTTCTTTGCGCCTTTGAGTTGTGGGAGGTGGAACAAATACCACGCTCAGAAAACTCTAACACTGATTCGTTAGCACGCTTTGGATCCGCATATGAGACTGAGTTAAGCCGTACTGTACCAATAGAATTTTTACCAAACTCAAGTATAGATGATCTAGAAGCCATGGATATTGAACATACATTGCAATCGACCACCCCTTCATGGATGGATCCCATCATAAAATTCTTAAAAGATGGGAAGCAACCTCTTGACAAAGATGAAGCACGAAAACTTCAACCCCGAGCAACCCACTATATCCTAGAAGATGATGTGCTATATAAGAGAGGTTTTTCTCTTCCACTGCTTAGATTTCTTTTATCTGTGGAGGCGGACTACGTAATGAAAGAGATTCACGAGGGAGTGTATGGTATCCACTCAGGAGGGAGGTCATTGGCTCACAAAATTGTAAGGTAGTGCTACTACTGGCCCACTTTACAAGAAGATGCCAAATCATTCTGTCAAAAGTGTGACCAATGTTTTTTTGGGGTCCCAAGACAACCACCTGAATACTTAACAAATGTCACAAGTCCTTGGCCATTCTCTCAGTGGGGGGTTGACTTGATAGGACCACTTCCATACAGGAAAAGGTCAGACTAAATTTTCAATTGTAGCTGTGGATTATTTTACTAAGTGGGCAGAAGCTGAAGCCTTAGCTACAATCATAGAACGCAAAACTACCAACTTTATGTGGAGGAGCATAGTTTGTAGGTTTGGTATTCCTTATGCCATTGTCTCTGACAATGGAAAACAATTTGATAACAAGAAGTTCAAGTCTTGGTGTTCAGAGCTTTGTATTAAGCACTTCAAGTCCTCTCCTGCACATCCTCAAGATAATGGTCAAGTGGAAGCGGTGAATAATATTATAAAAAAGAATTTAAAGACCAAACTTGAAGGGTTGAAGGGACTCTGGGCAGAAGAGCTACATAATATGTTATGGGCATACAGAATAGCAGCTAGAACTTCTACAGGCGAGACTCCTTTCTCACTTGCATTCGGAGCAGAAGCGGTTGTGCCAATTGAAATAGGTTGCAATTCTCCAAGAATACAACATTTCAATCCGGAGAAAAATGAAGAATGCCTAAGGTTAAGTCTTGATCTCCTTGAAGAGCATAGAGAGACTTTTCGTCTCCGTGTTGCTGAGTATAAAACCGAGTGGCACGATACTACAACTCTCGATTCAAACTACACAATTTCAAAGTGGATGACCTCGTTCTCAGAAAGGTGCTGTCAAATACAAAGGATCCAAATAGTGGGACCTTAGGACCAACTTGAGAAGGACCATACAAGGTCACTGAGATAGTGAGACCAGGTACTTACAGATTGAAAGACCTCAACAACAAGACATTACATTATCCATGGAATGTAGAGCACCTCAAGACCTTTTATCAATCATGTCTTTATAATTTCATTTATGTTTGAGTTGTTTCAGCAATTTTTATTCACTTTAATTTCATTCCAATAAATGAGATGAGAACGCACTCTTTCAACTTCATAAACTTACTTGTATTGAAAAGAACCAAGAAATCATAAGGAAAGGCTACAACTAAGTGTGAATTTGATCTCAGCCCAAAACAAGCTACTTCAATAACTCACAAACTCAAATAATACTTTAAGTTATAAATTACAGCTTAAGTGGGGGTCTACTGCTACTACATTGCTTACTACTTGCACTATTACTACACATTACGCTGCTACACTAACAACAATGAGTGACAGGCACAATAAAAATTAAGTTTTTGAAAATTCTAAGTTCATTTAGGTGTACGGCTATGTAGCCACACTTAATTGATAAAAATTATAAGTTCATTTTAGGTGGAGGACTATGTAGCCACACTTGATTGATAAAATTTAGAAAGAACAAAAATTTAAGTTTATTAAAAATTCAAAGTTCATTTTAGGTGCAGGGCTATGTAGCCACCCTTGATTGATAAAACTTAGAAAATAAATAAAACCAATAAATGAAGGCAACATGAAATAAATCTGAAGATGAAAAGCAACATAAGTTCGGAGATATCCTAAATAAAATGAAAGCATGATAAAAACAGATTGTCCTACCTTTATGAAAGTAAAGAGAAACAAAAATAAAAGCTAAATCTAAGAAAGTCATCATGCTGAATTGTCCACTGTCTCAATGTCGACAACAACATCGGTGCGGGAAAGTTTTCTTGAGATCAAGATCTGGAAATATCTCGGTAACCTTCTCAAGTGCTCCTTTGACGCCGAGGTTGAAAAGAAAAACTTCCAGGTCTGCATCTTTATTGACAGATTGAAGCATAGCAAGCAGTTTGTCTTGATCCTGAGTTTTAGCTTTGAGTTCGCCAAACTTAATCAAGGTATTTTTGAGCCTGTCGGAAGTTTCATCTAAGTTTTTCTGCACTTCAACTAGTTCACCCCTCAACTTATTCTTCTCAACGCACTCTTCTTCCTACAATCGTGCGTTATCAAATAAACTTCTCTCACGAAGTTACATTGTCTCTTTAAGACGAAGAATCTCTCTCTCCATTTGTACGCAGGCCATGTTCATCCTAGCCCCAGCCTATAAAGGCAAAGAAATCATTTCATTGATATGGGTGAAAGAAAAACAAAAGAAATGATAAAAGTGAAACAATGAATACCTTTAAGTATTCCTCAATAGACGAGTCAACTAGAGTTTGAGAGGTCATGGACCGTGCATAATCTCGATCAAGTAGCAGAACAGTCTAAAAATTTGAACTGATCAGTGCAATTTCTTCCTTAAAAGACTCAAAATCCTCTCCAAAGTAAACACATCCAGGATCAGCTAAAGAACGTTGAATATCACGGTGAGAAGAAGGACCCGCACTCAAGCATGGGACTGTAGTAGATAAATATTTTTTACCAACATCTTACTCAGGACAACATTTTTCAACTGAAGTCCCCGGACGATTAGGTTGTTTGTTAGTTACTTTATTTGGAGCTTTACCAGAAACATCTACACATTTTTGGCGTTTGCCGGTTTCAATGAACCTACGAGCTGCCTCACTAGACATAGCTAAAAAAAATGAAATGAAGTGTTAGATATGTACCATTTTGTGACACAACATATATAAAAAATACAAAGACTTATTGGTATCTTCAACAAAAGGCTGAGCAAGGCCAGAAGCAATGAGTAGTTCATCTGATAGAAGGACGACAGAGTTACGATCTTCAACTAGAATACTCAAAATATCATTAACTATATTTTTAGTTGGTTGAGATAGTGGAATGAGTTCTAAATCTCTCACTACAATAAAAGAAAAAAGAGTTAATGAACAAGTGGAAGCATGGGAGAGGCAGGTTGTAAAAAAAAATTCCTAGAGTGAACCTACCAGAACTCTTAAAGATCCTAGAAACTCAATGAGTATGATCTTGTTCAGGTATTAAAGACAACCAATCACCACCCACAAAAAACCATTGATTTTTCCATTTCTTTCCAGTAGGAGAAATCATCAATAGCTTATCGCCACGGGAGGCAAAATAATACATGGATTTCTCCACAGGTAAGCTCTTTAGTCGATAAAGGGCATGGATAGTTTTATAAGTTAAAGAAGATCCACCGCCATAGAGATGCCAAAGAACGCAAATCCCAAGTAAAATAGTCTAGCCATTTGGAGCAAGTTGAGAGGGAGATAACCCCACATAATTCAAAACTCTCTGAAGGAAATGATGGAGAGGAAAGTCTAACTCCATATTTGAACGTGTGTAAATGAAAACTGACTTCTCCAATAAGGGGTCATGAATAGTCTCGCCCACTTCAGGACACCTAAGAGTAATGGATGAAGGTATATCACACAACATTCTAATACGTTTTAGGTGTCCTAAGGTAATGGTAGAAGGGTAAGAATCTATCACGGAATCATCCCCATGAGTACTCAATTCAGCTTCGAAACTTGACCCCCCCTTGAATCTTCCTCGCTCTCAATTTCGTAATTAGAATTTGCGTCTGAAATCCTAAAATGAAAAAGGATTCTATCTTAGAGACTTTTGAAGCAACAACTATTTAGACGTACAATTTGAATGAAAATGTACTTAAAGGAGACCAATGTGACATACCTGGATTCAACAACGAAGAAAGAATCGTCTATGGTCCTCTAAGTAGATTACGTGACCGCAAACACGCCTGCAAGAGAGTACAAAAGTTCAGTGTTAGACGTGAAAAAGAATCTACAGCGCTAAGGAAAAAAAAAGCTACAGCGCTAAAGGACAAAAGAAAAAAATAAAAACATAAGAAGGCACGCGGGTCAAAACTTGACTCTCGTGCCAACTCGCGGGTATTTACACCTGCTGGTGTAAAAAAAATTGAAATGAAAGACACGCGGGTCAAAACCTGAACCGCGTGTCAACTCGGGGGTCAGAACCGCGGGTTAGGTTTTGACCCGAGAGTGTTGTACTTTAAAAAAAACAAATTTGATGAACAGCAACAGGCGCTGTTCTAGTTTTTTTTTTTATATATTTTTTTACTTATTCTTTTTTCCTCTAATTCTTTTTCCTACCTTTAATTCTACTCTCGATGCATTCTTTTCCTTCCTCAATCCATAAAATTAAGTATGTTAAGCCCTAAATTATTAAATTTCTACGTTTTAAAAGACATCATCTTAAACTTAGAAATTGGGCAATATGTACCTGATAATTTGATGCCCTACCATAGTTGTTTCTACTGGATGAGAAGGCGAACCTGTGAAATCGAGAAATTGAAGAAGACAATGTCAAAGAGAGTCTTCAAATAAAAGAAAGAAAGGAAGAGAGAATTTAAAACTTACGAGTTCTCCAAGTTGTGAATTATGGAAGAAGCTACACTTCGATATTTATAGAGATTTGATCTTATCTCATGATTTGATCTTATCCCCTGATTTGATTCTTATCTCCTGATTTGATTGATATCTCAATCATTGGATCGAGGTAAAGGCAACAGCTCAGATCTCGTATTCAATTTTTGATGATGTCAGGTCCAACAAAGATTAAAGCAAAAAATTATGAAAGATAAATTTTTTCTTTGGTGGTGGAAGCTTTAGAAAAGAATTTTTCTAAATTTTTACTTTGAATATTTTCGGGAAATTAATTGACGCAAAATTCCACTTTGAAAGAATACTCTCAAGTAGCATTGAACTTGCATCTCAACTCAACTCGGGAGTAGGGGGCCTCTATTGTGGGGTGAAATTAGATTACACGTGGAATTTTACAACTTGACAAGATTTGTCTACGCACCTCGTCTGACCAGGGCACCTGGTCTGATTGCGGTACCTAGTCATAAAGTCTATACACCTGAAAAGACCTTCCTACGCAGTCTCCAACATAGACCTACATACTTAAGATTGAATACAAGTATCCACTTGAAAAACGACACGTGACACAACCCGTAAGCGACACTTAATTGAGAAACAACACATGGCCCAATCCCTACGCGACATGTGGCATGACGATGTCATCAATTCATTCTACTTTATTTTAACATCGGAGGGTAACTAATTTCTACTACTATTCTCTCTGGCACACTAGCTCTGCTTGCTCTGATTTTAACATTGGAGGGTGTTAGGCCGGCACCACACCGGTGCACTTTTCCTTTCCTATGCAGGTACCTACGCCGTCGAAGCGACGCACTACCTCCTACTCGTCCCATATATTAAGTTCGTTACCTACGTGGAAGCTCTCCATTTTTACATAACAACAATTATTATCATTATTAACTTTACAACTATTATTATGATTATAATTAATGATGTAATAATTTTAATTATTATGAAATCATTATTTCTCAATAATTTGTTAAAAAACAACACATGATTAATAAAGATTTTTTTCTCAATAGTATTGAAATAGAAATTTTCTTTCTATTAAATTTTCATTATTAAATAACAACTTATTATACATAAAACGAAATATTCAAGGGTTAAATAATGTATTTTTGTGGAGCCTACTTCCATCTTTAGCCATCAAAATATCTTCTTCATTATAAAATATTTTTTTTATATAAATAAATATTAACCTTCATATAAATATCCTATGACAGATTTGAGAACATCAAACTTCTCAACTTCTTGAGGTGTAAGATTTTTTTTTAAATAAAAATCTTATTATTATTATTATTATTATTATTATTATCATCATCATCATCATCATCGCTATTATCATCATTTTAGTTCAATTAAAGGATAATACTTGAACGTCCAGTTATTTTTTATTTCAAAGTAATTTTTTTATTTTATTAAAGTATTTAAATTAATTTTGAGTTTAAAATTTAGAATTTGGAATTTTTATCCATTCATAAATTTTTTATTAACGGGCCAATTAATAATCATTGATCACCTTTTTATCTAGATTAATTACACTTAGTTAATTTGTAGAAGTAAATAGTGTTTCATTTGCATGGGGTTCTTTTTAAAAGTTAGAAGGAAGTGTGGGGACCCCTTTGCAAGAAAATTTGTAACGTCCCGTTATTTTGTGATAAAAAAAAAAAAAACTTTTATTTATTTTATTTTAATTTGAGTAATTAAAATTCATTTATTTATTATTAAATTAGAAATTAGTAATTTATTTCATTTTAATTCCTTTTAATGGCTTTATTTATTTAATTACGTTTTAATGGTGTTAATAATTATTAACGGGCCAATTAATAATTATTAATCACCATTGGGGTAGTTTGAGATGTTCGGGTTCGTTTTAAGCCAAAAAGTCATAAAAGGGCAAAGTTGTAATTACCCAATTTGCAAAATATCTAAAAAACACTATTCATTTGTCTTTAAAAACACAACTTTGACCACAAATTGACCAAGCTTCATCTTTTTTCTTCTTCTTTTCTCTCCAAGGCCGTGAGCCTCCTCATTGGTTTTTCCAAATTTCGATTTCGTTCGTTTCTTGTCGGATCGGCTGATCTTAGATCCATCGGAAAGCCCTCGGGTCAAGGATCATTTCCCACCTAGCCATCGTCCGTTTCTCTCGAGATCCAGGAGTTCTCGGTAAGAATCTCTTCAAACCCTAAGCTCCAAATAGTGTTTTAATGGAGTTTTGCTTGTTTTCTTTCGATTTCTTGCCGTGAAACTCGTGTTTGTCAATTCGGGGGGTAGTTTTAAGTGTTTTTGGAAACTATTCCATAACCCTAAAACCGAGGTTCGGAAAACCCTTTCCGTTTGAAATTTACCCTTTTGGGATTGAAAATGGGTTAGAAATTAATGATTGAATGTTTATTTAAATTCAATTCGGGGAAAGGGGGAATTTTCAAAAACACTATTCATCGATACCCATTGAAATCGGGATTATCGAATTTGATTAAAAACCAACTCAAAACGTATTTGAATTGCCAAAAGCCGAAAAACCAAACCCGAGACTCGTTTTTGATGATAGGGCGTGGGCCTCTTTGTGGGTTTTATTGGGTTTTCGTTGCTTTGTATGTTTAGTAGTTGTTTGAATGATAGTTGGTTTCGTTATTGATTGTTACGATATAATTCGTTTGTAGGTGTTTTTGAACTTCGTGGTTGATTGCTCTTTCGTGTTTAGGAGCAAAGTCTTCACTTTTATTAAAGGTGAGAATGATTAGTATGTAAAGTAATTATAAAAGCAAATAGTTATTGGTTTGAAGAGTTTGAAACTAAGATTAGAATCCAATCTAAGATTAGAGGGTTATGAGTTAGTGCCCTTAGGATTAAAGTTAATCCTTCAAGTGAGAACTTAGAAGTTCTCGAGAAAGACTTGAATCTTAGAAGATTCTAAGTTAGATTCGAGGGGTTGAAAATAAAGGTGGATCATTGGAAGTTAAGAATCCAACTTGTAATTAGAACGATTAATAGAACCTCGATTTATTGAAAGTTTAGAATCCTGGAAGGTATAGTTAATCGTTTAAGTAATGATTATACTTTTATTATTGATATTGGAGTTCGATCGACATATCGTTCATCCGAGGTTACAATCTATTCCTTTCTTTTTACTTAATGTTATTTACTTTATGTATTCTACTTTATGTTTATTTCGTTACTTTATTATTCACTCTATTTTATTTACTTTGTAAGTATGTGCGAGCATATCATTGCATCTCGCACCATGACATATTGCACCATGACATCTCGCATAAAAAGAAGTGACCGAATGTTGGAGCCTACGGTTTATTTCCGCTTCCGAGAAAAAGAATGAAAATGAGAAATAACAAGTTAATGTTGGAGCCTACGGTATTATCCGCATTTCCTTCCAGAAAAAAGAATGAAAATGAGAAAAGAAAAAGAAGTAGGGGAGTTGGACCCTTGCTGGGATTGTCCCATTTCCTTCTTCATGCATTCCATGCATATGGTTGATGAAAATATATATATATACTTGGATAGAGGATCGAAATAATTTACCGTTATGAAAGGTTATTTACTTTTCCTGTTTATGTCATAACAAGAATTTGGATGAGATTAAGACTACGAGTTAGTAGTATTATCCTTTAGAGAATGTAAAAAATGATTTCACCTAGAGTTTGGATGACTTTAGGAGTGTATTGTGTCGGTTATTTGGACACAAATCGAAATGCGAGTTTGAGGTCTATCTTTACTTTTTATGCTATTTATTCTCACTGGGCTTAGTTTGTTAGCTCATGATATTACAACCAATTTCGGGTAATGCCTTGGCTAGAGGTCAGGAGAAGGAGGTGGTCTGCGTGATCGAGGAATGCCTGGGCCTCGAAATGGACTTGTCTTTGTAAAGTTTGTGTAACACTTTTATAAATTTTTGAACACTTTGATGTTGTATATAGCTCATAAGAGCTTTTGATGTGGTTTTTATGTGATGAAACATTTGAACTCCTGATTTGGACTTAAAGTCCATGAGATTTTGATTAGATTTGAAATTAGGTTGTAAACAGGTTTTCGGCATGCCAATTTTCAAACAAAACCACGCCAATTTTTCGTAAATTAAAAGACTTCCGCTGTTTTCTCTGAATTTAATTTATTTAAAAATGATGGGTCGTCACAAAATTCCTCCTCTTCTTTTAACTATCAACTTCATCTCCTTCATTTTAATCAAGAAATAGAAAAGCTCCAAAATCTTTTCTCCTTTCCTCTCATGGCCGATGCAACAAGTGGAGAATTCTAACTCCCGGGTTTTCTTCGTTCCATGACGGATTTCGACGATTCTTAGTGTGTTGGAAAGCTCTCATTTTGGGTTTTCTTTTCATCTTACTCATGGGATATTTCCCCCTCTCCAAGGGAAACTCTAGAAAGTAAGTTTTAAGTTTTTTTCATGGTTTTTTATTCTAAATGAAATTTTAAGACCAAATCTTCAATTTCCTTCATGGAACTTGAAGATTTTGTGGTTGGAATCTCATTTAGAAGTTTCTTGTTTATTCTCTTCAAGCCATAGACTTCAATCAAGCAAAACCCTCACCAATTCCCTTCCCAAAACTGTGGGCACCTATTGGAGGATTTCACCATGTTTAGTTTTGTGTTTCTTTGATTTTGGGGGAAGAATTCAAATCGAAGAATGCTAAATATGTTTACCCATTGATAAATACCACCTAAAAAGTACCTAGAACGAACCCATAATGTCCCTAAATTTTTCAAAAGCCGAAAAACTTTCCTCCCCTAAACAACCCCTACGACATTGAGCCTCTTTGACCAAACTCGGGCCGTTTTGTTGTTTGTTTCATTTAGGATTCGATTTGTTTGTTGTTTGATTAATTAAAGTGTTTTAGATATAATTAATTGTAGGTGTTGGTAACCGCTAGCGTGATCGGTCCTCCAACGCTTAATTTTTTTGTCTACTTTGCTAAGGTGAGTTTAAAGTGGTGGTCTGTAATTTTATATTTCGAATTGTATGACGATATTGTTTGATTGAGGTTAAGTGATTTACTTGTTGTTAAGAAACAATATTTGCTAGATGGTGATTTTAATCTTGGAATTGAGTAGCGAGCTAATTTTGTTTTACCGAGTACTTTTTGAGTTTTGGTTTGGTTTTGGGTGAAAAGTAAGTTGTAGTGTTTACTTGGAAGTCTTGCAAGGTTGTGGTAAAGTTTGGAGTAATCTTGAAAGTGGAAAGCACTTTGAGTAGTCTTGGATCAAAGTAACTTAGAGGAATTTCTTGAAATTTCTTACGGAATTTTAAAGTGTTCTTTTGCCTTTAGTCTTATCGAAGTTTTTAATCTTGTTACTCTTGCATACTTTAGATCTTCGTGGAATTGGTAATGGTAGTGATTTAGTTATCGTTTATTTGAGCTTGTTACTTTTATGTAATGATTTGGTAACGGTGATACTTTGGATATTTGAAAAGAAAATCATGACAATGCGTGATCTTGGGATATAATGAATTCATAGATGAAACAGGCTATAGGTTTTATTATATGAGGAGATCTGTGGATAAATCAAGTTCATGACATGAGCAACTCAACTTGTTTGATGTTTGTTATAGAATTGGAAAGTTATATTTATCTCTTGAATAAGTGCAATGATTATGAATAAAATACTATTTGTGGTTCATTGTGTAATTGGGATTTGAGTTATGTTTGGTGTTATGCTAAGTTATATCTGGAGTATATAATGGGTAGTAAAGAGCATGGTAGGCCTTTTGACACAATTTCTAATATGGAATTTAGTCCATAGGATTACTTGCCTCCGTTTTTATTCTCATGAGCCTTTTTATGCTAATGTTGATACACTTATACTTTTCAGGTACCCCACATGGTAGAGGGCATGGTAGGGAAGGTGGTGTCACTTGACTGAGGGGCGATGGATTCTAAACATGGACATAAATTTTTGGGCAGTCTATGAATGCATGCATCAAACATTTCACTTTTACTCTACTTTATTTTCTATTTTGAGATATTGTATTTTGGACTCATGAGAGCACTTTGAACTTGTATGCTTTACATAATATGTTTTCGTTTTAGAACTTGATTATAAAAAGAAATACACATTTCCATTTTTTGTCTGGTAGTGAAATTTGTATTACAAGTTTTGACATAGTCCAAGTTTTAAATGACACCATGCCGATTTTCCTAAAATTCTAAGTCTTCCGCTGTGTTTGAATTTAAATGATTTAAAAGGATTCGGGTTATTACAGTTGGTATCAAAGCCTAATGGTTCTGTAGACCACAAGCATCACATGTTTATTTTCCATGTTTTGATATTAAGTCCCTATTCAAATCATTGTTTGAGGTCAACGACACCAGGTATCCTCAGACTTTAAACTTTTAGAACTTTCTTTATTATTAAGTTGTAAGTGTAGTTTTATAAGTTCCTTTCCTAGTATCTCACGTGAAACTTATTTGATTGTGATTTCAGTATGCCTCCGAGAGTAGTTGCACCTAGGAGAGGTAAATGCAGAGTACCAACTCCAGTACAAGACGGGGTCGACCTAGAGCAGTCACACCGCCACCACCCCCACCTGAGGATCAGGAGAATGTTAGGGATGTGATTTCGAGCGATGATGAGCCTTTTGAGACCAGCCACCTAGGCATGTTACCATTTCTTAAGAGGATTATCTGTATTTGTTGCATGGTAGCGAGGGACGTGCAGATCATGTTATTCCACCTGCTAGGAGAACCGATTCAGTAGTAGACCCACATGGGATTACTGATGCTGCTAAGACTTTGAAGGAGTATATTAGATATGCCCCTGCTGAGTTTGATGGGACATCTACAGATCCGGAAGTCGCCGAGAGATGGATTATTAGAGTTGAGAGAGTACTCAGTTTCATTCACTGCCTAAATCATCTGAATGTCCACTGTGGGACCTATTCTTTGGTTGATGATGTACTTTACTGGTGGAATGGATTATCTCGTTCCTTGAGCCCTACTTTCTTGGATACTTGGGAGATGTTTTGGAGAATTTCTTTGACAAGTATACCCGGAGGACATCATATATCAGTTAGAGGTACAATTTATGACACTGAGACAGGATGATCGTTCTGTTGTTGAGTACGAGAGGGAGTACGATCAATTGTCTAAGTTTTCTACTAGACATAATGCTAACCCACCCTGAGAGTAAGAGGAATTGATTCATTGTGTGTTTGAGAGCAGACATCCGAGGATAGGTACAAACTTTAGGACCTTCCACTTATGTCGAGGCTTTGGAGTTTGCTTAGGTTGTAGATATTGGGGCCTCTAAGAAGAAGGCAAATGCAGTAGCTGCACAATCATCTTCACAGAAGAGGAAGGTTGAGGATGACTATTTAGGTCGAGGGACACAACCGCAGTGACAAGTTCAGGGTAGAGGCGGAGGATAGACTGGACCTCAGTCTCATTTATGACAGTAGATAGGCCAGCCTAGAGCTTAAGTATCTCCCATTCTCTAATGTAACCATTGTACTTGGTACCACCACGGTGAGTGCACAACGAGGAAATGCTTCCATTGTGGTCTGCTGGGACTTATTAGGCAGTTTTTCAAAAGTTTTCAGATGACAAAGCAGCGTAGTAGTTAAAGTTAGGGCTAGGGCCACGGATGAGGTCAGATAGGGGGTAGAGGCCAGGTTAGGCCTAACCAACAGTAAAGACCACAACCAACTGTTCGCATAACCTCATGCACAACCTCAGACTTAACAAAGGCCCGTGTTTTTACCACCACTTGATAGGATGCTGAGGCATCAGACAACATTGTTACAGGTACATTGACAGTTTTGGGGCACTCTGCCTTTGCATTATTTGATTATGAGGCTAGTCATTTCTTTATTTCTACTGAGTTTGTCGAGTCTGCTGCTTTTGAGTCTGAGCCATTAGGGTATAAGTTGAATGTTACTACTCTTCTTTGGAAATATGTTATTGTGGATAGAGTTGTCCATATTATTCATTTGTTTGTTTTGGGTTGTTATCTACATGCTGCTTTGATTGTGATGTTGATGTCTGATTTTGATTATCAGCCAACCACGCCAACATCGGTTGTAGTGCGAAAGTAGTAGACTATGTTGGTCCATGTGAGACTAGTTTTTGTTTCCATGGGTCTTGAGGTAAGGTTACAACTGCAGTCATTTCAGTGATCTTGAGTGGGTTATTTCGCGAGCATTGTAGACACGTCAGTTAGTGAGGCTACTCTAGATTCTGTACCTGTGGTGAGGGATTTCGCTGATGTTTTCCATGATGAGTTACTCGTGTTAGGATTTAGGCCTCTATAAAAGAGTTCTCAAACTGAAATCCCAAGAATCTTTCCTTGCAGTATAATATAATTCAAAAGTAAATACATAAACAAGAATACTAACCCTTGTCGAGAAGTGTCTGACGATTCCTCATCTTCTCCTGGTTACAATCCTAGAAACACCAAAAAGTCTTCATCACTATGCATAGCAGAGAAACATTACGTGGACACTTTTCCTCCATGGAAAAAAGTATGAGGAAAGAAAAAAAATTCTTCCCTATACCATTATGGTGGCGGCGGCAAGAGGGAGAGAGGGAGAGTAATTTTCTAAGCCTTTTCTCTTCTCTTAATTGTGTGTTTTGGGGTCACCCCAAGGTTTGTATTTATAAGAAAACTAAGGTCTCAGAAAATCTTTGAATATCTTTTTAATTATCAAATAATTAAATAAATATATTATAAAATATATTTTGAATAATTAAGATATAATATCTTATTTCATAATAAATTAATATAATTATTCCATAACTTACTCATTTAAATTAATCATACTAATTTAAATTAAGATATTCCATATATTTTAAATTAAATAAAATGCATATATTTTGTTAAAAGAAAATCAAACTGGCCTGTGACCTACCCATGGGTCACACGCCCATATCACCATCTCCATGAATATATTGTGTTTTTTTTCATTTTTATTTAATAGAAAAATTCCATTAAATATTTAAATAAATAAAACTACTTTTATTTTTTTTAATTCCTCTTTAATTTGACTATCTCAAATTTAATATTTAAATAGACTCCTCTATTTAAATTCCCATTAATTTTGGACAACTGCAGAATTAATTTAATTAAATAAACTCTTCTATTATTCTCTCTATTAAAATAATTAAATAGAATCTTCTATTTAATAAATAATTAAATAGACTCCTCTATTTAATTTCTTATAATTAATCAAATAAACTCCTCTATTTGTTTTCTTCAATTTCCAAGGTGATTAATCATCTTAATCATGTACTCAATTACATATGATAGCTCGGAGAAGTTAATGGACCTATGAAACTAAGCTCCAATGATCTAAAATTACCTTTGATTAAAAGTCCTTTTAATCAATAAATTCTTATTCATTAACTCCTAGATAAACTCCACTAAATATCTAGAGTTGCACCCTTATTACTATAGACATAATTATGTCCATTGGCTAAAATCATTAACTACACTTTGATCCTTCACAAGTAGTTCGTATCCATGGCTAGGTAATTTTACCGTATTAACCTCCATGATACATCTTGTTCTTTAAGCTAACTGATTCTCTAATCAACAACTTTACATAATCTCTATTATGCGTCTTTGCTTTTTCCTGATCAGAGGAATATGGGGCCCCACTGTTCAAGCATCGAATAAGTCCATAAGGGAACTACTTATCTATTTTCCCATATGGAAAAGAGTGAATTCCTATCTTGTGTAATTACATTCCCAGCTATAAGCAAGATGCAATCCTCAAAGTTGGAGGCATATTGAGCTAACTATATCAAGTCACTCTCACCCATGGAAATCAAAGGTTTTGTAAAGACCTGACCTTTCAGAGTAGTAAATATACTTATTTAAAACAGCAGAAGACTCAATAAATATCCTTTATTGAAATATGCAAATTTACTAAATCAAGAAACACTTAATTCAAAACAATAACTCTGGAGTTCAAACTTTAAAACAAAACGATGATTCAAAACATTTTCTCAAATAATAAAATCTTAAAGACTTTTAGGATTGTCTCAAATCCCACAAATCGAAAACATATAAATAAAATATCAATAAAACCAAATAAAATCAATACTTTATTCGAAAAAATAATAACGAATAAATCAATCAATCAGCGCCAGCGAGACATGAACCCTCATCTCTTCCACTTCATCAACCGCCACCTCTCGGTACATTGTTACCTGAAAAAAAAACAACAGATAGCACTGTGAGGCTAAAGCCAGTGAAAAAACGACTTAATCAAAGATGAAGTCTTAAATAGTCTCTAACAATTCAAACCGAGTCCCAAGCACTCATCACTCTCCAAAAACTCTTACTCTCAAAGCGTCACTTAAACTCAATCTCAATCCAATACATGAATAGGCAATTATTTCAAATTTCATATTCAAGGTTTCTCGATAATCTCACTTTACATGGACAGACAACTCTCACTAGTTTCACAAACTTCTAACATCAATACTTAATAATTCCATATAACTAGGTAATTCTAATTTAACACAACAAACAATTTAACAAACCACTAAGAAGGCGGTCCTTCGGGACTACTATCACTTCTTAGTACCTGGTTACAACCTCAACTATAACTAAAAATCCCCTAATGTATCATTCTTACGAGTAATGAACATTAGTACTCGGTTATGGACTCTTCCATAACTAAAATGACTTAAGTGTTGAGCTCGTAGCCTCAACACTAGTAAGCATATCTTTAATCGGCCATCAATCTCATCAATCACAACATATACACATGATAACGTTCAATAAAAATTCAATTATAAACATAAAAATATAGCAGCCCCAAGTTATTGTTGGGATTTATGCCCTAGAATTCGTAATTTGTAATAGAATATTTTATGAATAAATAAAAGTATTATTTTAGTGAATTTTGTGCAATTTATTATATGTTGATATTCGTTAAATATTCAAACATTAATAGAAAATTCCAGAGTTACTAATTCTGTAATCTTGACTACTATGAGATATAAAGTGGATCTAGTCCAAGATAGTAACTCAAATAGTCTACAATGAAACGAATACGGTTAGGAAACCTTATTCGGGTAACACCGTTGATGTTGTTCATCGATTTGATCCAAATCATTAGCATGATGTAGATGCAAGTGGAAACATCATATATAATGAGTTTATATAAGACTGGACCAGGATAATAAATCGATTCCTAAATAACACCATTGATAGGAAATGATTTATAATATCAAATTTACGTTATTAAGATTGATACGTCTCAATCCCCGAGTATGTTGTGAACTCACATTAATGAAGTCTTTTCCTTTGATTCACATAGTTGAGGGTGATCTGTTGATACACTCGATAAACTCCCGTTTTGGGGGAAATGACTAAATTGGTGCTTGGGAACATTTCTATACAAGATGGCATTCATAACTTTCCTAAAACAAATGAAAGTGTTAGTGCGACATTATTCTAACTTAGGAACTTTAGGTATCTCCCTTGTTGTAATGATTCAGATTTGAACATGAGGCCTCACCTTCTCACTGGCCCGAGAAGGATCGTTCTATACTTGAAAACTATAGAAAAATGTTTACTAGAGAATCATCGGGTACACAAGGATAAAAGAGATAATTACAAGGGTAAAACGGTAATTTTGACCCAGTTGTAATTATGAGATTACCACGTGAAGGATATGTCAAAACAAACTTAATAACAAATGGACATAACCCATCTATAGTGAGGGGAGTTCAACTTAGGGTTTATAGTGGAATTACCTTAAGTTAATAATTATGATTAATTAATTAATGAGTTTAATTAATAAATCAATAATTATTGGAGCCCATGATCTATAGGTCCATCAGGTCCCTGTGCTAGACCATACATCATTGTAACTAACCAAGTTATTAATTTAACTAGGAAGAAAGAATTATATTTAAGTAATTAAATTACTTAAATAAAGGGATATATTAATTGTTTAAATAAAATGTTTATTTAAATGGAAATTAATATTAATATTATTAATTATTTAAATAATGAGTTTATTTAAATAGAAATTAATAATGAATATTATTAATTAAATAATGAGTTTATTTAATTAATAATAAAAGGAGAGAATTAAATATATTTGTTTTATGAAACAAATTAATATTTTATCCAAAATAATTAATTAAATGGATTTGATCCCATATTAATTATTTTATGAACTTTCTGAATTTATGTAGTTAATTAGAAATAAATTATTTGATTTTTTCTAATTTTAATTACATAAGATAAGATAAATATTAAAAAAAAAAAAAGAAAGATAAAGTCAAAAAGCTCACGCCACATGTCAAGATTAAAAGGAAATTTTTTATTTCCTAATTTTGATAATGTCTGACGCCATTTTCTTTGTTTTTTTTATTTTATTTAAATAATTTGATTATTTAATTTAAAAGAAATAAGAATCCTAATTTGATTAGGAAACAAACTCTTATTTTTCTTATAAATATGACCATTGGGTGCTCATATTTTACACTTTGATATTTATCAAAATTCTCTCTTTTAGTCTCCCTATAGCCGATTTTGGCATATCAAAATAAGAAGAATTTTTCTTCTTCTTTGTTTGTTCTTCCGGTTCGATTCCCACAAGTCGGGTTGGTTTGTGATCGGGATATAGCATAGAAGGCTTGGTGAAGTGGATTGATGCTGTAAAGGAAACCCCAACCGATTCTCCATAAATCTACAATGTAAGTTTTTCGAAAAACCTTATATTTATATTACGGTTTGATCACAATTGCATGTTATTAACAGATCCGTAATTAATCGTTAATTAATTTACTAAAGAATTTCCGCTAATTTAGTAAATAGTTCCTTCAGTTATAACATTCAATTCTCAAAATTATAGAAAAACGGGAACACTGCTGAAAATTGTCGAAATACCAATTATTCAATTCTTACACTTCCTAAACCAATTCTCATGGAAAATTATCATAAATAACTTCCAAAAAATCCTAGAATTAGATTCATAAACTGTGACGACCCGACCCAAAATAACCGGATAACTAAGTAAATACATGACTCATTTAAAAAATATAATTAAAACAGAGTAAAACCAAATAATTGCGGAAGCATTTATTTAATTACCAAAAGATATTCAAAATAAAACCCTTTAATTTTCGCGCCATTTTAAATAATTAAAAACACACAAAATAAATGAAAAAGAAATCCCATAAAAATAAAGACTAACAAAATAGTCAATAAAATGAAATATTCGAAAAGGGAAACGAAATAAATAAATGACGAGTCCTAAGGGCTCTCGGTGTAGCACCATCCTCGTCAATCGCCATGGCTTCTGTTATAATTAGTATTACCTGCAAAATAAAAGTTTACAGGGCATTCAAACACCATGAGTTTTTAGCTAAGTAGATTAAATCCATACTCAAATAAGCAAATTAAATTCAACGCATAATCATATAATTATAATAACTTATGGATACTCGTCCATTTCCACTATTTAACATTAATTAGTAGGTACTTAGCCTACGTCATCTCTTTATCATTATTAAACTTGCATGGCATGCTATGCGCTTGAAAATATGATCGTGGTGCCTTATAACCCACCATGATACATGCCTAAATTTTCATTAAATTTGCATATATATATCATAGTGGGGTATAGGGCAACTCATGATATGTGCCATACTATACGCTTGAAAATATGATCATAGTGGGGTATAAGGCCACTCATGATACGTGCCATAGTAAACACTCTACAAATTTAATATATGTTAATTATTAGGTTCAACTCAAGTTGTAAAACCTAAAGGCTCTAACTAAACCACTTATCGAATTTACGTACATAATAAATAAATAATATAAAAACCACCTACAAATACAAATATTTACAATCAAACAAGCACATAATAATAATAATAATAATAATAATAATAATAATAATAATCCATAAATCATCTCCCGAAAATATCACAATAATCACATATTAAACAAGCAAACACAAAATATTTAATTTAACTTCTAAGTAGGAATAACCTACCTTAATTGCAAATTGAGCAAGCAATCGAGCTCGAAATAACGTCAAATAAAATCCTAGAGATGCCCAAGACCTGTGACGACATTTAATTAATGTCAATTTCACGAGAACCGGACTAATGGGACAAAAATTGGCTCAAATTGAGTTAAAATAGCCCCTAAACAAGTTGAACCAGCTGAACCGGTTCAATTAAACCAGCTTGGACCGGCTCATCTCCTACCTTTGACAAAAACGCACGCACGCACAGGGAGAAGGAACCAGTCTTCCATGGCGGTGGTTGCTCACGGGAACTGAGCTTGAAACGGCGCAAAATGACTGAGAATCAAATGAAAACTTCTTAGGATCAAAAATTAATGATGCCCAACGTACCATTAACTCAAAACTCGAATGAAGCTGTGGCGGAAATCTCAAATAACGGCGACAAAGAAAACCATATTCCGGCCATCTCTTGAAACGACTAAATACAATGAAAACGACCTCCAATTAGCTTGAAATCTAAAGGAAACTCGAAGGAAGAATGAATGGATGAATTACCTAAAGAAAAACTCAAATAAAGCACGTTAAATCCTTAGTTTGTCGCAAAGAACGGGTTGTTTTCCGGCTAGCTAATACCCAAAAACCGGCGAGATTTAAACTCGGAGAAAGGCCATGAAAACCAGCGTGAATTAGCCCGGAATCGTCTCAAAACAATAGACAAACTATAACTAAATGAATCCAAAGGAAAACCACGAAAGAAAACAATGAAATGAAAGTCTTTTCCTTGATTATCCAACGAGGAACGATGAACCCCAGTGACTTCTTCCAAAACAGACGTGATCAACCTTAATGAAAACTAAGAAACACGACTCCAACTCCAGCAAGGAATAAGGATTGCGGCTGAGAGAGGCTCAAAGTAGAAAACAAAATAAAATTTTGATATCTAGGGTTTTGTGTTATACAAGCATGGAAGCTTGCATAAAAACTAGAATGCCCTTATGAAAAAAAATAACTAAAAGGACATAAATGGTATTTTGGCCATAACTTTTTACTCAGAACTCGGAATTGAGCGTAGTCAATTTCGTTGGACTCGTAGCAACACCACGGTTCAGGAAAACTAATGATAATGTTATTTGGATCAAAATTGGTGAAAAGGCTAAAATACCCTTATGCCAAAAACCGGGTTGTTACATAAACATTCAGAATTATTTCGAATCCAAAGACATCGAATTCCGTTGAAAAATGCCTAAACTAGTTCTAACCGAAAAATATTTTCTCCTGATAGTTTTTCGGTGTTTCCAATATCATTTCTCATCCAAAAATTCCAGAATTACATAATTAAATTTTTAGAATTGAATATGCTACTGTAAGAGCTATAGATTTCTCTAAAACCTCACCGTTGATTAAACCGTTAACTCACCTTGAAATTTACTAAATCTGAACTTTAACGCTACTTTCCTCTACGAACCAGACCTGAAATGGAGGTCCTAAATTATTAAATTACATGCTAAAACAGTCCCAAAAGGTACAAAAAGGTTTGGGGTTTGACGCCTCGAAGAACGAAGAAAAACAAACGACGAACGGATCGCCATCGGGAAGGGGACAGTCACGGAGTTGCTGTGGTTGAACCATGGCCTTCGGGTCATGGTTTGGTCGTGGTTTCGCTTTTCGGGAGATCGATTTTTTATGGTCTTTGATTTTAGGAAAGGTAGATCAAAATCGATTAGGTTTTAGGCCAAGGTTTGGAAATTGGAAAGCAATGTGTAACGTCCCGTTATTTTTGTGATAAAAAAAAATTATTTATTTTATTTTAATTTAAGTAATTAAAATTTATTTATTTATCGGTAAATTAGAATTTAGTAGTTTATTTCGGTTTAAGTTCTTTTAATTACCTTTTTAGTTTAATTTCATTTTAATGGTATTAATAATTATTAACAGGCCAATTAATAATTATTAATCACCATTGGGATAGTTTAAGATCATCGGGTTTCGTTTTATAAGTCAAAAGTCATAAAAGGACGTAACCGTCATTTCCAAATTCTTAAAAAAACTATCCAAACACTATTCACTTCTTATTTAATTAACCATTTGACTTCATTTGAACAAATCTTCATCTTCATCTTCTTCCTTTCTTCCTCCCAAGGCCGAGGGTCTCACCTCCCATTTCCTAATTTTTGATTTTCGTTTATTTCTCGACGGATCGACTCGATCTTGGATACATCGGAAAGCCCTCGAGTCCAGGATCCTTTTCCACCTAACCATCGTGCATTTCTCTCGAGATCCAAGGAGTTCTCGGTAAGTTTCTCTTGAAACCCTAAGCTCCAAATAGTGTTTTAATGGAGTTTTCTTTGTTTTCTTTCTATTTCTTGCCATGAAACTCGGTGTTTATAAATACGGAGGTAGTTTTAAGAGTTTTTGGAAACTTTCCCATAACCCTAAAACCGAGTTTCTGTCTTCCCGTTTGAAATTTACCCTTTTGGGTTTAATTATGGGTTATAAATTAGCGAATTATTGTTTATTGAAATTCAATTCGGGAAAGGGCATAATGTTCAAAAACCCTAATTATCGATACCCATTGAAATCGGGAATATCGAATTTGCTTAAAACCAACTCGAAACACTTTTAAATTGCCTAAAAGCTGGAAAACCAAACCCGAAGCCCATTTTACTTGAGAGGGCCGAGAGCCTCTTTGTGGGGGTTTCTTGGGTTTTTCGTCGTTTTGTATGTTTAGTTGTTGTTTGATCAATAGTTGGTAATTTATTGATTGTGTAATATAATTCAATTGTAGGTTTTTTTTAACCGCTCGTTTGATCGCTCTTTCGGATTTAGGAGCGAAGTCATCTTTTATTAAGGTGAGAATAGTTAGAATTTAAAGTAACTATAGAAAGCAAATAAGTATAATGGTTTGTAGAATTGAAACTAATATTAGAATCCGAATCTAAGATTAGGGGGATGTGAGTTAGTGCCCTTAGGATTAGGAGTTAATCCTTTAAGTGAGAACTTAGGAGTTCTCGAGGAAACTAATGAATCTTAGAAGATTCTAAGTTAGATTTGTTTCGAAGCTTAGGTTGGATCATTGAAGGTTAAAAGATCCAAACTTGTATTTAGAACGATTAATAGAACCTCGGATTATATTGGAAGTTTAGAATCCTGGAAGGTATAGGTTAATCGTTTAAGTTATGTTTTTACTTTTATTATTGGTAGCGGAGTTCGATCGACATATCGTTCATCCGAGATTCCTATCTATTTTACTTTATGTCTTTACTTTATGCCTCTTTACTTTATGTTTGTCTCGGATACTTTAATAATCGTACTTTACTTTATTACTTTTACAAGCATATGCAAGCATATCCATAACATCTTGCCCTATTATTTATTGTACCATAACATCTCGAATCAAAGAAAAGAAAGTGAAAAAGAAAAGAAAGTGAAAGAGAAAAGAAAGTGAAAAAGGAAAGAAAGTGAGAAAGAGAATGAAAGGTTAATGGTGGATACTACGGGAAAAGTCCACATTACCTTCATCATGCATAAGGTTGAATGGTGGACACTACAGGAAAAGTCCACATTACCTTCATTTCATGCATAAAGGGCGAATGCGTATCCTACGGGATGTACTCATTACCTTCATGCATATGATCGATGAAATTATATATCCTGGATAGAGGATCGAGATGTTATATTTATGCAAAGTTTTATTTATTTTTCTTAACTTTGTCATAACAAGTAATTGGATGAGGATTAACTAAGAGTGTTAGTAATATCATCCTTTAGAGAGTATAAAATGAAATTACCTAAGGTTTAGAGAACTTTAGGATTGATTGTGTCAGATTAATTGGACATAAATCGAAATGCGAGTTTGAGGTCTATCTTTACTTTTTATTCTTATTATTCTCACTGGGCTTAAGTTGTTAGCTCATGATATTACAACCAATTTCAGGTAATGCCTTGGCTAGAGGTCGTGGGAGAGGAGGTGGTGCTGCGTGATCGAGGGATGATGACCTCGAGATGGACTCAGTTGTTGTAAAGTTTATGAATTACTTTTGTGAACTTTAAAGGATTTTGTGAATTGTACATTGTATTTAGCTCATAAGAGCTTATAGATGTTGTTTTATGATATTACATCTTTGAATTCCTGAATGGGGACTTAATGTTCCATGTGATTTTATTAGATTTGAAAATTAGGATGTAAACAGGTTTTTGGCTAGCCAACTTTCAAACATAACCACGCCAATTTTTCTTAAAATAAAAGACTTCCGCTGTGTTTTTCTAAATTAAATTTATTTAAAAGTGTCGGGTCGTCACACAATGGGGAATGGGTTTCAAGGCTAGGTTCTTGAAGTTCATAATTAAATATTAAACGCAAAATTACAGAATTTAATTAATATTAAAAACAAATCAAAACTCACCCACAAGTGTTAGAACGTCGAAGAAACAGCCCCCGATCTTCACCTAGAAGCAACCACTACTCTAATCAACAACCTAACGATCAAAATTTATGAAAAGATCATCAATTCTCACCCTAGGGGCGGCGACAATGTCCAAGGAGAGGAAAGGGAAAAGATCCCTACCATTTGATAAATCAAGGATCTTCCAACCACTACAAATTTATGATCACACCTCGAATCAACAAACGAATGACGAAGGAAACGAATCGGAACTCAGGTCTTCTCAAATGAGGGAGGCGGTGGCTTAAGAGGGAGAGAAGACAGTCTAAAAATTTTAGAATGACAAATGGGAAGTCATTTTAGGTTAGAAATCTCGAGTTCCCATATTTACGAAACTGCCACTCAAATTAAAACGTCTATATCTTGATCACCGGGTCTCAGAATGATAAACCGTCATTTGCATTGAAATCGTGACATTGAGACAATAAAATTTATGTCAAAATATTAATAAAATTACAAGGTTCAAATTTCGAGGTTTACGGGAAAAATACCATAATACCATTTTTGAAAGAACACAATATTTCTACTCTTATTAATCGATCAAGCTTGGCAAATATTATTTAAAAAACAATAATATTGATTTTAACTACCTCGTAACGGAGCGTTACAGGTTTTGTCTCTTGTAAACAGGAGTTCGTAATCCACTCAGGATTAAGATTAATTGTACATGATCAACAAATTGATATACGAAATGTCTTTCTGTAACAACTTTATTAGAAGATAGTAAGTATATCTTAGTCTAGTCTACTACAATCTCTATTGCAGTAACACCCCCACTAACATGTCTCTACATGAGCGATTTAGATAACATCATCTGTGCCAATTCACAAGTGGGTCGTGTTAGTGGTGTTACCAGAAATAAGGCACCCAACCTTTATTCATATACCACAGACTATTTAAGTTACAACTTAAGTTAATCTTCCTACATCACATGCTCACTTTAAGTTATCTTCAGTAACTTTAGATCTTATGATGGATTACATTTATTAAATAATGATAAATGACAAACTAATTATTACTAATTAATAATTCTTTTATTTATTTGTAGTTTAATTGGATTACATATGTAACGACCCGCTTTCCGTTAAATTCTATAAATTCAAATGCACAGCGGAAGACTCGATTTTTAAAGAAAAACGGCATGGGTTCGTTTAAAAATCGAATAACCAAAACCTGTTTTACAACCCAATTTGCGAGAAAGCTATAAATCGGGAATACGTATTCCATCTTCTAATTTTAAACTCACAAACAAGCTTTAAATCATAAAAGTTTATGAGATTATAGACAAACACCCTTTCCGGCTCAAAAAGACACAAGTTATGGAAAATGAAAATAATGTACAAGCATCTCTAAGAATGCTAAACCAAAATATGTTTCAACATTGTCCGTACACCAACTCGGCAAGTCACGCGGCACCACCTCCCCTACCACGCTTCTTAGCACGGGGTTTACCTGAAAATTTGTGAGTGTAGCAACATTAGCATAAAAATGCTAGTGAGAGTAAAACGAAAGCAAGTAATCCTATGAACCAAATTTCATACCCGAAATTGTGTCCAAAGGCCTATAATGCTCATTACTACCCATATCCACACTTCCAATTTCCAAACAATCAAACGATAGTAAGATATTACTCGAGATAGTCTTTCGATGCCATGAAATCGAATTAAGGACTTAAAGTAAAAGTAACAACCATTAATAAGCCTTACTACACAATTCTAAAGAATAAGTAATTGTAATATTAACTATCTTTGTTACCAAACATGTTTCATCGTAACGTACTATTGTATGGATCGATATCAACATACCACGTACGGTTGTACCATATCACAAATCATAGTACCATAATACCGTATGGACCGAAGTCAACATACTATCATGTACCATATCAATTATGCTCACTGTCTCCAGAAATCATCGCACCATGATACGTATGGATCGATATCAACATACTATCATGTGCCGAATCAATGTGCCACTGTCTCCACAAATCATCGCACCATGATACGTATGGATTGATATCAACATACTATCATGTGCCGAATCAATATGTCACTGTCTCCACAAATCATCGCACCATGATACGTATGGATCGATATCAACATACTATCATGTGCCGAATCAATGTGCCACTATCTCAACAAATCATCGCACCATGATACGTATGGATCGATATCAACATACTATCATGTGCCGAATCAATGTGCCACCGTCTCCACCAATCATCGCACCATGATACGTATGGATCGATATCAACATACTATCATGTGCCGAATCAATGTGCCTAAGGTCTTCAATAAATCATATAATCTCCAAGGAATTCTACTAAGTTATTAAAGAACCTAACTACTTAGATTACACGAGTCATCGCTCAAGTGTAACATCTAAGCTACTTTATTTCCCAAACCACTCAAATTAACTTAACTTCCACTTTCAACTAACATCTCCAAGTCACTTTACAATACTTCCAAACCACACCGATGTTTCCTTTTCACCGAACTAACCATAATTCCAAATCCTCTCCACTCACTTCTGAATTAAAGTCTCCAACCAAACAATAATTCTAAGAAGCTAGTTCCCTCTTAACATCGATAAACAATATCATAACAAAACGTAATTCATAAAATTACTAACTTCCCTTTTAAACTCACCTTAGCTTGTAGAAAAGCTCCGATTATCCGAGGTTGCAAATACCCGAACAAATCACAATCCTACAAACGAATTACACCTAAATAACATTAATTAACCGGAAATCGAACAAACAACATCTAAACGTATAAAACAACGAAAATACCGGAGATCCTCCCTATGGTACTCTCGGCCATACAAGGGAAAATAGGGTTCGGGTTTGGTTTTCTGGCTTTTATGCACTTTAGAGGTGTTTCGGGTTGGTTTTGGATACTTTGGAGGTTTGCAACTACAATGGGTATCCGTAATTTAGGGTTTTGATCAACAATCGATTTTAGAAAAATTAAGTAAATAGCAAAAACACAATAACCCTAACATCCTAAACATGGCCAAGTGAGGGAAAATCACATGGGACGGGTTTCCGGCTCAAACTCGGTTTTAGGGTTTAGGGGAAGTTTCTAAAATCGATCAAAACGACTTTCCCGATGGAAATCTTGAAGCTTCGGTGAACGAATTTGAAGATTTCAATCCAAAACCACCATTAAAATACTATTCACATAAAATTTTAGAAACTTTGTCATACCTTAAGGCCTCGAGAAAACAAGCGAAAACCTTGATTGTTAGGATGGGTAGAAAATATGTCTCGAGAGCTTTCCAACGAGCTAAGGCAAGATGAAAACGGTCGAGAAACGAAGCCGGGGTGACAAAATCTTTCTCTCCTCTTTTTTTTCTCTCTAAGCTACGGGTTTGGGATGAAAAATGAGAAGAATTTTATGATTTTTTTGTCTAATTTTAGTTTATTAAAGGAGAAGGATGAATAGTGTTTAGATATTTAAGAAATCGGAAAATGACGCCTACGTCCCTCTTTTATTTTTACTTTAAAAACAAAACCCGAAGCTTTTAAATTAATCTAAAGGTTATTAATAATTATTAATTGGCCCATTAAAAATTATTAATGTCACCGAAACGAATTTAAAGTATTAAAACGATTTAAATGAATTTCGGACGAAAATAACTACTAAAATCAAAATTACTAACTAATCTTAAAAGCTTAATTAAAATAAATAAATAAAATAATAATAAAATAAAAAAAATTACCCCCAAAAGTAACGGGACGTTACAACATATGATTTATAGTAGAAACCTCAGGAATCTCCCACTTGCACTAAAGCTTTACTGACATTTATCTAGTAATCCTAAACTGCCCATATGACGCTCAAACACCTTAGCCGGAAATGTCTTTGTAAATGGATCAAGAATATTATCCTCAGAGGTATCTTTCTCACTACAATATCTCCTCTTCGGACTATCTCCCTTATCAGGTGATACTTCTCTCTATGTGCTTTCCCCGTTTGTGGCTTCTAGGCTCTTTGGAATTGGCTACAGCACCATTGTTATCATATAACAGTGTTATGGGTTCATCTATATCTTGTGTTATCTCCAGATCGGTTATGAACTTCCAAAGCCAGACACCCTCTTTTGCAGCTTCACAACTTGTTTGATGTTTGTTATAAATCAAGTTCATGACCTGAGCAACCAAACTTGTTTGATGGTTTTTTTAGAATTGGAAATATATGTTTATCTCTTATATAAGTGTAATGATTGTGAATGAAATACTATTTGTGGTTCTATGTGTAATTGAAATTGGACTTATGGTTGGTGTTTAAATATGATATCTAATCTAGTTAGAATTCCTTATTCTCTAATTATTAAAATATAGAAAAGATAAATAAAATACAAATAAAACCCCTATAATTTTTGCCATGCATGAACACCCTCTGTAGTTTGAAAATAGTAAATCATAATCTTCAAAATTATTTCAATTAGACCATCTTCTCCAAAACCATAAATTTTATTTTAGCCATAACTTCTTTGCTTGAACTCCGATTTAGATGATTCAAGATTATTTGAAATCCTTGTTTCGATCTCTACATTATGGCTACTTCAAAACTTCAAAATTTTTAATAAATAAAAGAATTTATTATAATCAAAATACCAGGTATGATTTCAATCATTAATGTTTTTTTATTACTAATGATTTAGAACTTTTGAACTAACTATAACGTTGAGCTCAAAATGAGGATTCCAAAACATCTTGAATCATCCAAATCAATGTTCAAACAAAGAAGTTATGGCTAAAAGAAAATTAATAACGTTGAAGGGGGAGGGGTCCCATTGGAATAATTTGGAACTACAGGGGTATAATTTATAATTTTCAAACTCTAGAGGGTGTTCATGCATTTGGAAAAACTATAGGGGTCTTATTTGTATTTTACCCATATATATTTACTTACTTTGTACAACATGAACGCCCACATGTCCAAGTGCCCATGCTGAACTCAAAGTAGAGATATATACATATAGTTTTTAATTTATTTATTTTAATTTATTTAATTATTATAAATTTATGTATTTAAAATTAGAAAATTCAAATGATAATTTCTAATTAAACACATTTAACCGAAAATTAAAATATTAATTATTATTGAATCGTATTCAACTAATTAATTATTTTGGGCAAATACTAATTTGTTTCACAAAAACAATTGGATTTAACTCTCTCTAATATTTATTATTAAATTAATTAAACTTATGAGTTAACTCTTTATTAATTTCCATTTAAATAATTAATAATATTAAAATTAATTCTCCTTTAAATAAACTATTTATTTTTCAACTTTTCAGGTACTTCTCGTCGAAAGGGCGTGGTAGAGGAGGTGGTATTGCTTGACCGAAGGATGATGGCTTGGACATGGACCTGGATTTTATGAAGCATTCTAGAAATGCTTGTTGTGTATATTTCCATCATCATATATTTTGTATTTTGGAGCTCGTGAGAGCGTTTTAAAAAATTAGTGCTTGTCTTAATAACTTGATGTTTATTTCGGGATTTATTCGGAAATGCGCATTTCCATGTTTTTATGCTTTCTCTGGTTGTGAAAAATGTAAACAGGTTTTGGATAGTCTGAATTTTTAAACGTACCCATGCCTTTTTTTAAAAACCAAATGTTCTACTTTGTCTTTTAAATTAAAGGAATTAACGGAATCGCACTACAAAAAAACTGTTAAATTGCCACCAGACATTTGCAACCAAAGGTATTGGGTAGTTTTTTTGGTGACCACTCTGGTAGTAAATATGAAGTTTGACTTAAAATGACCATATGGTCACTTTTTTGCGACCAAATGGCGACCAAGTAAAGAATTAGTCATAAAAAATGGCGCAAATTTTTGACGCGAAGCAAGTGACCATATGGTCACTACAAAATTATGACCATGTGGTCGTAATTTTGTGACATGGGTTATCATTTAGTAGCAAAAAAAGGCTCGTAAATTTTGTGGGAGAAAGGCTACCAAGTGGTCACAATTCAAAGTGACTATATGGTCGCAATTTTGGTAACCTTTAGTGACCAATGGTAGCTTAAAAATTTTGTGGGAAATAAGCTACCAGGTGGTCACATTTGAAGTGACCAGATGGTCGTAAAAGTTGTAATTTTAAGTGACCAGTGGTAGATAAACAATTTGGCGAGAGAAAAGCTACCAACTGGTCACCAAAATAAGTGATCATGTGGTCGTAAATATTGTGACTTGATGTGACCCAGAGTAGTGAGGAAAATGGCGGGAAATTTTGGCTTGAAAATGCGACCATTTGATAGGAAAAATACGACCATCTGGTTGCACTTGAGCGATGAGTCGTGACCGGGGTTGAACAGAGGAGTCCATTATAAAATCCCCTCCTCCCATTATTTGTTAGCATTAAGAAAAAAGAAAATGAGAGAGTGGATGTATGTTCGTTTGATAGACGGGTATTTGAATGATGAGTTCGTGGCCGGGGTTGAACAGTTTGCTGAGTTTTGCATGACAACTGTCTATTATGAAAAGTATGGTGGAAAGCTACGTTGCCCGTGCAGGAAATGTGACAATAGGAGAATCATACCGGTTACAGATTTGAAGGTTCATCTTTATAGTTGGGGATTTGTGTAAAATTAATATCATTGGTGTTTCAAGGGGAAACAAAGGAAATGTTCGACGCTGCATTACAGGAATCGAGACGATATGAAGGTAGCAGCTCGAATGTAGAGGTTGTTGCCGAAGAACGGAATGATGAACAACCGTATAGCAGATGCAGCAAATGATACTTCATGGTGTGGGGTATGGGGGCAATGAAAATTTTTGTGAAAGTTTAATCGTAGACGAAGATGAACGGGTTGTTGAAGAGGATATGAATATGGAAGCACGTAAGATGCACGAGATGCTAAAGACAGCCATCCGACCATTGTACGATGGGTGTGAGGTCAGTCAACTTACTGCTGCTACAGAAATTTTAAATATAAAGGCGCAGTACAACATACCTGGTAGAGGATTTGATTCGATTGCATCGTGGTTTCGTTGATGCGTGCCAGAAGAAAATATTATGCCCCACAGTTTGTACGACACGAAAAAACAAGTGGAGGGATTTGGATTACCCATGGAGAAAATAGATTCGTGTCGAAACGGATGCATGATTTATTGGGATGTGGATGAGGACCTGCATCACTGTAAATTCTGTTTTCTTCCAAGATATAAACAAGGGAAACGCAGCCTGATTCCGTATTCCCGCATTTTCTATTTACCGCTGACCCCACATCTGCAACGGTTGTATGCATCCGATGTGACAGCTTCGCACATGAGATGGCATCACGAGCATTCACAGGATGAAGGTGTTATGAGACATCCCTCAGATGTTGCGGCATGGAAGCATTTAAATAATTGTCATCCTGATTTTGTACAAGACCTGAGAAGCGTCAGATTGGGCTTATGCACGGATGGCTTTAACCCATTCGGGGCATCCGTGGCACATGTTCTGATCTTTATCTGCCTAGAAGTCATAATTTATATACCCTTTGATAATCAAATTCTATTTACACATGTTCTCTCGTTCTCTGAAGATACTTGAGAATATTCTTGACTGCAACCCAATGTTCATAACCAGGGTTCGACTGATAAAGGCTTAGTATCCCTACTACATAATAAATGTTTGGTCTAGTGCACAACATCACATACATTAAACTTCCAACTGCTAATGCATAAGGTGTAACAACCCGAAACTTTGGAAAGGGCATTTTAGTCTTTTCTTCAAATTCAACCTAAATAATTTTATTTTGTGACATTATTAATTGTCATATCATTATGAGTTCAAAACATTTGACCGTTCTTAAATCTGACCTTCGAATAAAAAGCTATAGTCCAATTACCGATTTTGCCCTTATTCTTTATATTTGTTCCTAGGGGCATATGAGTCATTTTCCAGTCAATCTTGGGTATATAAAGCTTCATTGAAACTTTGGTTAATTGTTCCTTCCTCTCCAAGTCTGAGCCATCCCACTCTCCCTCAGCCCCCCCGCCGCCACTTCGCCTCGCCGAAAAACTGCTCAAAGATATCTCGTTCTTCATCGTCTTAATTGTTCTTCAAGGTAAGATGAATCTAATTACTTCTATTTGATTTAATGAGTTTAAATTCAAGCTTTCCTTCCAATTTAGAGCCAAACCATAGCTAATCTTTTATCTTAACGGAATCAAAACCTCTTGCCGGAAAATTTATGCTTTCTCACCAGGTTTTCTTTGTTTTCCTTCAAAATTTCTTTAAGGTAATTAATCCAATCATTTGGTGTTTTGTTTTGATGTTATTTCAAGTCAATTACCTACCGAATTAGAGTTTTTTTCTTTTATTAAAATGGATAAAAGGGCTCGCCAGAATCTGGGTTTGTAGTCGCCATTTTCTGAGTTCTTTGCCTTTATTTTCTTCGAGTTTGAGTCGTGATGGGCCGAAATTTTCATCACATCTTCATTCCTAGTGTTTTTTTATCGTTTCCCATTAGCTTCATCACCGTTTTTCGTGGTCAGTCTTCGTCGTTGTATTGAGAAGTAAGCTGCTGCCTTTTTTTTCGTTTTGTGCGTGCGACTGGAGGTGAAGAACCGGTCCAACTTGACCGATTGGGCTGGTCCAGAATGGTTCAGGGGTTAGTTTGGCTCAATTTGAGCCGTTTTTTGTCCCGTTAGCCCGGTTCTCGTTAAATTGACTTTAAATTAATATTATTTCAGGCTTTGGGCAATGTTATGAGTCTTTTTGGACTTAATTTGAGGTCGTTTGCTTATTCAATTTGCAATTAAGGTAGGTTAATTCCTACGTAGAACCTTAAATTAAATTCCTTGTGCTTTCTTGTTAATTGAATGATTATTAGAATGTCTTGGGAGATGATTTATTGAATTTAAATATTATTATTATGTGCTTGTTTGATTTGCGAATATTGTATTTATTTAGTTTGTGTTTGTTAGTTGGTTAGGTGCTTTAATTATAGCCTAACAACGGTTTAAGATTAAACTAACATAATAAGTACTTATTAAATTTGTAGAGCTGGATGCTATGAAGCATGGCACGTATCATGGGTGACCTTATACCCCACTATGATACCTATATGAAAATTTAATAGTAATAAAGAGATAAAATTTGATCGGTGGATAGTTAGTGCCACTAGAAGTTATAACTTGAGTTGAACATATTAAACACCTATTAAATTTGTAGAGTTGAATGCTATGGCATGTATCTTGGGTGGCCTTATACCCCACTATGATACATATGTATAGCATGACACGTATCATGGGTGGTCTTATACCCCATTATGATACCTATATGCAAATTTAATAGTAACAAAGAGATGTTGTAGGTTAAGTACCTACTAATTATTGACAAATAAGACAAGGACGAGTATCCTTATGTTATTACTGCTATGTAAATCTTCGAATTTGATTTGCTTATTTGAGTTGGGAGTTAATCTACTGAGCTAAAAACTCACGGTATTCAAATGTCCTGCAGACTTTTATTTTGCAGGTAATACTGATAATAATGGAAACAGAGGCGGTTGACGAGGATGGCGCTACACTTGGAGGCCTTAGGATATATGTTTGTTTCTTTCACCATTTTTGGATACTTCATCTTTTTGCTACTGAAGTCAGTTAACTTATGGACTCTCTTTTGTTTATTTCAATTTCTTTTTTGGTTTTTTTTTTTAAAAAAATTTGACCCCAAAAACAAAGACTTTGTTTTGAACTCTTCTTTGGTTATTAATCAAATGCTTTCGCAACTGTTCGATTTACTCTTTTTTATTTATATTTTAAAAGAACTTTCTTTATTATCTATTTATTTATTTATTTCTGGATATTTTGAGTCGGGTCGTCACATAAGGATATTACCTCATACTCTCAACTTATTGACGAGTTTTAGGAGAATGCTCTTTAGTTAAATAAATCTCATGCCTGAAAGGTATCGCACTTTTCTTGGATTTATCTATCCTATACTTGGCAACTATCTTGTCAATATAGGATATCTGAGACAACACTAATGTTCTATTCTTACGATCCCTTATAATTTGGATACAAAGAACATATTGAGCCTCTCCCAAATCCTTCATTTGGAAATCATTAGCTAGCCATTTCTTAACGTCTGATAATACCCTTACATTATTACCAACAAGTAAGATATCGTCCACGTGAAGTATTAGAAATACCACATCTTTATTGAATATCTTCTTGTAAACACAAGACTCATCAACATTTTGTTCAAAGCCATATTATTTCACCGTTGTGTCAAATCTTTTGCTCCAAGACCGTGAAGCTTGCTTCAATCCAGAAATAGATTTCAGAAATTTACAAACTTTTTGTTCTTCACCTTGAATAATGAATCCTTCTAGCTGGAGCATATAGATACTTTCGTCAAGATACCCGTTCAAAAATATTGTCTTGACTTCCATCTACCAATTTCATACTTGAAATGTGCAACAATGGATAAAAGAGTTCTAATAGACTTTAACATAGCAACAGGGAAGAAGGTTTGTTTATAGTCCACCCTTCCTTTTGGGAAAGCCCCTTTGCTACAAGTCTAGCCTTGAAAATCTGCACTTTCCCATCGGCTCCACGTTTCCTATTCTAGATGCACTTGCAACCAATGAGTTTTACCCCAACTGGTTGATCTACAAGTTCCCAGACTGAGTTGGAGTGCATGAACTTCATCTCAAGATCCATAGCTTTTAGCCATTTTTCTTTGTCAATTTTTACCATTGCTTCCTTATAAGACAATGGATCCTTCAGGTCAATACCGCCATCATTGACATGAGTTAATCCCAAATATCGTTCGGGTAACTTGGGTGCCCTCCCACTATGACAAGCACTACTGGATTTGACCAGAATCTCTCTTCCTACTTGAAGATCTAGGCAAGTCAACAACACTTGTTGGCTCATTTGTGGTTTCACTTGGAACCATCTTCTCTAGTACTAACTTATTAGGAGATTTATGGTTTCCTTTTTAGTCCTCTTCTAAAAATGTAGCATTTGTTGTCATAAATACATTATTCTCTTCAGCACTATAAAACAACCCACCATGAGTCTCTTTAGGGTAGCCTACAAGGAAACATACCTTAGAAGGTGGTTCTAATTTCTTAAGGTTCGTTTTTAGCACATGTGCTGGACATCCCCATAGTCGAAAGTGACGCAAACTTATTATACGCCCCGACCATAACTCAATTGGCATTTCTAAAACACTTTTAGAAGGTACCCTATTCAGGTTGTATAACGCAGTCTCAAATGCGTAACCCCAGAAAGATTCTCGTAATGATAAATACCTCACCATTGATCTCATCATTTCGAGTAAGGTTCTATTTCTTCTTTTAGCTACACTATTCTATACTAGGTGCTGAAAGGTAGGATGTTATCCCATTTTCTATCAAGTAGTCTTTGAACTTATTGTCCATATACTCCCCACCACGATCAGATCGAAGTGTCTTGATAGATTTACCATGTTACTTTTCAACCTCGGCTTTGAACTCCTTGAACTTTTCAAGAGTTTCTGACTTGAATTGCAACGTGTAAATGTACCCATATCTTGAGCAGTCGTCTATAAAAGACACATATTACTCATATCGACCCCTAGCCTTAACATTCATCGGACCACAAAGGTCTCAATGTATAAGATCATGTGGTTCTGTGGCTCTATTTCATTTTACCCTCTATACAAGATTCACAAACTGGGAGTGTACCAAGATCTATGTCATTTAGAGGTCCACTTTTAACCGTCTTTGAATTCTATTGAGGTTAATATGGTCAAGCCTTAGATTCCATAGAAGGGTCTCATTCTTAGAAATTCTATCTTTACTTGTTCTAGAATCTGCAGTGTGGAACAACTCAGTATTATAAAGCGTTGCACATACTAACGGTTTTAGTATATATAAATTATTATCTTCTAATCCTGAACAAATAAAGTTTCCATCTTTAAAAATATCAACTTTATTAATACTGAAATCTACGAGTATAAGATTGTTTACGAATACAACCCAAAGAAACTACGTTCCGATTTAAACCAGGAACATAATAAACAGTGTTCATGAAAATAAACATTTTATTTAAAGATAATCAACAACTTTATAAATGAACCAATACTTATTTTATTCACAATAAAATAATCATATGTATCAAAAAACATAATAAAAGTAACAACAGTTATTAAATAGTTTCTATGACATAGACGCTACTAATGGTTCATAAATGACTATAAAAGCTTCTTCAAGCTCCAGAGCGCAGTCTTAATAAAATCTCTATTTCCTTTCCATTCTTCCATTGTCAAAAGAAAAGATAATGATTTAGAATTATCTCATAACTCATCAATGAAAACAAAATAGTAAATCATATTTACCATTATTGATTTCTATCTTTCTCCTTTTGAAATCATCCTCTGAACTGAACTCTCGTTCCTTGACGAATTTATCTGTCTTTAAAAAAAGAAGTTAAGTTAGTAAATTCAATTCATAATTCAATAGGATATAATCCTCACTATCTTATAATGTCACTAAGTAAATCATATTTACAAGTACATATTCTCTTCTTTTCCTTGCATAATTCAGCCCATACATTTTATATTCAACACGAGTGTCAATAATGATATACATCATTTCTTGAGCAGTGGCAGCTAGTTCTACCATCCTGTACATACCGAAAGACAGTTTTTCTTGAATGTACATTTGAGCCATCTTATCGCTCTGAATCCATCTTTCATATGGATCCCACAAATCTTGATGAGAAGGGTTTGGACCCTCAAGACAATCAGTGTAAAGAAAAAATGGAATACGCTCACCAACTAGAATACTTAATAGTTCTGATTCCCAAGTGTCATAATTCTTATCATTCATTGTAGGTTTGTTTTTCCAAGTCAAGAAATTTTTATTTGAAATATCGGTGATAAATAAATAAACACATGCTTTAGTAATATAATTTTACATATCCATTCAGTCATACTTTTGGCATATATTAAATGTGATGCATGAATACACATTTAATGAAATTCTAAATAACCTTAAAACACAATTTCAAGGCCATGGTATATTAGTGTGACAGGAACAATGCCTACGTAGGCAGGTCAAAATTCCCTCCCACTAAAATGAGACTCCTATAAACTAATAAACATCCCCAAGGTATCTCATATCCTACAGTTCTTTAGTTACCATGTTTTGGTCAAGCGAAACATCTAGATCACTTAAATATTAATTTTGATGAGTGTCATCGAAGGGAGAGTCAAATATTGTGACGACCGACACTTTTAAATAATTTAAATCAGAATTGACAGCGGAAGTCTTTTATTTTAAAAAAAAAAATTGGCGTGGTTATGTTTGAAAATTGGTTAGCCAAAACCTGTTTACATCCTAATTTCAAAATCTAATTAAAACATAAGGAACATCAAGTCCCATTTCAGGAGTTCAATACTCATAATCATAAAGTAAAGACATTATGCTCTTATGAGCCAAATACAAATATAAAATCACAAAAATTCTTTAAAGTTCACAAAATAAATACATAGACTTTACAACCCATAGTTCATCTCGAGGTCAACATCCCTCGATCACGCAGCACCATCTCCCCTTCCACGGCCTCTAGCCAGGACATTACCTGAAATTATTGTAATATCATGAGCTAACAAACTAAGCCCAGTGAGAATAATAAGAATAAAAAGTAAAAGTAGACCTCAAACTCGCATTTCCTATTTGTGTCCAATTAATCTGACACAATCCACTCCTAAAGTTCTCCAAACTCTAGGTAATTTCATTCTAAACTTTCCAAAGGATGATATTACTAACAGTCGTAGTCAATCCTCGTCCATTAACTTGTTAAGACATAAATAAGAAAAGTAAATAAACTTTGCAATGAGTATAACATCTTAATTCTTCTTATTGTTTTACTTTCCATTATGAAATATACAATTCTTTCTCCATGATATAATTCCACCGATAATATGCATGAAGGTAATGAAGACATCCCGTAGGATTCGCATTCACCTTTTATGCATAAATGAAGGTAATGCTGACACTCCCCGTAGGGTCCAACATTCTACCTTATGAATGAAGAAGGTGATGCGGACAATCCCCGTAGGGTCCAACATTCTCCCCTCCTTTTCTTTCTCACTTTCGTTTCTTTTTCACACTTTCGTTTCTTTTTCTCGCTTTCGTTTCTCTTTCTCGATTTCGTTTCTTTTTCTCACTTTCCATTTCCATCAATGATATGCATGAAGGTAATGGAGACTCCTGTCGGATCCACATTCACCTTTTATGCATGAAGGTAATGGGGACTCCCGTCGGATCCACATTCACCTTTTTTCGTTTCTCACCTCCCTTTTCTTCCATTTCAATGATTTAAGATAATATGGTGCAAGATGTTATGGTGCAAGATGTTATGGTTATGCTTGCACATGCTTGGAAAAAGTAAATAAAGTAAAGTGCGAATAATAAAGTAACCGAAACAAACATAAAGTAAAGGAGCATAAAGTAAAAGAACATAAAGTAAATAAATAGGAAACTCCGGACGAACGATACATAAATCGAACTCCGCTACAATAATAAAAGTAGAACCTATCTTAAACGATTAACTTATACCTTCCAGGATTCTAAACTTCCAATATAATCCGAGGTTCTATTAACCGTTCTATATAAAAGTTTGGATCTTTAACTTCCAATGATCCAACCTAAGCTTCGAAACGAATCTATCATAGAATCTTCTAAGATTCATTAGTTTCCTCGAGAACTCCTAAGTTCTCACTTAAAGGATTAACTCCTAATCCTAAGGGCACTAACTCACATCCCTCTAATCTTAGATTCGAATTCTAATCTTAGTTTCCAATTCTACAAACCATCATACTTATTTGCTTTCTATAGTTACTTTAAATCCTAACTATTCTCACCTTAAAGAGAGATGACTTCGCTCTTAAATCCGAGAGAGCGATCAAACGAACGGTTCGAAAACACCTACAATTTGAATTATATCACATAATCAATAAATTACCTACTAACGATCAAACAACAACTAAACGTACAAAACAATGAAAAACTCAACAAACCCCCCACATGAGGCTCTCGGCCCTCTCATGAAAAATGGTCTTCGGGTTTGGTTTTCCGGCTTTTAGGCAATTTAAATGTGTTTCGAGTTGGTTTTAAGTAAATTCGATATTCCCGATTTCAATAGGTATCGATAATTAGGGTTTTTGAACATTATGCCCTTTCCCGAATCGAATTTCAATAAACATTATTTCATTAATTTATAACCCATAATTAAACCCAAAAGGGTAAATTTCAAACGGGAAGGGTTTCGATTGAAACTCGGTTTTAGGGTTATGGGATTGTTTCCAAAAAACTTTTAAAACTACTCCCGTATTTACAAACACCGAGTTTCCCGACAAGAAATCGAAAGAAAACAAAGAAAACTCCATTAAAACACTATTTGGAGCTTAGGGTTTCAAGATAAACTTACTGGGAACTCCTTGGATCTCGAGAGAAACAGACGATGGTTAGGTGGAAAAGGATCCTAGACTCGAGGGCTTTCCGATACAACCAAGATCGAGCCGATCCGTCGAGAAACGAAGAAAACCCGAAAAATTCTCCCCCCACTTTGAGACCCACGGCCTTGAGAAGAAAAGGATGAAGAAATTGTGGTCAATTTTGGTCAATGAGTGTATTTAAAGATGAATGAATAGTGTTTTGATATTTTTAAGAAATTGAAAATGACGGTTGCGTCCTTTTATGACTTTTGACTTATAAAACGAAACCCGATGATCTTAAACTATCCCAATGGTGATTAATAATTATTAATTGGCCCGTTAATAATTATTAATACCATTAAAATGAAATTAAACTAAAAAGGTAATTAAAAGGACTTAAACCGAAATAAACTACAAATTTCTAAATTACCGATTATAAAATAGACTTTAAATGCTTATATTAAATAAAATAAATAAATTTTTTTTTTCACAAAAATAACGGGATGTTACAAATATCAAAACTCTTAAGCGTATTTCAAAATGAATCTCTTTGAGTGTTTCCAAAGTTTAAGATCGCTTAAAGTTACTTTGATGAGTGTCACCGAAGGGACAGTAAAACATCAAAAGCTTTAAAAAAAACCTATCCTGAAAAGAATCACCCATACTTTCTGGAGGGAATCAGTGAAGAGTTACCAACACCACTAAATCCCACTCATTGATTCTAACTTGGAGACCGCAGGCACTTGTCCTTCTCCCACTCAATATAGCTAGCTAAGGTTTTTACTTAGATATATTCATGCTACCTCTAATATGTAAGTTCAATCTAACTTATAATAGCTCTTATGGATTGGTTAGATTGTTTTTAATGTGATAGCCAAGTGATTAATTTGTATTAATCCTAATAAATTATGCACCTTCTGAATGAAGTGAATTATTAATAAAATATTACTCCCATATCTCTCCAGTTATAGGGGTCCCGTGTTAATGGAATGATTAAATAACTTCTTATCTTAGGCAGAGCTTTCTCACTAGAGTTCTATTTAAATCAATAAATTCAACTTCATCAAATTTTAATTAACTCATTAATTAAAAATAATGACACCTCATCTTTTAGGTTTTAGTTTCAAATCCTATTTAAAACTAAACAATTAATTTAAAATGGGTTGCTAAACTCTTTTGGACCATTTTAATTAAACCTAAAACATGCTGCTAATAATTACTAATTAACTCCTTAATTAAAAATCCCTAGCACAATAAATATAACAATAATATTTATACAGGGCAGGAGCATAATATCAATAATATCTATTAATGATGCATGATCATGGCATTTATGCATTTACTATGGGAATAATTATTTTTGGCATACTTTATGTATGAATAATTAATATTTAATTATATCAAATATATAATAAATAAATAAGCAATTTAGGTTGGGAAAATATTGGTCAAACCTATGAAAATAAAATCTATATCTAAATATAGAAAAAATCTTCATCACGAACATTTCCAGGATAAAATGAAAAACGAAAAAAAAATGCTGCCACTATTAAAAAAAAATTATTTCGTTGATAGTGTGCTTCGCCTGTAGCTCGCGGTATAGACACATTCGATATCGGTCGGGATCCAGTTCGCTTTTCTTTCCTATTCCTTTCGATCCATATGTTCATATGATTAAAACAATTACAAATTTTTCCGCCCACCAAATAGTGGGTTTACAAAATTTCAAGGAAATAAAATAATCCTAGGCCAATAGTTCCAAACTAAACCAAAAACGCAAATCACATATTTTAAAACTCCTTTTAAAATAGTTTTTCCATCATAACAAAAGCTTTTTATGGTGCTTACAGTCTTACAATGGAGAATTTAAGATGGTGAGAGTTCCGCCCACCAAAGAAGAAGGTGGTCGCCGATCATTATATAAACGTTTAGAATGAGGGAGATGGTCACCGGATGGTGGGAGATAAAAATAAAAGATCAGACACAGTGGAGAAGAAAGATATTGGCACTACCTACAATGATGATCAAGTAGATCAATGAGAAAAATCTCTTATGCAAGAGGGGAGGATCGAGTGGCTGATGAAAAAAGGGAATAGGGTTCGTTGTTTTCTATTTAAATAATGTACTTAGATGGGTAGGCCTTGGGTGGGGTGGGTTTTTTTGCTTTTGGTAGTGTTAATTTCACAAGAAGGTGGGCTTTGGCTGAAATTTGTTTTGTTTTTTTTAAGAATATATATATATATATATATATATATATATATATATATTGGTTCTGGTTTTTAAATTTAATAAACCAAACCAAACAAAAAGAAATTCGGTTTTCTATATTTTAAACCACTACAAAAAAAACTATTAATTTGCGACCAGAAATTTGCTACCAAACAACTGGGTAGTTTTTTTGTTGACCACTCTGGTAGTAAATGTGAAGTTTGACTTAAAACGACCATATAGTCACTTTTTTTGCTACCAAGCAAAAATTAGTCATAAAAAATGGCACGAATTTTTGGCGAGAATAAAGTGACCATATGGTCACTTGACAATGACGACCATTTGGTCGCAATTATGTGACATGAGATATCATTTAGTAGCAAAAAAAAGGCGCGTAAATTTGGCGGGAGAAAAGCTACCAAGTGGTCACAATTACAAGTGACCATATGGTCGCAATTGTGGTGACCTTTAGTGACCAGTGGTAGCTTAAACATTTGGGGGCAAGAAGCTACCATGTGGTCACATTATTAAGTGACCATATGGTCGCAAATATTGTGATTTTAAGTGACCAGTGGTAGATAAACAATTTGGTGGGAGAAAAGCTACCAAGTGGTCACCAAAATTAAGTGACCATGTGGTCGTAAATACTGTGACTTGATGTGACCCGAGGCAGGTGGGAGAAAAGCTACCAAGTGGTCACCAAAATTAGTGACAACGTGGTCGTAAATCCTGTGACATGATGTGACCCGGGGCAGTGAGGAAAATGGCGGGAAATTTTGGCGGGAAAATGCGACCAGTTGGTAGCAAAAATACTACCATCTGGTTGCAAATGAGCAGAGGAGTCCATTATAAAATCCCCTCCTCCCATTGTTTGTTAGCATTAAGGAAATAGAAAATGAGAGAGTGGATGTATGTTCGTTTGATAGACGGGTATTTGAACGATGAGTTCGTGGCCGGGGTTGAACAGTTTGTTGAGTTTTGCATGACAACTGTCTATTATGAAAAGTATGGTGGAAAGCTATGTTGCCCGTGCAGGAAATGCGACAATAGGAGAATTATACCGGTTACAGATGTGAAGGTTCATCTTTATAGTCGGGGATTTGTTCAGAATTATTACCACTGGGTGTTTCAGGGGGAAACACAGGAAATGTTCGACGCTGCATCACATGAATCGAGATGATACAAAGGCAGCAGCTCGAATGTATAGGTTGTTGCCGAAGAACGAAATGATGAACAACAGTATAATCAGATGCAGCAAATGATACTTGATGGTGCGGGGTATGGGGGCAATGAAAATTTCTGTGAAAGTTTAAACGTAGACGAAGATGAACGGGTTGTTGAAGAGGAAATGAATCCGGAAGCACGTAAGATGCACGAGATGCTAGAGACAGCCAGCCAACCATTGTACGATGGGTGTCAGGTAAGTCAACTTACTGCTGCTACAGAACTTTTAAATATAAAGGCACAGTACAACATACCTGCTAGAGGATTTGATTCGATTGCATCATGGTTTCGTCGATGCGCTCCAGAAGAAAATATTATGCCCAACAGTTTGTACGACACGAAAAAGCTAGTGGAGGGACTTGGCTTACCCGTGGAGAAAATAGATTCGTGTCAGAACGGATGCATGATTTACTAGGATGTGGGTGAGGACCTGCATCACTGCAAATTCTGTTTTCTTCCAAGATATAAACAAGGGAAACGCAACCTCTTTCCGTACGCCAGCATGTACTATTTACCGCTGACCCCACGTCTGCAACGGTTGTATGCATCGAATGTGATAGCCTCGCACATGAGATGGCATCACGAGCATTCATAGGATGAAGGTGTTATGAGACATCCCTCAGATGCTGTGGCATGGAAGCATTTAAATAATTGTCATCCGGATTTTGCACAAGATCCGAGAAACGTCAGATTGGGCTTATACAAGGATGGCTTTAACCCATTCGGGGCATCTGGGGCACAATATTCAGTTTGGCCAGCCATGGTAACCCCGTATAACCTCGATGTGCATGCGAGACCCGGTGATTTTTCTAACAGTGATCGTATCTGGGCCGAAAAGTCCAAAACAGAAACTGGATGTGTATTTGCAACCACTTATTGCAGAGTTGAAAAGGTTGTGGATTGACGGTGTTATGACGTACGACATTTCGAAGAAACAAAATTTCTTGATGCGCGCCGCGTTAATCTGGACGATCAGTGACTTCCCTGCATATTCAATGTTGACAGGTATGTTGATCTTTAATTGCTTTCATATACATTTTTTAGTATGTGTTTAGCTTTTGTTATTGCTTTCCTTAGTCAGTGTAGTTAATTGTGTGAACCTCAATCTCCTCCTCTTAAAGGATGGAATACGGTGGGAAAATATGCATGTCCACATTGCATGCTAGACACAGATGCATTTTATCTCAGAAACGGTCGGAAAACTTGTTGGTTTGATTGTCACCGTTGATTTTTACCGTTGAATCATACTTTCCGTTCAAACGGCATTGACTAGAAGAAGGTTCGATGAGTAAGAAACGATACCCCCCCACAATGTATAGTGGAAGGGAGATTCTTCACGGTATAGATGCTATAGGGATGCAGAAGATTACAGTGGACGGTGCAGAGAGTGCAAACAATGCGGCTGGGAAAAACACGGGTTGGAAGAAACGAAGTATTTTTTGGGATCTATCGTATTGGGAAGATCTACTGATTAGACACAATCTGGATGTAATGCATATCGAGAAGAATTTCTTCGACAACATTTTCAATACGATTTTGAACGTTCCAGGAAAAACGATGGACAATCTGAAGGCACGTTATGATATACGGGAGATATGTCACCGTCCTGAGTTGGAGCCTGACGACAATGATAATTACGCAAAAGCAAAGTACATGTTGACGACAGATGAAAAGAAAACATTATTTGACTGGATCAAATCCATCAAATTCCCAGACGGATACGTTTTGAATTTGAGTCGGTGTATATACAGTCAAAAGCATATCATGTTTGGGATGAAAAGCCACGACTGTCATGTGTTCATGCAACGATTGATGCTGGTCGCGTTCAGACCGTTCCTAGAGAATAGACATTGGGAGCCGCTTGCACAGTTGAGTCTTTTTTTCAGGGACTTGACATGTACAGAGCTGACAGAAGCTACTGTCGCTTCAATGAGTTCAGAGATCGCTGTTATTATTTGTAAGTTGGAGCGAATGTTCCCACCTGGCTTTTTTGACTCCATGGAGCATCTTCTAGTACATCTTCCATACGAGGCATTCTTAGGGGGTCCGGTACATTACCGCTGGATGTACCCATTTGAAAAGTAAGCACAATTAATTTGTAATGTACACATATAAAGTACAGTGATATCGAATGTAAATGTTTTCTACACATTCTACCTACCCACAGGTACTTACGTCGGTTGAAAAAGACGGTCGGAAATAAAGCAAGAGTAGAAGGATCTATCTGTAGTGCGTACCTGACACAAGAGACTACCACATTTTGTTCATACTACTTTGACCAACACATTGCAAAGCAGTTTCGACCAGCGAAACGAAACATGGTCAAAAATTTACTTGAAGGTGTTGACATAAACGACTTGCCGATTTTTACGGAACCTGGCATAACAGTTGGAAGATCAGTGCGTAGGTCGTTGACCAATTCTGAGAATCACGTAATGCAGACATACGTGTTATGCAACTGCGTAGAGATCGAGCCTTATATAGAGTGAGTTCGTAACTTAACATTATTTCATCGCATAAACAAGTACAAACTATTTGCTAACTATTTTTGTAACATACAGATTATTTCTAAACTTATACGTTCGAATGACACGAGTTGGTCTTACAGCCACTGAGGAGGGGTCAATAATCAACAAAGAGTTTCGTTCTTGGTTCAGTGCATACGTGAGTTAATTTTAAATTGTCAAAAAACCGTGGCAATTTGTTTAAAAAATTAATATCTTCCTAACATTACTGTATGTGAACAATGACAGGTCGACTCCCCTACATTACTGGTACATGATCCTCACATTATTTCTTTGGCAAAGGGACCTGGACGGATTGCAAGGTCGTATGCTGGATACGTCGGTAACGGTTATAGATTTCAAATGAAGGCGCATTCAGTTAACAGGGCAACAAACAACAGTGGTGTTTGCATAAAAGGTCATGTGTTCGGCACAAACGAAGACGATTACTTCAAAGTAATCGATGAGATTCTTGAGATTCAATACGCAAGTCCGACGCTAAAACGCATTGTTCTGTTCAACTGCACTTGGTTCGAGACAACCAGACGAGGCGAAGTCCGTAAGCTTGATCATTTACAAATCGTTGAGGTGAACAAGTCTAAGCATATGCGCATCGCTGATAGGTTTGTCCTCGCTTCACAGGCGATTCAAGTTTATTACCTGAACTATCCAATTAATAGACGAGATCTGACAGATTGGTTAGTTGTTTGTAAAGTTAAACCACGCCAGGTAGAAGAAAACTTGTCCGAGAAAGACGACCATGCAGAGGAAGCTTTTGCTTTTCAAGAAGATGAGATAAGATGTCGTACAATCGACGATGGTCAGAATGCAAGTAATGTTCGTCCTTTGAACGATGGAACGATAACATTGCATGATGATGATACAAATGCTTCCACTTCTCACGCACGTGACATTGATGCTAAATTTATTCGAGACGATGAATCCGATGAAGAAACAGAAGAAGAAGAAGAAGAAGAAGAAGAAGAAGACTTTATGTGACGGACTTGTTTGAGACGATGAATCAGACGAAGAAATAGAAGAAGAAGAAGAAGAAGCGACGACCGAAGAAACTGAGGATGATGAATGAGACATTTCGTAACGTTATTATTCACTGTGTATGTGTTTATTTATTAACCCTATTTCTTTAATGAATGATAAAAAAAATATATATTAATATTTGCGACCATGTGGTCGCAATTTAACACAAAAGGTGACCACATGGTAGTAATTTAGAAGGGAAAGGCGACCAGTTGGTCGCATTTGTGGAAAAGTAGAATTATATTTTTCAAAAAATATAAGTGAAATTACGACCATATGGTCACAAATCTGAGCGATAAATTTAAATTTTCATGAAATTTATGGCGGTGAATTTAAATATTACGACCTTCTGGTCGTAATTTTTTGCGGTGAATTTCACTATTGTGACCATCTGGTCGCAATTGTTGATGGGACTCGTGATATGACAGCTGTTCTGGATAATGGCAAAGTGGCGACCAGATGGTCGCTTTTTCAATAAATGCTACCAGGTGGTCGCAAATACGTATGAAAATGCGATCACCTTGTCGTAATTTCCCAAGCACGCGCGACCTTTTGTTTCTTGTCATGATTACATATTTGCGACCATTTGGTCGCAAAATCTGATTTAAATTGAGATCAGTGTTTCCTTCCCCCGTTTCCCTTTTCCTTTTCTTTCTCTTTTTTCTTTCTTTTCTCTCTTTCCCCAGTTCCGTCCCCCGTTATTTTTTCCCCGTTCTCATTCCTCGTTCCTACTCTAAACCTAAAAACCCTAAACCTCCAATCCCGATTTCTATTACGAGGTTAGTTTTCGTATAGATTTTAAGTTTTTAAGTTAGTTTTAGTTTTAGTTTTTAGTTAGTTTTAGTTTAACTTTAAATTTAGTTTACTTAGTTTTAACTAATTAGTTTAGTTCATTTTGTTAATTTCATTAATTGTAGTTTAATGAATCTAATTTAGTGTAATTAATTACTTAGTTTACTTTAGTTTAATTCATGTAATTTTAGTTTACTTTAATTAATAAATTAGTTTAGTTTAATGTTGTTAATTTAATTAATTTTAGTTTAATTAATGTAATTTAGTTTAATTAAGTACTTAGTTTACTTAAGGTTAATTAATCTAATTTCGTTTACTTTAATTAATTAATAAATTTTAGTTCAATTAATCTTATTTTCAAATTTAGTTTAACTTAATTAATTAGTTTAGTTTTTATTAATTAATGTTAGTTAAATTTAATTAATTTTAGTTTAATTTAATCTAATAGTTGAAATCTTTATTACTTAGTTTACTTTAATTAATTACTTAGTTCACTTAAGCTAATTTTAGTTTACTTTAATTTAATTAATTAGTTTAGTTTAGTTTAGTTTTAATTAATTAATGTTAGTTTAATTTAATTAATTTTAGTTCAATTAATCTAATTTAGTTTAATTCTTCATTACTTAATTTACTTTAATTTAATTAATTTTAGTTTAATTCTTCAGTACTTAGTTTACTTTAATTACTTCATTTTAGTTCAATTAATCTAATTTTAATTTACTTTAATTCAAATTAATTAATTAGTTTATTTTAAATTACTTAATTAATTTTAATCAATTTAATTTAGATTATTTAATTAATTAATTTAATTCAGATTATTTCATTAATTAATTAATTAAATTTATTTCATTATTTTAATTACTTAATTAGTATTAAATTAGTTTAGTCAGACAAGCCTGACGACACGATTGACGAGGCTACTCCGCAGACGCCTACTGCCGCTGCCCCTAATGCGAACGTGACTACAGAGGAGTTGGACAACATCCTCTATGGTTACGAGTCGAGACTTGCTGGCACTCTCGATGTTGCAGTCCCTAAGACCCAGCATGCGACACCACGCTTGGCGCAGGACTCCCAGGCCACGACTTCCGCGGGAGCATCAAGGTCTGCATCACAGCCCGATCCAGCAGGACCCTCCACTTCAGGCACTCAGCCTCCTCGGGCCGCAGACTCTACCCTTCGGATTGAAGGGAATACGTAAGTAATTTTGTTTCTTGTTTTAATTACTTAATTTTTAAATCTTTAAACATTTTTAAAAGTGTTTTTTTTTCTTCTGTTAACTAATAGTTTCTAATATCACAATATTTTTATGTTTTTGCAGAGTACAGTCACATATAACCGTTTCAAAACGGTTTCGCGAGGTCCTCCAGAGCATGCCTCTACCCAGCGACCTTTGCTGGCAGAAGATTCCGACGACGGAGAAACGTCGGATGTACGACAATTGGAAGGTAAAAAACATCATTTCTTTTTATAATTAATTAATTTTCAAATTTATAGAAATAAATTTATTACTTTAACAATTTTTTATTTCAAATTTTTCAGTGCAAGTTTCCTGTTATCGATCCCGATATCACGGACGATACATTGTTCCCCCTATGTGACAATCACGTCTGGGATCGATTCAAGGACCTCATGTACCGGGCGCGCAGAAAGCAAGCAGCAAACCACCCCGTGTGGATGAGCCCGGAGGACCACGCGCGGCTTATCGCGAGCTTGAGCACTCCCGAGGGCATGGCAGTTTCAAGGAGGAATAAGGCCAACCGCGCGAAGAATCCCACCAAACACACAGCCGGGGCCCGGACCCATGACGAGCACCATCGTCGATTGGTAAGTTTTTTTTTTTTTGTTTTTTTACGTACTTTTTTCTTGTTTTCTTTTTTCAATTAGTTATTAATTTATTATTTTTTCTTCTTCAATCTCTAATATTTTTAGGAAGCGAAGCACGGTCGTCCTGTCCCCCCCAATGAGGTGCACCGTGTTCTTCACACTAAGAAGGACGGGACATTCGTCGACGATAAGGCTAAAGAAGTTCAGGTATTTACTAATTTTTTCAATTATTTTTTTTTCTTTAAAATTTTTCCTAACTTAACTATTAACTATTTTATTGTCTGAATTTTAAATGTTTAGGAAGGTTTCACGGAGTCGTTGAGTCAGCGGTTGCCCACACAAGACTCGCAACCAACTCAGGACGACCATAGAGAGGCGTTCTTGGAGGCTGCTGGAAGGGTTCGGCCTGATGGATCAGTTCCTGGGCTCGACTCGTACGGGTGACGCCTTTACGCGGATGTGCCCCGGCATCAGCGGAGCGGAGCAAGCACTAGCTCCGGCCTTTCTCCGATTCAGCAGCAGCTGCGCGCAGAGGTTCAACAGCTTCACACGGACATGGATGCTATGCGCGACGACTTCGTTTCTCGAGTCGCTGTGATTGAGGCCGATATGCAGGCACGGGTCGAGGTCCAGGTCACAGCATCTTTGGCCGCGTACTTCAGATCCCTAGACGGCGACCATTCATCATCGACGCCTCCTCCGCCACCCCCCGCCCCTCCGCAGTAGTTCTAGGATGTTTTCTTCTGTATAAAACATTTTTTGAATATTTGATTTATATATATTTTATTTTCATTCCAATTTTTTTGTTATTAAATTTTAATATTAATTAAATAAATAAATAATAATTAATTAAATAATTAATTTGATTAATATTAAATTTTAATTATTGTAATTTAAATAAATAAATAAAATATTTATTAAATACGACAAGATGGTCGCATTTATCCTAAGATAAACGACCATCTGGTCGCATTTTGTCTGAGTACAAAAGTGACCACTTGGTCGCTTATAAAAGACCACGTGGTCACTGCTTCATGTGACCAAGTGGTCACTTTTTTTCAAGTTACATTACGACCAGATGGTCGCATTTTGTCTGAGTACATAAGTGACCATTTGGTCGCTTATAAAATGACCACGTGGTCACTGCTTCATGTGACCAACTGGTCACTTATCTTCAATTTAAATTACGACCAGATGGTCACTTTTTTAAGCGATCATCTGGTCGTTTTTTAAAATGTTGTCTTTTTTGCGACCAAATATTCTTGGTCATATATTTGTGACTATACAGTCGCACAAATTCAGGACCGACCAGCTTTTTTACCTCCACTATGTTGGTCGCTTTTTTGGTCACATTCTACTAAATAAACGACCAGTTGGTCGCAAATTACAGGTCGCAAATTGACTTTTTTTTGTAGTGAACCAAGAAAAATCGTTTTTTAAAAAAACTTGACCAAACCGGTCGGTTCGGTCTGGTTTGTCAGTTTAATCGATTTTTTGCACACCCCTAATAGAAACAAGACTGCTCTTATACCAGTTATTGGGATTGAGGCCTCTATAAAAGAGTTCTTGCGCGGAATTCTTCTCAACCTTTCTTTGGCTCTCTTAGTTGTGTGTTGGGGTCACCTCAAGCCTCCTATTTATAGAAAAACCAAGTCCTCATAAAATGTTTGAATATGTTTTAATTATTAAATATTTAAGATATTGAAAATATATTTTGAATAATTAAGGTATAATATCTTATTCCATAATAAGATATTCCAATATCACAATTTAAATTAATCTAAATTAATTTAAATTAATTATTCCATATATACTCATTTAAATTAATCATATTAATTTAAATTAAGATATTCCATATATTTTAAATAAAATAAAATGCATATATTTGGTTAAAACCAAACCAAAGTGGCGTGTGACCTCTCTCAATTACAATATTGAACATTTTATTTTTTCCTTTTTATTTAAAAGAACAATTCCATTAAATATTTAAATAAATAAAACTCCTTTTATTCATTGAATTCCTCTTTAATTGATAACCTCAAATTAAATATTAAATAAATAAAACTCATTTTATTCATTTTATTCCTCTTTAATTTGTCAACCTCAAATTAAATATTTAAATAACTCCTCTATTTAAACTCTCATTAATTTTGGATAAATGCAAAATTAATTTAATTAAATAGACTCTTCTATTTAATAGTTAATTAAATAGAATTTTCTATTTAATTTCATCTATTAATTAAATAGACTCCTCTATTTACTTTCTTTTAATTAATCAAATAGACTCCTCTATTTTTTATTTGCCTTAAATTAATTTGACAATTTCAAATTAAATACTTGAAACTATTTTGCTAAAGAAATTAATCCATATTAATTTATGTTCTCAATTACATGTGTTAGCTCGAAGGACTTAATGGACCTATAGGACTAAGCTCCAATGATCTAGAATTTCATTGATTAAACTCCTTTAATCAACTAATTCTTATTCAATAACTCCTAGATAACTCTTATTTATATCTAGAGTTGCACTCTTAGTACTATAGACATAGTTACGTTCATTGGCTAAAATCATTAACTATACTTTTATCCTTCACAAGTAGTTCGTATCCATGGCTACATAATATTACCGTATTAACCTTCATGATACATCTTGTTCCTTAAGCCCAACTGATTCTCTAATGAACAACTTTACATAATCTCCATTATGCATATTTGCTTTTTCCTTGATCAGAGGAATATGGGGCCTCACTGTTCAAGCGCCCGAATCAATCCATAAGGGAACTACTTATCTATTTTTCAATAGGGAAAAGAGTGAATTCCAATCTTAAGTAATTACGTTCCCAACTATACGCAAGATGCAATCCCCAAAGTGAGAGGCATAATGAGTGAAATATATCGAGTCACTCTCATTCTTGCAAATCAAATGTTTGTCTCTTACAAACAGAAGTTTGTAATCCACTCAGGATTGAGATCAATTGTACATGATGAACCGATTGATATACAAAGTGTCTTTACCCAGAAGATAGTAAGTATTTCTTACTTCAGTCTACTACAATCTCTTTTGCAACAATACCCCCACTCACATGTCTCTACATGAGCGATCCATATGAGATCACTTGTGCCAATTCACGAGATATCGATGAGTCTTGTTACAACTTTTTAAGTTTGATCTTTATGATTTATTTATATTTTAATTCTTTTCATTTATAAAAATGTTTAACAAAATTTTGTTGGAAAAATGCGATGAGTTACTCACTCAACGCAAGACTACTCCCGAGATATAGCTGACTCAGAAGGATCGACGAGCAGCCTACCTAGACGCGGTTGGTGGTGTTCGTGCTAATGGATCTGTATCAGGCTCGGGCCATCATAGGAAGACCATTTATGTTGACTTGCCACGTTCATCCAATCCTGCTTGGGCACATGTTGATGCGTTAAAGCATAACAATATTTCACTCGACAAGAACTCGAAGCACTCAAGAATCATACTGCTCAAGTAGAAGAGAATAAACAAAAGTTAAAAGCAGAATCGCGCGAACAGGAAGAAGATTTTTTTGGCTCAAGTGCATTTTAGATGAACGTACAACAAACGTAGGGTTCGGGAGCGTTTGGATCAAATCTTCAGCCAGATGAGTTGCATATTATTCTCGATTAGGATTAGTTTTTTTTTATTAATATTGTAATTTTTAATATTAACAATATTTAATTGCAATATAAATGAATATAAATTTATATTTATAAAAAAAAGGGTATTTTAAGATGAATTTTGTAGTAAAATAGTCAAATAAAAGAACATTGACCACATTATTATTGGGATTGAGACCTCTAAAATTAGAGATATACAATCGAAAGTCCCAATGATCTTTCCTCGTAGAATAATATTAATTTAAAATAGAATACATACCCTTGTAGATAAGTTTCAACTATTTCCTCGTTCTTGGTTACGATCATGTGACCACAAAAAAGCATTCCTCACTAAATATAAAAGAGAACCGGTGTGTGGGTACAATCCTTCTTGGAAAAAGGAATAGGGAAAGAAAAAGCTATTTCCCTAGGCTACAGAGGCTATAGAGGGGAAAAAGGAAAGGACATCTGGGTTTCTGACTCTTGATCTATGGGTCTACATCTGACTTTTGATCTATGAGTCTACATCTGGGTTTCTCCAAACCCTTTATATTTATAGTAAAACAATAGCTCTCAAAAAAAATTTTAAAAACATGAATAAATATTTAATTCAATTATCTAAATAATTAAATAAAGATATTAAAAAATCTATTTGAATAATTTTATGATTTAATATCTTTAAATTAATCTAATTAATTATCCAAGATATTCTTAACCATATTTAAATTAATTATCTAACTATTTAAATTAATCTCATTAATTTAATCCACAGATATTTAAATAAATAAAATAAACAATAATAACTTTTATTATGGAAAGTGGCATGTGGCCCTCTATCAGGAGTCCACATGCCCGCTTCATCCTTCATTGGGCTCGGTCAATCATGCTTTGGCCAATTAAAAGTGATTGGGCATTTTAAACATCCTCTTAATTTAATAGATTTATTCTATTAAATAAATAATACTTCTTTTATTTATTTTCCATTCCTTTAATTTGGCAACTTCAAATTAAATAATTTAATAGACTTCTCTATTTAAGATCCCATTAATTTTGGACAGCTTCAAAATTAATTAATTAAAGGGTAAAATACAAATAAGCCCTCTGTGATTTTTTCCAAATACATGAGCATCCTCTTGTTAGGAATGGTGTCCTAGAACTTGTAATTATTTAATAATAATAATTTATTTCGAATAAATTAAATAAATAAACATAAGTTCTTTATATTATCTAGATTGATTCAATTGACGATATTAGAATTATATGGAAATATATAAATATCAAACATTCAAATAGTAAACCCTAAGTTACTCTTATGAAATCACGACTTAGTATGTGAGTCATACGAGAGGATTAAAGTTTGGATGAGTAACTTAAAAGTGTCTACAGTAAATGGATAACGTTTGGGAACCTTATCCTGGTAACACTGTTGATAGCTTCGCATTTTGTTTATAGACAAATGATCTAATCCTGATCATTCATGTGGGAGACATGAAATGGAAGTATCATATGCAAAGTTGATTGTATATGACAGGACCACGATGTTTGATAAAATTTCTCATTAGTACCGTTTACGAGAAATGATCAAATATCAAACTAAGTTTATCAACCGTGATAGATCTCAATCCTGAGTGAAATGCGGACTCCTATTTATGGAGTTATGTTCTTTGATTCACATGGTTGAGAGTGATCTGTAAGAACTCTCAATACACTTCTATTTTGGGAACATGACTAGATAAGTAGTTGGGAACTCATTTTCACGAGATCGAATTCATAACTTTCCTATAAATTAACGGTATCAGTGCGATACCTAAACATTTTAGGAACTTTAGGAAACTCCCTTGATGTACTGATTCGAGACATGAACAAGTGGCGCCACGACTTCTATTGATCACAGAAGTATATTATCTCTAGTTCGACTAAAGATAAAGTTCATTGGAGAATCAGCGGGAACACAAGGATAAAGCAGTAATTACAGGGAAAAAATGGTAAATTTATCCGTCTTTAATTATGAGGGTTCCACGTGAAGGATTATATCACAGATATAAATAAAAGATAAACTAACTAGACATAACTCATTTATAGTGAGGGGAGTTCAGCTATGAATTTATAGTGGAATTATTCATAGTTAAATAATAAGTAATTAACTGATTATGTATTAATCACTTAATTGACTAATTATTAAGCCCATGATCTATAGGTTCATCGGGTCCTTATGCTAGCCCAAATATCGTTCCAGCAAAACTAAGTTATTAATTTAACTTAGGAGGAACAAACAATTTAAGTAATTGAATTTACTTAAAATTAGGCAATATTAATTATTTGAATAATGAGATTATTTCAATGAAAATTAATATTAATATTATTAGTATTGATACAATATTAATATTATTTATATTGATACAATATTAATTGTTTAAATAAAGAGTTTACTTAAATGGAAATTAATATAACATTATCAATTATAATATTTTAAGGCAAAATTAATTGTTTAAATAAATAAATTATTTGAACGGGAATTAATGTTAATATTATTAATTATTTAAATAATGAGTTTATTTAAATAGAAATTAATAATTAATATTATTGATTGAATAATGAGTTTATTTAATTTAATAATAAATATTAGAGAGAATTAAATACAATTAGTTTAAGAAACAAATTGGTTTTTGGCCCAAAATAATTAATTAATTGAATAAGATTCAATGGTAATTAATATATTAATTTTTGGCTAAATGTATTTAATTAGAAATTATTATTTGAATTTGTTCTAATATTAAATATATAATAAAGAAAGTAATTATGAAAAATTAAAAAAAAAAAAAAAAAAAGGAAAAGGAAAATGCATGGCTGCTCATGTGTGCATGGAGAAATCCATTAACTTTTTTTTTATTTTTTTATTTAAATTATCTACTTATCTTTCTATTTAATTATTAGGAGATAAGCTTATCTAATTGGATTAGATATCATATTTTCCTATAAATATGATCATTGGGATTCATATTTTGTACACTTCTCATTTTAAATAGAAAGGTGAAAATTCTCTCTCAAGTTTTTGCCCAATTGCCGGATTTTCCTTAGGGAAAAATTTGTAAGAAATTTCTTCTTCTTTTGTTCTTCCGGTTCGATTCCCACAAGTCGGTTTTGCTTTCGATTGGGATATAGCATAGAAGATCCGGTGTTGCTGAGGATTTGATGCTGTAAAGAAACCACCAACCGATTCCCCATATATTACTCAATGTAAGTTTTATAGTTTTAATTTTTGAAAATTTAAAGCATGAATCTACATGTTTTTATCACAAATTGCATGATATTAATAGATCCGTAATTAAGATTTAATTAGTTTACTAAATAAAATTCCGCTATTTTAGTAAATCATCTCTTCAATTGGTATCAGAGCTAATTTTAATGTTGATGCAAAATTTGTGAATTTTCGAAAATTTTGGTGGATTTCATAAAAATCGTTTTATGTATGTTTATATAAATTGTGCTATATAAATTGTGGAGGTTTGCTAGTTGATTGTTTAGGTATTCTTGAGGCACTTAGGTTTTTTAAATTTTATTAGAAAATTTGTAAACCCTAATTTTAGGGTATAGGAAAAAATTTGTAATTTTTCCATACCAAAGAGGCATGAAATCGGCTACATCAAAAGGAGAAGAGAAGAAAATTTTTCTCCACCATTCCATGAGGTCCACGCCCAAGGAGAGCGAAAAGGATGAGATATGGTAAGATATTTTAACATAATTATCTTGTTATCTCAATTTAAAAATTTAAATATTTAAGATGAGGATAAAATCCTTTTAAAGATTATATCCCTATCTTAAATTATGAATTTAGAAATTGATATAAGATTACATGGAAAATATTTTCTTTCTTTTTTCCATTTAATTAAAAGATAATTATTTTAAAACAAGTATTTATGGAAATATTAAGGAGATAATATTTACCCCATAAATATCCATGCCCACGCCTACACCATGGAGGAGAGAGAAAGTTGAAGCCTCAAGTTCTACAATGGAAGATTTAAATTAAGTTGTAATTTTAATTTTTCTGTTTTAGAAATATTGCCAAGAATACCGGTCAATTTAGCTATTTATTATTTAAATTGTTTATATGTATGATATAATTGTTTTTAAATAATATTCATGCATAAGAGTATGTTATGTAGAAAATCTCATCATAGGTTGTATGATTTTAATTAATTATACATACATGCATCATGATATAATATGTGTTATTATATGCTAGTGTATGTGAAGCATGCTATTATTTTATTTTGTAAATGTTATTATCGAAAATTATATAATTTTATTCTAATTGTTTTTAGAATTAAAAACATGCTTATTTAGTTAAAATTCAAAAGTTAAATCTAGTTTAAAAGTTGAATAGAAACTAAATGAATTATTTGTAATATGGAATTATTGTTTAAACAATTGGGCCAAAATCCATATAAGATAAACAAATAGAAACTTATAATTAAGGGTTAATTAAAAATTAATAATTGAGATTAATTGAATTGAATGGATCTCCCAGGAAAGCTCGCCCAGCGATGAGGTTTCATAAAGTTCCCTTAACACAGGCGCCTCTGGCTCGGGAGCGATCCTGGGAGAAAAGTTCAAATTAATAAATAGAAATTATTAAGACGGCTCATAATGTGATTAGTTTTAATTAGGAAAACTTGAACAATCACTTTTATAAAATTAATCTAACCAATTTAAGAGTTAAAGTTGATTAGGTTAATTAAAACTTGGATTAATGAATTAGCCTGAATTAGTCTAAGTTATGAAACCCTAACTTAAAATATTAAGTGGGAGAAGGAAACATGTCAATGTATTCTATGGTCTCCACTGATGGGCTCGAAATGTGAGATTTATACATGGCCTCTGTAACACTGTTGCAGGTGTTCATTCCCATAGGAAGGTTCTATTGTATAAATCAATATCAAGTTGAGTCTCCCGAAAGGGATAAAGAATTTTAAATGCGGTTGAAGACTGAATCTACACTTCGTAGACACTCTTCAATTTTTATTTAAAAGACTAAATTAGTGGGTCACACTTAAAAAGAAATTTGATAAAGTTTGTTATCAAAATTCTTGACCAAATACACGGTAAACAATGACATAGGAATATGAGTTATTCTGGAGTTGTCAATTGTTCGAGTGGCATCTCGTTTTAATGATGGTAACTGACTTATCATTCGACGACACTTCACCGGTATCATTAAAATATCGTGACATAGTAACATGTTTTAGGGCTTTTCTGTTCATTAATATATTCGCATTCATGCATCATATTTAATTATATGTCAAAACTTTTGAGTATTTGAATGTTGAATGCATGTTAGATTATTAAGATAAAGTTTATTTAAATTTCAGTAATATAGCATCTGTTTTAGTCACTATACTTGGAAAGAACAAACTCAACGATGAAACTGTGTTTTCTAGAAAAGGAAATGAATAATTTAAGTAAAGCAGTTTACTTAAATAAACAGACAATATTAATTATTTAAATAATGAGTTTATTTAAATGGAAATTAATATCATTGTTATTAATTATTTAAATAATGTGTTTATTTGAATGGCAATTAATAATAAAATATTATTAATAAATAATTATTAATTATTTAGGTAATGTGTTTACCTGAATGGAAATCAATAATTAAACATTTATTATTAATTTTAAATAATAGTGATAATTTAAAAGGATAATATTAAATAACCTATTAATTATTAATTTAAATAATTTCGATTATTTAAATATAAAATAATAAATATTTATTAATAAAGTACAAAAATCATAATATAATATTTTATTTAAATGATTGATTTAAATAAATATGAAGAACTAATAAATGAGATTTATTAATAAGGAAGAATCTATAATTGAATTAATGAATTCAATGGATTTTGGTTCAAATTATTTGAATTATTAAATACAAAAATCGACTCATATATAATATTTTAGGAAATAAATTGTTGAATTATTTTGTCTAAAATAAATATATAAAAGAATGTTCAACCAAAGACAAATTAAACAAAGAAAAATTAGTTTTTCTTATTGATTTTATACACATAAAATCGGCACGTAAGATAAATAAGGAATAAAATTTGATTTTATTCTTGGCATTTATCTTGTATTTATTTTGATAGTATTTCCTAATTCGATTGGAAAACTATTTTGCGTATAAATACAAACGTCTTGGTTGTTTATTCAAAACCTTCTAATTTCAATTTTCGAAATTGAAAAATCTTTTTCTTCCTAATTTCCTCGTAACCGATTTTACAATAGTCTAAAAGGGAAGAAAATATTCTTCTTCCCAAAACCATAGTTTTCTAATTTAGTTTATTTATCAATTTGTTTTTTATTTTGAATTATGTAATAACTATTGGCTCTCATTTCGTATGAACCAAGTTCGGGAATATTCTAAATATGAGTTATTTAGGTAGATATCCCTTTACAATTACATTACAAAGTTCCAAAGTGTGATTGGATGGTTATTCAAAATACTTAGTATAAAACAAATAAATTCCAAATCCAAATTCTAAACTCCGGAATATCTAAATAAGTCATAAGGTTTAAAAAAAATGTTTAAAAATTTAAGTCTAAAATTACTTAAATAAGTTAGAGGGATTAATCTCTTAAAGATGGTTCTCAAGGAATTTGAGATGATAACCATATTAATCCACAAACTTATAGAAATAAGTAACATAAAGTATCTTTGATTTATCAAAGATAATTAGACTTAAAAATCACTAAAGTTGGACATTTAGATGTTAGAACTTAAGTGATAAGTAAACATTAAATCGATTTCTTATATTCTAAATATTCAGTTATTTAAAAGGATGTTTTAAAGGAGTTCTAACGGATATGGAATAAATAAAATTGAAATCGAAAAGCAATAATTAGTGGATAATTGAATTCACAAATTATTAAATATAAGTTCAGTAAATCAGTGATACTGTAACGTCCCGTTATTTTGTGATAAATTTTTTTTTATTTATTTTATTTTAATTTAAGTAATTAAAGTTTATTTATTTATCGGTAAATTAGAATTTAGTAGTTTATTTCGGTTTAAGATCTTTTAATTACCTTTTTAGTTTAATTTCGTTTTAATGGTATTAATAATTATTAACGGGCCAATTAATAATTATTAATCACCATTGGGATAGTTTAAGATCATCGGGTTTCGTTTTATAAGTCAAAAGTCATAAAAGGACGTAACCGTCATTTCCAAAATTCCTAAATATCTAAACACTATTCACTCATCTTCTTTAAATTACCCTTGACTCAAAAGTTGACTAAAATTTCATCCATTTCCTCCTCCAAAGCCGTGGGTGCCAAGAAGAAAAAGGGAAAATTCGATTTTCGTTTATTTCTTGACGGATCGCTCGATCTTGGTTAAATCGGAAAGCCCTCGAGTCAAGGATCCTTTTCCACCTAACCATCGTACTTGCCACTCGTGTTATACGGAGTTCTCGGTAAGTAAAGTTTCAAACCCTAAGCTCCAAATAGTATTTTAATGGAGTTTTCTTTGATTTCCTTTGATTTCGTGTTGTGGAACTCGGTGTTTGTTAATACGGGAGTCATTTTAAGTGTTTCTGAAAACTTTCCCTTAACCCTAAAACCGAGTTTCAGTCGAAACCCTTCCCGTTTGAAATTTACCCTTTTGGGTTTAATTATGGGTTATAAATTAGTGAATTATTGTTTATTGAAATTCAATTCAGGAAAGGGCATAATGTTCAAAAACCCTAATTATCGATACCCATTGAAATCGGGAATATCGAATTTGCTTGAAACCAACTCGAAACAATTTTAAATTGCCTAAAGGCCGAAAAACCAAACCCGAGGCCCATTTTCTTGCGAGGGCCGAGAGCCTCTTTGTAACGTCCCGTTACTTTTGGAGGTAAATTTTTTTTAAAAATAAAGTATTCAGTTAGTTTAAACTTAGTAATTTCGATTTTAGTAGTTATTTTCGTTCGAAAACCTTTTTAAACTTTTTAAACCTTTTACCACTTTAAATTAGTTTCGGTGACATTAATAATTATTAATGGGCCAATTAATAATTATTAATTACCTTTAGAATATTTTAAGACCATCGGGTTTCGTATTTTTAATCGAATCTTTTAAAAGGGACGTATACGTCATTTTCCAATTTCTTAAAATTTCACTATTCACTTTCTTTCTCATTAAATAGTCAACCAAAGTCAATTTTGAGCATTCATCTTTTCTTCTTCTTCCTTGTGAGGCCGAGACCCTCATCTCCCCACCCTCTCTCTTTGGCTTTTCTTATTTGCTCGGTAGATCGTCGTAATTCCGAGTCCGTTGAAAAGCTCTCATCCCGAGGATCGATTCTAACCTAGCAATCGAGGTTTTCGCTCGTTTTCTCAAGGCCTTAAGGTATGACAAAGTTTCTAAATCTTGTTGTGAATAGTGTTTTAATGGAGGTTTTGAGTTGAAATCTTCAAATTCACATACCGAAGCTTGAAGATTTCAATCGAGGAAGTCGTTTTAGCAAGTTTTAGAAACTTCCCTAAACTCTAAAATCAAGTTTGAGTTGAAAACCCGTCCCGTGTTAATTTCTCTCACTTCACCAAGATTAAGGTGTTTGGTTTGCTATGATTTTACGTTTTACTTAATTTTTCGGAAATTGATTATTATGTAAAACCCTAAAATATCGTGACCCACTGTTATCTCGACTTTCAAAGTGTCTTTGATCAACCCAAATCATCTCAAAAGTGCATAAAGGACGGAAAACCGAACCCAAACCCTCTCTTTCTTGTTGGGCCGTGGGTCCCTTAGGGGTTAAATCCGGGGTTTTCGTCGTTTTATGTGTTTAGATATCGTTTGCTCGATTTTCGGATTATTAATGGTTGTTAGTTGTATTTGTTATGTAGGTTTGTGATCGATTGTTTGACTTTGACTCCGGCACCTTGGAAGCTTGGATTTCACATCTAAGGTGAGTTTAAAATGGTAGTTAGTAATTTTATGAATTATATTTCATTACGTAATTGTTTATCGAGGTTAAGAGGGGAACTAACTTCCGGAAGTTATACTTTGTTGGAGACTTTAAACTCGGATGTGAGTGGAGTGGTTTTGGTGTGTTTATGGTTTCGGAAGTAAAAGAAGAGTTATGAGTGGTTTGGAAGTCTTGTAAGGTGATTTGGAGACTTTAGATGAAAGAGATGACTAAGGAACTTTAAGTGATTCGGGAGTCAAAGTGGCTTAGAAATTACACTTGAGTATTGACTCGTGTAATTCGAGCGGTTTATGTACTTTAGTAGTTTAGTGGAACTTTATCTAACTTACTAGGGAGCTTGATGACTTCGATATGGCACAAGATAGTATGTGATACGCTCCATACGGTATCATGGTGCGAGGTTATGTGATATGACACATGATAGTATGTGATACGCTCCATACGGTATCATGGTGCGAGGTTATGTGATATGGCACATGATAGTATGTGATACGCTCCATACGGTATCAATGCGAGGTTATGTGATATGGCACATGATAGTATGTGATACGCTCCATACGGTATCATGGTGCGAGGATATGTGATATGGCACATGATAGTATGTGATACGCTCTATACGGTATCATGGTGCGAGGATATGTGATATGGCACATGATAGTATGTGATACGCTCCATACGGTATCATGGTGCGAGGATATGTGATATGGCACATGATAGTATGTGATACGCTCCATACGGTATCATGGTGCGAGGATATGTGATATGGCACATGATAGTATGTGATACGCTCCATACGGTATCATGGTACGAGGATATGTGATATGGCACATGATAGTATGTGATACGCTCCATACGGTATCATGGGGCGAGGTTATGTGATATGGCACATGATAGTATGTGATACGCTCCATACGGTATCATGGTGCGAGGATATGTGATATGGCACATGATAGTATGTGATACCCTCCATACGGTATCATGGTGCGAGGATATGTGATATGGCACATGATAGTATGTGATACGCTCCATACGGTATCATGGTGCGAGGTTATGTGATATGGCACATGATAGTATGTGATACCCTCCATACGGTATCATGGTGCGAGGTTATGTGATATGGCATATGATAGTATGTGATATGCTCCATACGGTATTATGGTGCGAGGTTATGTGATATGGCACATGATAGTATGTGATACGCTTCATACGGTATCATGGTGCGAGGATATGTGATATGGCACATGATAGTATGTGATACGCTCCATATGGTATCATGGTGCGATGATTTGTGACATAGCACTATACACGCTGTGGTAAGGGTGGCATTCGAAGATTTGAGCGTGTATGGATGTTATTGTTGTTATCATTATTATAGCACTATACACGCTATGGTAAGGGTGGCATTCGAAGATTTGAGCGTGTATGGATGTTATTGCTATTATCATTATTATAGTACTATACACGCTGTGGTAAGGGTGGCATTCGAAGATTTGAGCGTGTATGGATGTTATTGTTGTTATCATTATTATAGTACTACACATGCGGTGATACGGTTGGCATTCGAAGATTTGAGCATGTGTGGTTGCGACTTTATTAGCACTTAGTATATCACATTCTTTTACTTGTATCTTGGTATGAGTTTTATTTTATGATGATAGAATGTTTTCGAGGAAACCCATGATTCATAAAATTCGTTGAGCCACGAAGTTGAGAAAGTTTATTATGTATGTTGATTATATGTGGACTTTGGAATGTGGAATGGGTAGTAAAAGTGAAATCTAGGCCTTTGGACACAATTTCTGACATGGAATGTTGTTCATAGGATTACTTGCTTTCATTTTACTCTCACTAGCATTTTTATGCTAATGTTGCTACAATTACAATTTTTCAGGGTAAGACTCGTGGTAGAGGACGAGGTAGAGGAGGTGGCGCCGCGTGACCTTTCAGGACGATGAATGGACAAGAATGTTTGTGGTTTTGGGTGAAGCATCCTTGAATGCTTTGGAACATTTCATTACTTTTATTTCGTTTCATTTTGAGCTCGATGGAGCATTTGTATAATTTGTATATGTTTTTGAACTATAAACTTTCTCTAGAACTTTCATCATATTTTGGATTGTGCATTCCAATTTTATTGCTTTTCCTGAAAACCGGGTTGTAAACAGGTTTTGGATTATTCGAATTTTAAATGGACCCATGCCGTTTTTCTGTAAAATCAAGTTTTCCGCTGTGCATTTGTTTTAATGGATTTTACGAAAAATCGGGTCATTACAGTTGGTATCAGGGCCTTCTTGGTTCTGTAGACCACATGCATCGCATGTTTTCACGGTTTGATTTTGTTCTTGTCCAATCATTGTTCGATGGTCAACGGTGCCAGGTATCCTTAGAACCTTCTCTTTTGATAAATGTAATTGTAGCATTGCCATTCCTTTTCCATTATCTTATGTGAGGTTTTTTCTGATTGTGATGTCAGTATGCCTCCGAGGACAGTGATACCTAGGAGAGGTCGGAGCGAAGTACAGGCTGGGATACGAGTTAGAGGTCGGGCTAGGGCAGTTACACTGCCACCCCCTCCACCTATTTATCGGGAGGATGAGCGTCCAGTTGATCAGATACCTGGTCAGGGTCGTAGTGTCACCATATCAGAGGAGTACTTTTTAGACCTGTTACGTGGTGGTGGAGGACAGACTGATCGAGTTATACCACCTGTTAGAGTACCCACTCCCGTGGTAGACCAGTCTGGTATTACTGATGCTGCGAAAACTTTGAAAGAGTATATCAGGTATAATACTCCTGAGTTTAATGGGACATCTACTGATCCTGCGATTCTTGAGAGATGGATCACCGAGTAGAGAGGGTACTTGAATTCATTAAATGTCCTGGATCATTTGAAGGTCCACCGTGGGACCTATTCTTTGGTAGATGATGCCTTGTACTGGTGGAAGGGCTTATTTCGTACTCTCAGCCTTGAGTTGCAAGGTTAGTTGGGAGGTGTTCAGGAGAAAGGTTCTATGAGAAATACTATCCAGGAGGATACACGAGATCGATTAAAGATACGGTTTCTCACACTCCAGACGGGGTGATAGATCCATTGTGGAGTATGAGAGAGAGTTTGACAGGTTGTCAAAATTTGCTACTAAATATGTTACTGTCCAGGAGGACAAAAGAAAGAGGTTTATTGTAGGTCCAAGGCGAGCTACGAGGGCGGTCTGAGCTTTCTGACTGCTACGTATCCTGATGCTCTATTCTTGCTTTGGCCTTAGATATTGGTGACTCGAGAAAAAGGCCAATGAGATTGTTGCCACCTCTTCTGGGAAGAGGAAGGCCGTGGGCGACCTTCCCTGTCGAGGGACACGGCCACATAAACCAGGCTCCTGGTAGGGGCAAAGGACAGCAGATGCGGCTCCATTCAAGTCGGTCTAGTGATCGGGCCCCTCCCTTACCCTACTGTCCAGATTGCACCGGGTACCACCTAGGTCAGTGTAAGGTGGTGAGATGCCATCAGTGTGGACAGATTGGATATATTAGACCTTTCTGCCTTAGTTTACCGACACCACAGCAGAGTAGGGGTCAGGGTCAGGGCCGAGGGTAGAGCCAGGTTAGTCCTAGTCAACAGCAGAGAGCACCCCCAGCAATTCAGGCACAGCCTCAGACACGACAGCAGGCCCGTGTCTTTGCCACCACTCGAGAGGATGCTGAGGCATCTGGTACTGTTGTTACAGGTATTTTGTCAGTTTTAGGTCACTTTGCTCTTGTATTAAGTGATTCTCAGGTTAACTGTTCCTTTATGTTTTTTTATATAACTTGTTGTTTTGATTAAGACGCCAATGTTTTACAAATGGTGAAATTCCTGATATCTGTTATGGTGAAAGTCTGGATATCCGATGTGGTGAAAGTTACGAAATAAGACTATTTGAAAGAAATAGGAATGGTGTTGAATGGTTTTAGTACTTGCAATAGTTGTAAAATCGTGTTATGAGCGTTTTACTCTAACACGTGGTTTTGGATTCTAGCTAGTCTTATGAGAAGACGCCGGTTGTGATCCTAGCATCCGACCCAAAGTGTTGAGAAACAAGTTATCCGCTTGGTCAAAGTATTGTAAAGTAACCAAGTGTTGAAGGAGATTACGTGGGAAAGTGAGAATGAAATGTAGTCTTAGTACCCTCGCTTTTCACTTGGTAAATGCACTTTTCGAGGACGAAAAGCCCTTTTAGGAGGGTAGAATGTAACGTCCCGTTACTTTTGGAGGTAAATTTTTTTTTAAAATAAAGTATTCAGTTAGTTTAAACTTAGTAATTTCGATTTTAGTAGTTATTTTCGTTCGAAAACCTTTTTAAACTTTTTAAACCTTTTACCACTTTAAATTAGTTTCGGTGACATTAATAATTATTAATGGGCCAATTAATAATTATTAATTACCTTTAGATTATTTTAAGACCATCGGGTTTCGTATTTTTAATCGAATCTTTTAAAAGGGACGTATACGTCATTTTCCAATTTCTTAAAATTTCACTATTCACTTTCTTTCTCATTAAATAGTCAACCAAAGTCAATTTTGAGCATTCATCTTTTCTTCTTCTTCCTTGTGAGGCCGAGACCCTCATCTCCCCACCCTCTCTCTTTGGCTTTTCTTATTTGCTCGGTAGATCGTCGTAATTCCGAGTCCGTTGAAAAGCTCTCATCCCGAGGATCGATTCTAACCTAGCAATCGAGGTTTTCGCTCGTTTTCTCAAGGCCTTAAGGTATGACAAAGTTTCTAAATCTTGTTGTGAATAGTGTTTTAATGGAGGTTTTGAGTTGAAATCTTCAAATTCACATACCGAAGCTTGAAGATTTCAATCGAGGAAGTCGTTTTAGCAAGTTTTAGAAACTTCCCTAAACTCTAAAATCAAGTTTGAGTTGAAAACCCGTCCCGTGTTAATTTCTCTCACTTCACCAAGATTAGGGTGTTTGGTTTGCTATGATTTTACGTTTTACTTAATTTTTCGGAAATTGATTATTATGTAAAACCCTAAAATATCGTGACCCACTGTTATCTCGACTTTCAAAGTGTCTTTGATCAACCCAAATCATCTCAAAAGTGCATAAAGGACGGAAAACCGAACCCGAACCCTCTCTTTCTTGTTGGGCCGTGGGTCCCTTAGGGGTTAAATCCGGGGTTTTCGTCGTTTTATGTGTTTAGATATCGTTTGCTCGATTTTCGAATTATTAATGGTTGTTAGTTGTATTTGTTATGTAGGTTTGTGATCGATTGTTTGACTTTGACTCCGGCACCTTGGAAGCTTGGATTTCACATCTAAGGTGAGTTTAAAATGGAAGTTAGTAATTTTATGAATTATATTTCATTACGTAATTGTTTATCGAGGTTAAGAGGGGAACTAACTTCCGGAAGTTATACTTGGTTGGAGACTTTAAACTCGGATGTGAGTGGAGTGGTTTTGGTGTGTTTATGGTTTCGGAAGTAAAAGAAGAGTTATGAGTGGTTTGGAAGTCTTGTAAGGTGATTTGGAGACTTTAGATGAAAGAGATGACTAAGGAACTTTAAGTGATTCGGGAGTCAAAGTGGCTTAGAAATTACACTTGAGTATTGATTCGTGTAATTCGAGCGGTTTATGTACTTTAGTAGTTTAGTGGAACTTTATCTAACTTACTAGGGAGCTTGATGACTTCGATATGGCACATGATAGTATGTGATACGCTTCATACGGTATCATGGTGCGAGGTTATGTGATATGGCACATGATAGTATGTGATACTCTCCATAATGTATCATGGTGCGAGGTTATGTGATATGGCACATGATAGTATGTGATACGCTCCATACGGTATCATGGTGCGAGGATATGTGATATGGTACATGATAGTATGTGATACGCTCCATACGGTATCATGGTGCTAGGATATGTGATATGGCACATGATAGTATGTGATACGCTCCATACGGTATCATGGTGCGAGGATATGTGATATGACACATGATAGTATGTGATACGCTCCATACGGTATCATGGTGCGAGGTTATGTGATATGGCACATGATAGTATGTGATACGCTCCATACGGTATCATGGTGCGAGGTTATGTGATATGGCACATGATAGTATGTGATACGCTCCATACGGTATCATGGTGCGAGGTTATGTGATATGGCACATGATAGTATGTGATACGCTCCATACGGTATCATGGTGCGAGGATATGTGATATGGCACATGATAGTATGTGATACGCTCCATACGGTATTATGGTGCGATGATTTGTGACATAGCACTATACACGCTGTGGTAAGGGTGGCATTCGAAGATTTGAGCGTGTATGGATGTTATTGTTGTTATCATTATTATAGCACTATACACGCTGGTGTAAGGGTGGCATTCGAAGATTTGAGCGTGTATGGATGTTATTGCTGTTATCATTATTATAGTACTATACACGCTGTGGTAAGGGTGGCATTCAAAGATTTAAGCGTGTATGGATGTTATTGTTGTTATCATTATTATAGTACTACACATGCGGTGGTACAGTTGGCATTCGAAGATTTGAGCATGTGTGGTTGCGACTTTTTTAGCACTTAGTATATCACATTCTTTTACTTGTATCTTGGTATGAGTTTTATTTTATGATGATAGAATGTTTTCGAGGAAACCCATGATTCATAAAATTCGTTGAGCCACGAAGTTGAGAAAGTTTATTATGTATGTTGATTATATGTGGACTTTGGAATGTGGAATGGGTAGTAAAAGTGAAATCTAGGCCTTTGGACACAATTTCTGACATGGAATGTTGTTCATAGGATTACTTGCTTTCATTTTACTCTCACTAGCATTTTTATGCTAATGTTGCTACAATTACAATTTTTCGTAAGACTCGTGGTAGAGGACGAGGTAGAGGAGGTGGCGCCGCGTGACCTTTCAAGACGATGAATGGACAAGAATGTTTGTGGTTTTGGGTGAAGCATCCTTGAATGCTTTGGAACATTTCATTACTTTTATTTCGTTTCATTTTGAGCTCGATGGAGCATTTGTATAATTTGTATATGTTTTTGAACTATAAACTTTCTCTAGAACTTTCATCATATTTTGGATTGTGCATTCCAATTTTATTGCTTTTCCTGAAAACCGGGTTGTAAACAGGTTTTGGATTATTTGAATTTTAAATGGACCCATGCCGTTTTTCTGTAAAATCAAGTTTTCCGCTGTGCATTTGTTTTAATGGATTTTACGAAAAATCGGGTCGTTACACTCTTTGGGGGGTTTGTTGAGTTTTTCGTCGTTTTGTACGTTTAGTTGTTGTTTGATCGATAGTTGGTAATTTATTGATTGTGTGATATAATTCAATTGTAGGTGTTTTTGAACCGCTCGTTTGATCGCTCTTTCGGATTTAGGAGCGAAGTCATCTTTTATTAAGGTGAGAATAGTTAGAATTTAAAGTAACTATAGAAAGCAAATAAGTATATTGGTTTGTAGAATTGAAACTAAGATTAGAATCCGAATCTAAGATTAGAGGGATGTGAGTTAGTGCCCTTAGGATTAGAAGTTAATCCTTTAAGAGAGAACTTAGGAGTTCTCGAGGAAAGCATTGAATCTTAGAGAATTCTAAGTTAGATTCGTTTCGAAGCTTAGGATGGATCATTGGAGGTTAAAAGATCCAAACTTGTATTTAGAACGGTTAATAGAAACTCGGATTAAATTGGAAGTTTAGAATCCTGGAAGGTATAGGTTAATCGTTTAAGTTATGTCTTTTTTACTTTTATTATTTGGTAGCGGAACTCGATCGACATATCGTTCATCCGAGATTCCTATCTATTTTACTTTATGTTTGTCTCGGATACTTTAATAATCGTACTTTACTTTATTACTTTTACAAGCATATGCATAACATCTTGCACCATTATTTATTGTACCATAACATCTCGCATCATTGAAAGAAAGTGAAAAAGAAAAGAAAGTGAAAAAGGAAAGAAAGTGAGAAAGAGAATGAAAGGTTAATGGTGGATACTAAGGGAAAAGTCCACATTACCTTCATCATGCATAAGGTTGAATGGTGGATACTACGGGAAAAGTCCACATTACCTTCATGCATAAGGTTGAATGGTGGATACTACAGGAAAAGTCCACATTACCTTCATTTCATGCATAAAGGGTGAATGCGTATCCTACGGGATGTACTCATTACCTTCATGCATATGATCGATGAAATTATATATCCTGGATAGAGGATCGAGATGTTATATTTATGCAAAGTTTTATTTGTTTTTCTTAACTTTGTCATAACAAGTAATTGGATGAGGATTGACTACGAGAGTTAGTAATATCATCCTTTAGAGAGTATAAAATGAAATTACCTAGAGTTTGGAGAACTTTAGGAGTGTATTGTGTCATATTATTTGGACACGAATCGGAATGCGAGTTAGAGGTCTATTTTTACTTTTTATTCTTATTTTTCTCATTGGGCTTAAGTTGTTAGCTCATGATATTACAACCAATTTCAGGTAATGCCCTGGCTAGAGGTCGAGGGAGAGGAGGTGGTGCTGCGTGATCGAGGGATGATGACCTCAAGATGGATTCAGTTGTTGTAAAGTTTATGTATTACTTTTGTGAATTATACATTGTATTTAGCTCATAAGAGCTTATGGATGTTGTTTTTGAAGGGATGATTTACTAAAATAGCGGAAATTTATTTAGTAAATTTATTAACATTTAATAACGGATCTATTAACATCATGAAATTTGTGATATAAAACATGTAGATTCATGCTTAATTTCGAAAATTAAAACCAATTATACTTACATTGAGTAATTAATGGAGAATCGGTTGGAGGTTTCTTTACAGCATCAAATCCTCAGCAACACCGGATCTTCTATGCTATTTTCCGATCGATCAAACGAAATTCGATTGTGGGATCGAACTTAAGAAGAAATTGGGAAGAAGAAAAATATTTTCTTCCCAATAATACCAAGGGAAAATCGGCCAAAGGGGGAGAAGGGAGGAAGAGAGAATTCCGAATTTCTAAGGAATTGAATTGTGTGATTTATGAATGACCCAACCCTCCTATTTATAAGAAAATAGGAATCCTAATCCCATTAGGATTAATATATAGAGATAAATACAAAAAGAAAAAAGATTATCTCTTTCCTTTATCTTGCAATTTCGAAAATGCCATAGATAAATAGGAGATTATTTTATTTTCTTTATTTTATTTATCTTGGGTAAATAAATCTACGTAATTATTTTAGGATATAATTCAAACAATTATCTCTTCCTAAAATACATATCATGGCCGAAAATTGGCTTAATAATTAATAAATAATTCTAATTTATTTAATTAATTATTTTGGGCCAATTTCAATTGGGTTCATTAATCCAATTGGGCTTGAAATTCTCTCTTAAATTAATAAGTCCAGCTTAATTAACTTATTTATTAATTACCATTGAAATAAAATATTTTATTTAAACAATTAATAATATTAATATTTTCTCCCGACTAAATATTATCAAATTATATTTAATTATTAATTTCCATTTAAATAATTTTCATTATTTAAATAATTATTAATAAATATTTTAATTATTAATTTCCATTAAATAAACTCATTATTTAATTAATAATTTTATTGATAACATTTTATTATTAATTAATTAATTTTAATTATTAATTCCGTTCAAATAAAATTTATTATTTAAACAATTAATAATTGTTAATTAATTTCAAATTATTAATTACCATTTAAATATACTCAATATTTAAATAATTAATAATATCTAATTAATAATATTTCATTATTAATTTCATGTTTAAATAAACTCATTATTTAAACAATTAATAATGTTTATATTAATTACCGTTTAAATATACTCAATATTTAAACAATTAATATTGCCTATTTTAAGTAATTCACTTTACTTAAAATTTCCATTTCCTTCTACTTGATTTCGCGACTACGATATTTGGGCTAGCATAGGGACCCGATGGACCTATAGATCATGGGCTTAATAATTAGTCAATTAAGTGATTAACACATAATCAGTTAATTACTTATTATCTAACTATGAATAATTCCACTATAGATTCATAGCTGAACTCCCCTCACTATAGATGAGTTATTGTCCATTTAGTTTATCATTATTTATATCCGTGATATTATCCTTCACGTGGAACCCTCATAATTACAAAGGATAAATTTACCGTTTTGCCCTTGTAATTACCGCTTTATCCTTGTTTTCCCGCTGATTCTCCAATGAACTTTATCTTTAGTCGAACTAGAGATAAGATACTTCGTGATCAATAGAAGTCGTGACGTCACTTGTTCATGTCTCGAATCGAGACATCAAGGGAGTTTCCTAAAGTTCCTAAAATGTTTAGGTATCGCACCGATACTGTTAATTTATAGGAAAGTTATGAATTCCATCTCATGAAAATGAGTTCCCAAGCTACTTATCTAGTCATGTTCCCAAAACAGGTGTATTGAGCGTTCTTACAAATCGCTCTCAACTATGTGAATCAAAGAACATAACTCCACAAATAGGAGTTCGCATTTCACTCAGGATTGAGATCTATCACGGTTGATAAACTTAGTTTGATATTCGATTATTTCTCGTAAACTGGTACTAATGAGAAATTTGATCGAACATCGTGGTCCTGTCTTATACAATCAACATTGCATATGATACTTCCATTTCATGTCTCCCACATGAATGATCAGGATTCGATCATTTGTCTATAAACAAAATGCGAAGCTATCAACAATGTTACCAAAATAAGGTTCCCAAACGTTATCCGTTTCATCGTAGACACGTTTAAGTTACTCATCTCGACTTTAATCCTCTCGTATGACTCACATACTAAGTCGTGATTTCATAAGAGTGACTTAGGGTTTTACTATTTGAATGTTTGATATTTATATATTTCCATATATTCCTAATATCATTAATTGAATCAATCTAGATAATCTAAAGAACTTATGTTTATTTATTTAATTTATTCTTAATAAATTATTATTATTAAATAATTACAAGTTCTAGGACACCATTCCTAACAATCTCCCACTTGTCCTAGATCTTTGGAGATTTGACTTGTAATTCCAGTCAAACTGGATGACTATCAACTATTTAGACATGGTAGTCATTTTAATACTTTATCAGTAACGTTTTCATCTGTTTAGTATGTATTTCTTTTGTCTGATGTTAGTTTCATTAAGTCTAATAGATTCCATATTTTATCGCCATAAAATAAACTCTATTAACTATTGATTTGAAACCATCATTGTAACGACCCGATTTTTCGTAAAATCCTTTAAAACAATTACGCAGTGGAAAACTTGATTTTACAGAAAAACGGCGTGGGTTAGTTTAAAATTCGAATAAACCAAAACCTGTTTTACATTGGCTCAAATCAGAAAAAACAGTATACCTGAAATGTGCATTCCATATCGTGATAAAACTTCTAAAGAAAGTTTAAAGTCCAAAAATATAAACACAAATTATACAATTGCTCCATCGAGCTCAAAATGAAACATAATAAAAGTAATAAAATGGTCATGAGCATTCAAGGATGCTTCACCCAAAACCATATATGTTCTTGTCCATTCATTGTCTCGAGTAGTCACGCGGCGCCACCTCCTCTACCTCGAGTCTTACCTAAAAAAAAAAGTAATTGTAGCAACATTAGCATAAAAATGCTAGTGAGAGTAAAATGAAAGCAAGTAATCCTATGAATCACATTCCATGTTGGAAATTGTGTCCAAAGGCCTAGATTCAATTTTACTATCCATTCCACATTCCAAATTCCGCATATAATCAACATGCATAGTATGCTTCCTGAAAAGTAACGATATCAAGACTTAAAGTAAAAGTACCCGTTATTACTAAGTCTTACTACTGAATTCTAAAGGTTATGTAACGGTATAATAACTATCTTTGTTACCAAACAAGTTTCATCGTATCATAAAACTGTACGGACTGAAGTCAACATACCATCATGTACCATATCACAAACCATCGTAACCCTCATCACATCGGATATCAGGAATTTCACCATATAGATATCAGGAATTTCACCATGTAACAAATCAGCGCACCATGATACCGTATGGAGCGAATCAACATACTATCATGTGTCGTATCACATATCATCGCATCATGATAACGTATGGAGCGAATCAACATACCATCATGTGTCGTATCACAAGTAACGTATAGTACTCATCAAGTTTCATAGTAAGTTAGTTAGAAAACCACTATACTACTGAAGAACATAAACTGCTTGAATTACACGAGTCAATACTCAAGTGTAAATTCTAAGCCACTTTGACTTCCAAATCTCTTAAAGTTCCTTATTCAACCACTTTCATCTAAAGTCTCCAAATCACCTTACAAGACTTCCAAACCACTCATGTTTCCTCTTTTACTTCTAAAACCATAAGTACACCAACACCACTCCACTCACATCCGAGTTTAAAGTTTATACCAAGTATAACTTCCGGAAGTTAGTTCCCCTCTTAACCTCGATAAACAATAACGTAATGAAACATAACTCATAAAATTACTAACTTCCATTTTAAACTCACCTTAGAATTGAAATCGAACTTCGAAAGTGTCGAGATAGATCCCACGCGAGCAATTACCAACCTACAAATAAGTTAAATCCAATAAATATTAATTAACCAGAAATTGAACCATCGACGTCTAAACGCGTAAAACGACGAAAAACCCGGTTTTTAGCCTTGTGGTGCTCTCGGCCATAGGAGAGAAAATGAGTTTCGTGTTTGGTTTTTCGACTTTTAGGCATTTTAGAGGTGTTCCGGGTTGGTTTTAGGTACTTTGGAGGTTCGAATTATTAGTGGGTAACCTTGATTTAAGGTTTTACACAATACTTGATTCCCGAAAAATTAAGTAAAATACAAAACAATAACAAACTAAACACCCCAACCATCACCAAGTGAGAAAACAAATGGAACGGGTTTTCCAATCGACTCAGGTTTAGGTCCAAGACAACAACCTCATCCAAAGTGATTTTCCTAACTAGAATTCACAAACAACACCCGGGAAAAACGAATCAAGGCTTACATACAAGATTGGAAATAAAGAAAACACAAAAACCCATTTCTTCCTCACCTTGTATCTCCTGGATCTTTAATGGATTGACCCAATTGATGGGATGGGTAGAAAGATCTTCTCGAGAGCTTTCCAACGAGCTAAGGCATGATGAAAACGGTCGAGAAACGAAGCCGGGGTGACAATTTCTTTCTCTTCTCTTTTCCTCCTCTCTAGCTACGGGTTTGGCTTCTTTTTTTCACTTCTCCTTTCTGTTTTTTCTTGTCATTATCCTTGAAATATATGAAATAGATATATATAAAGAAAGTTTGGTAAAAGACCATATTGCCCCTCCCCTTATTTCCTTAAGAAAACTTATTCCGTGTGCTCGTTATTTCACGTTTCTAATTCCAATACAACTTCACTACTTCTAATCTATCTTAAAAGTATTTAACAATAAATAATGGGCCCGCTAATAATTTTTAATACGTCCAAATCTAATTTAAGCTAATAAAACGATTAAAAAGCTTTCGAATGAAATTAACTACTAAATTCTAAATTACTAATTCTAAAATTAAACTAAATACTTTGATTAAAGTAAATGAATAAATAAATGAAATATTAAATAAAAAAAATTTCACTCCAAAAATAACGGGACGTTACAATCATGCTCATACACCTTTCATTTACTAACGACTTAGCAATCACGGGAATTTAGAGTTTAGTTAGTAAAAGCTCATTTTACTTATACTTAACTCATTTAATGTTTAATTCGCAAAGATCTTTTGTCGAATTCTTACATGGAAGTAAATTCATGTTCGAATTTGAGCCCGTGCAACTCATAAAATCTCTCATGTTATCTATGTGCACTAACATACTATTTGTAAATTTTATTTTAGTCACATTGATTCTAGGATTCTCGAAATTCTTAAGCTCCCACTACAAAGTAATTCTCCATTACTTTCATTTGTTTAATGATTACAATTTTATACTTGTTATTATTTCAAAACTAATGTATAAGTATAAGTTACTCTTTTCAACTCTACTATTGAAAATTCGTGTCGGTTTTATTTCATTTATTTTTTGAACTTTATTCATTGATTTTGAAGTCAATGAGTTTCACTTGGACTTCTAAAAGTCCCTTTGGTTCGTACTATGACGCTCCCACTCAAATAAAGTTCTACAAGTAGTTTAAACATTTAAACTTTTAAATAACTACTTGTTTTATCGTGAAATAAAATTATTGTAATTCTTTTATATCTTAAGTAAGGTTTAAAGACTTCAGTATCACTGATTTACTGAGCCTTTCTTTAATAATTTGTGAATTCAATTATTCACTAATTATTACTTTCTGATTTCTGTTTTGTTTATTCCATATCAGTTATACCTTTAAAACATCCTTTTAAATAACTGAATATTTGGAATATAAGAAATCGATTTAATGTTTGCTTATCACTTAAGTTCTAACATCTAAATGTCTAACTTTAGTGATTTTTAAGTCTAATTATCTTTGATAAATCAAAGATGTTTGATTTTACTTATACCATAAGTTTGTGGATTAATATGGTTATAATCTCAAATTCCTTGAGAACCATCTTTAAGAGATTAATCCCTCTAACTTATTTAAGTAATTTTAGACTTAAGTTTTTAAACATTTTTAAACCTTGTAACTCATTTAGATATTCCGGAGTTTAGAATTTGGATTTGGAATTTATTTGTTTTATTCTAAGTATTTTGAATAACCATCCAATCACACTTTGGAACTTTGTAATATAATTGTAAAGGAATATCTACCTAAATAACTCTTATTTAAAATATTCCCAAACTTGATTCATACGAAATGAGAACCAAAAGTTATTACATATTTCAAAATAAAAAAAAAACAAATTGATAACTAAACTAAATTAGAAAACTATGGTTCTAGGAAGAAGAATATTTTCTTCCCTTTTAGACTACTGTAAAATCGGTTATGAGGAAAATAGGAAGAAGAAGGGTTTTCAATTTCGAAAATTGAAATTAGAAGCTTTTGAATGAAAAAGAAGGACGTTTGTATTTATACGCAAAACAATTTTCCAATTAAATTAGGAAATACTATCACAATAAATACAAGATAAATGCCAAGAATAAAATCAAATTTTATTTCTTATTTATCTTACGTGCCAATTTTATGTGCATAAAATCAATAAGAAAAACTAATTTTTCTTTGTTTTAATTTGTCTTTGGTTAAACATTCTTTTATATATTTATTTTAAACAAAATAATTCAATAATTATTTCCTAAAATATCATATATGTGCTGATTTTGGTATTCAAATAATTTGAACCAAAATTCTATTGAATTCACTAATTCAATTCTAGATTCTTCCTTATTAATAAATCTTATTTATTAACTTTTGATATTTATTTAAATAAATCAATTATTCAAATAAAATATCATATTCCGATTTTGTATTTTATTATTAATAAATATTTATTATTTCCTATTTAAATAATCGAAATTATTTGAATTAATAATAAATATGTTATTTACTATTATCCTTTTAAATAATCACTGTTATTTAAAATTAATAATAAATGTTAATTATTAATTTCCATTCAGGTAAACACATCACCTAAATAATTAATAATTATTTATCAATAATATTTTATTATTAATTACCATTTAAATAAACTCATTATTTAAATAATTAATTGTAACGTCCCATTATTTTGTGATAAAAAAAAAACTTTTATTTATTTTATTTTAATTTAAGTAATTAAAATTCATTTATTTATCATTAAATTAGAATTTAGTAGTTTATTTCATTTTAAGTCATTTTAATGGCTTTATTTATTTAATTACGTTTTAATAGTATTAATAATTATTAACGGGCCAATTAATAATTATTAATCACCATTGAGATAGTTTGAGATGTCCGGGATTCGTTTTTAAGCTAAAAGTCATCAAAAGGGCATTTTCGTAATTTCCCTTTAAACCTAAATATCTAGATATTCTTCTCTTCTTCTTCTTAAACTATCATTGACCAAGATTTGACCAAACTCATCATCTTTCTTCTTCTCCTTGCCGTGAGCAACTTCCTCCATTGGAGAGTTTTTGGTTTTTCTTTCTTTTCTTCGTTTCTCTTTCGTTTCTCGGCGGATCGTCGTGTTTTCGGTTGCGTTGGATTGGTAGGGACGAGGGCTACCTATCCAACCTAGCTTTTCGAAGTTTCCCGTTCTCTAAGGGAAATCCCAAAAAGTAAGTTTTCAAACTTTTTAGGTGGTTTTGTTCGTTTTTGATTGTAAATGAGATTTGAAGTTGAAATCATGAATTTCTATCATGAAAAATGACGATTTTGAGCCCGGATTTTCGAAAAACACTATTCACCCGAAAACACTATTCACCGAGACACTATTCATCCGATATCACTATTCACCCGAAATTACACATTTGTTCGCATATTAGTTATGAATTGTAATATGTTGTACAATCGGTGAATTGTAGGTGCGATTGCTCGGTTGTTGAATTGTGGGAAATCGGAGTTTTGGACCAAAACTAATTTGGCTAAGGTGAGTTTAAAATGGTTGTGATTACTTTTATGTTTTCGAATTGCTTGACGTTTATGTTAGATCGATGTTAAGAGGGTTAATAGACTTGAGAACTTTCCAAGAATGTATGTTATTTGGGAGTTAGTTTCTTGAGTTCGGGAGCTTTGGTAAAGGTTATATAAACTTTTGATAGCCTAAGTTGCTATAGAGAAAAGAATTGAAACATTATGTCTAACATACATTTCTATAGAGAAAAGAAATGCAATTGATATATAACCGAGAGCCATAGGAAAGAAGAATGAGATTGAATTGTTTATATGAGAGAACTAGATTCTCATTTATTTGGAAGATCTTGAAATTGGAGATTGTAATTTTTGATGTAAACCTTATGTACAAGATATAGGTATTAAAGAGAATGAAATAAGATTGGTTGTTGTTTAAAGTAAGATGTTATTGGTGGATTAAGTTATTATTCTCGAGGAGAATTAGATTCCGGAACTTGGAGAAGAGTATTATGTACTCCTTTTATCTTGAGTAGTTTTAGAATAGTTAAAAGAACTTTGGAGAGATTCTTGTGTAGAATCGAGTTAGTACGATATTATTAGTGATGAGATTCACTTTCGGATGTCACGGAATGGTTTGTGATTGGTGACTTGCATAGTATCGTTATGCACGGATGTCACGGTGACTTGCATAGTATCGTTATGCACGGATGTCACGGAATGGTTTGTGATTGGTGACTTGCATATTATCGTTATGCATAGATGTCACGTTGACTTGCATATTATCGTTATGCTTGCATATTATCGTTATGCATAGATGTCACGTTGACTTGCATATTATCGTTATGCTTGCATATTATCGTTATGCATAGATGTCACGTTGACTTGCATATTATCATTATGCTTGCATATTATCGTTATGCATAGATGTCACGTTGACTTGCATATTATCGTTATGCTTGCATATTATCGTTATGCATAGATGTCACGTTGACTTGCATATTATCGTTATGCTTGCATATTATCGTTATGCATAGATGTCACGTTGACTTGCATATTATCGTTATGCTTGCATATTATCGTTATGCATAGATGTCACAGTGACTTGCATATTATCGTTATGCATGCATATTATCGTTATGCACGGAGGTCACGGAATGATTGTGATTGGTGACTTGCATATTATCGTTATGCATGCATATTATCGTTATGCACGGAGGTCACGAAATGATTGTGATTGGTGACTTGCATATTATCGTTATGCATGCATATTATCGTTATGCACGGAGGTCACGGAATGATTGTGATTGGTGACTTGCATATTATCGTTATGCATGCATATTATCGTTATGCACGGAGGTCACGGAATGGTTATGATTGGTGATAAGTGGTCACGGATGTTATTTACTTTGTTATTTACTTTGTTATTTACTTTGTCATTTACTTTGTTGTTTACTTTGTCATTTACTTTGTCATTTACTTTGTTATTTACTTTGTTATTTACTTTGTCATTTACTTTGTCATTTACTTTGTTATTTACTTTGTCATTTACTTTGTCATTTACTTTGTTATTTACTTTGTTATTTACTTTGTCATTTACTTTGTTATTTACTTTGTTATTTACTTTGTCATTTACTTTGTTAAGCACTAGTACCTACTTTATTTTACGAGCTTGAATATTTACTTTCCGAATTTACGAGTTAGTAGAATGGATTGATCTTATTATGTAAAGTACTTTGGAATATTGAATGGGTTGTGCAAGAGTACTTAGATTTTTGGACACATTTTCCGATATGGGATTCGGTCCATAGAAGTGCTTGCATCCATTTTATTCTCACTAGCATTTTTATGCTAATGTTGCTACACTTAAACTTTTTCGGGGTATTACTCTTAGTAGGGTAACGAGGTGGAGGAGATGGTGTTGCTTGATCACGAGTGGATGGCTTTCGGGACATGGACTTTATATGTACAATTTGGGAGCATTCTACGAATGTTTGATAAAAATCATATGTCATTACTTTTAAACTTGTATTTATGGCTCATGAGAATTTAATAACTGTTGTAGATTGTTTTGTATTATTTTCTCTGATTTTGGGTATAAAATGGAGTGAAATGTCGTTTGTTTTAAATTCTCTGGATTGAGCCCATGTAAACAGGTTTAGGGAGTTCGTATTTTAAACGGATCCACGCCAAATTTTTGTAAAAATAAGTCTTCCGCTGTTTTACTCATGATTTAAAGATTTGAGAAAATTCGAGTCTTTACATTAATATTGTCAGTTTATTTAAGTAAACTATTTTACTTAAATTATTCATTTCCTTTTCTAGGAAACATAGTTCTCATCGTTCAGTTTGTTATTTCCAAATATAGTGACTAAAGCAGATGCTATATTACTTAAATTTAAATAAACTTTATCTTAGTAATCTAACATGCATTCAACATTCAAATACTCAAAGTTTTGACATATAATTAAATATGATGCATGAATGCTGTGACGACCAGTCATTTTTAAATAAATTAAATCAGAGAAAACAGCGGAAATCTTTTATTTTAAGAAAATTGGCGTGATTATGTTTGAAAATAGGATAGCCAAAACCTGTTTACATCTTAAATTCAAATATCTAAAAACACAAGGAACATTAAGTTCCTATCAGGAGTTCAAAATTATTTATAAACTTAAAAGTAAAGACAAAAGCTCTTAAGTGCCATTTACAAATATACAACTCCAAAATTATATAAAATTCACAAAACCATGTACATGGATTTTTACAACTACTTAGTCCATCTCGAAATCATCATCCTCTCGATCAAGCGCGCACCAGCTCCTCTCCCACGATCCCAAACATTACCTGAAATGTTTGTAATATCATGAGCTAACAACTTAAGCCCAATGAGAACAATAAGCATAAAAAGTAAAGATAGACCTCAAACTTGCATTTCGATTTGTGTCCAAGTAATCTGACACAATTCACTCCTAAAGTCATCATCCAAACTCTAGGTGATTTCATTTTATACTTTCTAAGGATGATATTGCTAATAATCGTAGTCAATACTCATCCATTAACATTGTTATGACATAAGTAATAAAAGTAAATAAACTTTGCATCAATTAAACATCTTGCTTTTCTCTTTCATCGAACATATATATGAATGCATGAGAGCATCCCGTAGGATTCGCATATGCCCTTATGCATGAAGAAGGTAACGTGGTCTATCCCGTAGGATCCATCGTTCTCCCTCCTTTTCTTTCTAACTTTCTCTTTTCTTTCTATGAAGGTAACGTGGTCTATCCCATAGGATCCATCGTTCTCCCTTTCATATATTTTCTCACTTTCTCTTTTCTTTCTATGAAGGTAATGTGGTCTATCCCGTAGGATCCATCATTCTCCCATTCATATCTTTCTCACTTTCTCTTTTCTTTCAATGAAGGTAACGTGGTCTATCCCGTAGGATCCATCGTTCTCCCATTCATTCTTTCTCACTTTCACACTTATTTTCCATGATGCGAAATGTTATGATGCAATATGATGTGTTATAGCGTAAATAAATAAAATGCGGAATTTAAGTAGTCGATGCAAGCATAAAGTAAAGGGGCATAAAGTAAAAGATATAAAGTAAATGACATAAAGTAAAATAGATAAGTATCTCGGATGAACGATATGTAAATTGAACTCCGCTACCAATAATAAAATAAAATCATAACTTAAACGATTAACCTATACCTTCCAGGATTCTAAACTTCCAATAATCTGAGGTTCTATTAATCGTTCTAATTACAAGTTGGATCTTTTAACTTCCAATGGTCCAACCTTAGTTTCAAATCGAAACTAACTTAGAATCTTCTAAGATTCAATGCTTTCCTCGAGAACTCCTAAGTTCTCACTTAAAGAACTAGCTCCTAATCCTAGGGTACTAGCTCATTCCCTCTATTCTTAGATTCGGTTTCTAGTCTTAGTTTCAAATGCTACAAACCTTCATACTCATTCGCTTTCAATAGTTACTTTAAATCCTAACTATTCTCACCTTAGCCAAATAAGAGTTCGCTCCAAGTTTTCGAAAGCACGATCAAACAATGATTCGAAACACCTACAATTAATTACATCTACAATTAATAAATAAACATACATCGATCAATTAACATCTAAAAGCTCAAAACAACGAACAACCCCATAAACCCCACTATGAGGCTCTTGCCCCCCCATAAAAAGTGGGTCTCGGGTTTGGTTTTCCTGGCTTTTAGGTACTTTAGAGGTGTTTCGAGTTGGTTTTAAGCAAATTCGATATTCCCGATTTCAATGGGTATCGATAATTAGGGTTTTTGAACATTAAGCCCTTTCCCGAATTGAATTTAAATAAACATTAATTCACTAATTTATAACCCATAATCAAATCCCAAAAGGTAAATTTCAAACGGGAAGGGTTTCGACTGAAACTCGGTTTTAGGGTTAAGGGAAAGTTTCCAAAAACTCTTAAAACTACTCCCGTATTTACAAACACCGAGTTTCACGGCAAGAAATCGAAAGGAAACAAAGAAAACTCCATTAAAACACTATTTGGAGCTTAGGGTTTGAAACTTTACTTACCGAGAACTCTGTGGATCTCGAGAGAAAAGAACGATGGTTAGGTGGAAATGAATCCCAGACTCGAGGGCTTTCCGATGCAACCAAGATCGAGCCGATCCGCCGAGAAACGAACGAAACCCGAAAATTTCCCCCCACACCATGAGAGCCACAGTTTTGAAGAGGAAAGGAAGTGAATTTTGGTCAACTTTTGGTCAATGAAGTGTTTTTAAAGATGAAGGAATAGTATTTTGATATTTTTAAGAAATTGGAAATGACGGTTGCGTCCTTTTATGACTTTTGACTTCTAAAACGAAACCCGATGCTCTTAAATAAATCTAAAGGTGATTAATAATTATTAATTGGCGTATTAATAATTATTAATGTCACCGAAACGAAATTTAAAGTATTAAAACGATTAAAAAGAATTTCGGGCGAAATTAACTACTAAAATCGAAATTACAAAAATAATAATTAATCTAAATACTTAAATTGAAATAAATAAATAAAAAAATAAAAAAATAAAATAAATAAATAATAAAATAAAATAAATAAATTTCACTTCAAAATAACGGGACGTTACAAATGCGAACATATTAATGAACAGAAAAGCCCTAAAACATGTTACTATGTAAAGATATTTTAATGATACCAGTGAAGTGCCGTCGAATGATAGGTCAGTTACCATCATTAAAACGAGATGCCACTCGAACAATTGACAACTCTAGAATAACTCATATTCCTATGTCATTGTTTACCGTGTGTTTGGTCAAGAGTTTTGATAACAAACTTTATCAAATTTCTTTTAAGTGTGACCCACCAATTTAGTCTTTTAAATAAAAATTAAAGAGTGTCTACGAAGTGTAGATTCAGTCTTCAACCGCATTTAAAATTCTTTATCCCTTTCGAGAGACTCACTTTGATATTGATTTATACAAAAGAACCTTCCTATGGGAATGAACACCTGCAGCAGTGTTACAGAGGCCTTGTATAAATCTCACATTTTGAGCCCATTAGTGGATACCATACGATACATTGACATGTCTCCTTCTCCCACTTAATATTTCAAGTTAGGGTTTCATAACTTAGACTAATTCAGGCTAACTCATTATTCCAAGTTTTAATTAACCTAAGCAACTTTAACTCTTAAATTGGTTAGATTAATTTTATAAAGTGATTGTTCAAGTTTTCCTATTTAAAACTAATCACATTATGAGCCGTCTTAATAATTTTGATTTATTAATTTAAACTTTTCTCCCAGATCGCTCCCAGTTAGAGGCGCTCCGTGTTAGGGGAACTTTTTGAAACCTCATCGCTTAGGCAGAGCTTTCTCGCCAGAGATCTATTCAATTCAATTAATCTCAATTATTAATTTTTAATTAACCCTTAATTAAAGGTTTCTATTTGTTTATCTTATATGGATTTTGGCCCAATTGTTTAAACAATAATTCCATATTACAAATAATTCATTTAGTTTCTATTCAACTTTTAAACTAGATTTAACTTTTGAATTTTAACTAAATAAGCATGCTTTTAATTCTAAAACAATTAGAATAAAATTATATAATTTTCGATAATAACATTTATAAAATAAAATTATAATATGCTTCACATACATTAGCATATAATAACACATATTATATCATGATGCATGTATGTACAATTAATTAAAATCATACAACCTATGGTGGGATTTTCTATATGACATACTTTTATGCATGAAACATTATTTAAAACAATTATATCATACATATAAACAATTTAAATAATAAATAGCTAAATTGACCGGTATTCTTGGCACTATTTCTAAAACGGAAAATTAAAATTACAACTTAATTAAATCTTCCATTGTAGAACTTGAGGCTTCAACTTTCTCTCTCCTCCATGGTATAGGCGTGGGCATGGGTATTTATGGGGCAAATATTATCTCCTTTATATTTCCATAAATACTTGTTTTAAAATAATTATCTTTTAATTATATGGAAAAATAAAGAAAATATTTTTCATGTAATCTTATTTCAATTTCTAAATTTATAATTTAAGATAGGGATATAATCTTTAAAAAAAATTTAATCCTTATCTTAAATATTTAAATTTTTAAATTGAGATAACAAGATAATTATGATAAAATATCTTACCAAATTTTTACCTTTTCTCTCTCCTTGGGCGTGGACATCATTGTTGATGGAGAAAAAAAATTTCTTTTCTTCCTTCCCTTTGGTGTAGCCGATTTTGCTCGTCTTTGGTATGGGAAAATTACAAATTTTTCCTATACCCTAAAATTAGGGTTTACAAATTTTCTACTAAAATTTAAAAACCTAAGTGCCTCAAGAATACCTAAACAGTCAATAAGCAAACCTCCACAATTTATATAACACAATTTATATAAACATACATAAAACAATTTTTATGCAACCCACCAAAATTTTTCGAAAATTCACAATTTTGCATGATAATTAAAATTAGCTCTGATACCAATTGAAGGGATGATTTACTAAAATAGCAGAAATTTATTTAGTAAATTTATTAACATTTAATAACGGATCTATTAACATCATGCAATTTGTGATATAAAACATGTAGATTCATGCTTAATTTCGAAAGATAAAACCAATTATACTTACATTGAGTAATTAATGGAGAATCGGTTGGAGGTTTCTTTACAGCATCAAATCCTCAGCAACACCGGATCTTCTATGCTATATCCCGATCGATCAAACGAAATTCGATTGTGGGATCGAACTTAAGAAGAAATTGGGAAGAAGAAAAATATTTTCTTCCCAATAATACCAAGGGAAAATCGGCCAAAGGGGGAGAAGGGAGGAAGAGAGAATTCCGAATTTCTAAGGAATTGAATTGTGTGATTTATGAATGACCCAACCTTCCTATTTATAAGAAAATAGGAATCCTAATCCCATTAGGATTAATCTATAGAGGTAAATAAAAAAAGAAAAAGGATTATCTCTTTCCTTTATCTTGCAATTTCGAAAATGGCATAAATAAATAGGAGATTATTTTATTTTCTTTATTTTATTTATCTTGGATAAATAAATCTATGTAATTATTTTAGGATATAATTCAAACAATTATCTCTTCCTAAAATACATATCATGGCCGAAAATTGGCTTAATAATTAATAAATAATTCTAATTTATTTAATTAATTATTTTGGGCCAATTTCAATTGGGTTCATTAATCCAATTGGGCTTGAAATTCTCTCTTAAATTAATAAGTCCAACTTAATTAATTTAGTTATTAATTACCATTGAAATAAAAAAATTTATTTAAACAATTAATAATATTAATATTTTCTCCCGACTAAATATTATCAAATTATATTTAATTATTAATTTCCATTTAAATAATTAATAATAAATATTTTAATTATTAATTTCCATTAAATAAACTCATTATTTAATTAATAATTTTATTGATAACATTTTATTATTAATTAATTAATTTTAATTATTAATTTCGTTCAAATAAAATTTATTATTTAAACAATTAATAATTGTTAATTAATTTCAAATTATTAATTACCATTTAAATATACTTAATATTTAAATAATTAATAATATCTAATAAATAATATTTCATTATTAATTTCATATTTAAATAAACTCATTATTTAAACAATTAATAATGTTTATATTAATTACCGTTTAAATATACTCAATATTTAAACAATTAATATTGTCTATTTTAAGTAATTCACTTTACTTAAAATTTCCATTTCTTCTACTTGATTTCGCGACTACGATATTTGAGCTAGCATAGGGACCTGATGGACCTATATATCATGGGCTTATAAATTAGTCAATTAAGTGATTAACACATAATCAGTTAATTACTTATTATCTAACTATGAATAATTCCACTATAGATTCATAGCTGAACTCCCCTCACTATAGATGAGTTATTGTCCATTTAGTTTATCATTATTTATATCTGTGATATTATCCTTCACGTGGAACCCTCCTAATTACAGGCGGATAAATTTACCGTTTTGCCCCTGTAATTACCGCTTTATCCTTATTTTTCCGATGAATGAACTTTATCTTTAGTCGAACTAGAGATAAGATACTTCTGTGATCAATAGAAGTCGTGACGTCACTTGTTCATGTCTCGAATCAGTACATGAAGGGAGTTTCCTAAAGTTCCTAAAATGTTTAGGTATCGCACTGATATCATTAATTTATAGGAAAGTTATGAATTCCATCTCGTGAAAATGAGCTCCCAGCTACTTATCTAGTCATGTTCCCAAAACAGGAGTGTATTGAGCGTTCTTACAGATCGCTCTCAACTATGTGAATCAAAGAACATAACTCCACAAATAGGAGTCCGCATTTCACTCAGGATTGAGATCTATCACGGTTGATAAACTTAGTTTGATATTCGATTATTTCTCGTAAACGGTACTAATGAGAAATTTGATCGAACATCGTGGTCCTGTCTTATACAATCAACATTGCATATGATACTTCCATTTCATGTCTCCCACATGAATGATCAAGATTTTATTTGTCTATAAACAAAATGTGAAGCTATCAACAGTGTTACTAGGATAAGGTTCCCAAACGTTATCCGTTTACTGTAGACACGTTTAAGTCACTCATCTCGACTTTAATCCTCTCGTATGACTCACATACTAAGTCGTGATTTCATAAGAGTGACTTAGGGTTTTACTATTTGAATGTTTGACATTTATATATTTCCATATATTCCTAATATCATTAATTGAATCAGTCTAGATAATATAAAGAACTTATGTTTATTTATTTAATTTATTCTTAATAAATAATTATTATTAAATAATTACAAGTTCTAGGACACCATTCCTAACAGTTTTATGATATTACATCTTTGAACTCTTGATTGGGACTTAAAGTTCCATGTGATTTTATTAGATTTGAAAATTAGGATGTAAACAGGTTTTGGCTAGCCAACTTTTAAACATAACCACGCCAATTTTTCTTAAAATAAAAGACTTCCGCTGTGTTTTATAAATTAAATTTATTTAAAAGTGTCGGGTCGTCACAGATACTGAAAACTTTAAACCTTACTTAAGATAGAAAACAATTACAATGATTTTATTCCACAATAAAACAAGTAGTTATTTAAAAGTTTAAATGGTTAAACTACTTGTAGAACTTTATTTGAGTGGGAGCGTCATAGTACGAACCAAAGGGACTTTTGGAAGTCCGAGTGAAACTCATTGACTTCAAAATCAATGAATAAAGTTCAAAATAAGTGAAATAAAACTGACACGAATTTTCAATAGTGGAATTGAAAAGAGTCACTTATACTTATACATTATTTTGAAATAATAAAAAGTATAGAATTGTAATCATTAAACGAATGAAAGTAATGGAAAATTACTTTATAGTGGGAGCTTAAGAATTTCGAGAATCCTAGAACCAATGTGATTAAAATAAAATTTACAAATAGTATGTTAGTGCACATAGATAAAATGGGAGATTTTATGAGTTGCACGGGCTCAAATTCGAACATGAATTTACTTCAATGTAAGAATTCGACAAAAGACCTTTGCGAATTAAACATCAAATGAGTTAAGTATAAGTAAAATGAGTTTTTACTAACTAAACTCTAGATTCGCGTAATTACTAAGTCGTTAGTAAATAAAAGGTGGTTGAACATGATGGTTTCAAATCAATAGTTAATAGAGTTTATTTTATGGCGATAAAATATGGAATCTATTACACTTAATGAAACTAACATCAGACAAAAGAAATACATAATAAACAAGTGAAAACATTACCGATAAAGTATTAAAATGACTACCATGGCTAAGTAGTTGATAATCATCCAGTTTGACTGAAATTATAAGTCAAATCTCCAAAGATCTAGGACAAGTGGGAGATTGTTAGGAATGGTGTCCTAGAACTTGTAATTATTTAATAATAATAATTTATTTCGAATGAATTAAATAAATAAACATAAGTTCTTTATATTATCTAGATTGATTCAATTGACGATATTAGAATTATATGGAAATATATAAATATCAAACATTCAAATAGTAAACCCTAAGTTAATCTTATGAAATCACGACTTAGTATGTGAGTCATACGAGAGGATTAAAGTCGAGATAAGTAACTTAAAAGTGTCTACAGTAAATGGAAAACGTTTGGGAACCTTATCCTGGTAACACTGTTGATAGCTTCGCCTTTTGTTTATATGCAATGTTGATTGTATAAGACAGGACCACGATGTTCGATAAAATTTCTCATTAGTACCGTTTACGTGAAATGATCGAATATCAAACTAAGTTTATCAACCGTGATAGATCTCAATCCTGAGTGAAATGCGGACTCCTATTTATAGAGTTATGTTCTTTGATTCATATGGTTGAGAGCGATCTGTAAGAACGCTCAATACACTTCTGTTTTGGGAACATGACTAGATAAGTAGTTGGGAACTCATTTTCACGAGATGAAATTCATAACTTTCCTATAAATTAACGGTATCAGTGCGATACCTAAACATTTTAGGAACTTTAGGAAACTCCCTTGATGTACTGATTTGAGACATGAACAAGTGGCGCCACGACTTCTATTGATCACAGAAGTATATTATCTCTAGTTCGACTTAAGATAAAGTTCATTGGAGAATCAGCGGGAACACAAGGATAAAGCCGTAATTACAGGGGCAAAACGGTAAATTTATCCATCTGTAATTATGAGGGTTCCACGTGAAGGATTATATCACAGATATAAATAAAAGATAAACTAAGTGGTCATAACTCATCTATAGTGAGGGGAGTTCAGCTATGAATTTATAGTGGAATTATTCATAGTTAAATAATAAGTAATTAACTAATTATGTGTTAATCACTTAATTGACTAATTATTAAGCCCATGATCTATAGGTCCATCGAGTCCCGATGCTAGCCCAAATATCGTTGTAGCAAAACTAAGTTATTAATTTAACTTAGGAGGAACAAACAATTTAAGTAATTGAATTTACTTAAAATTAGGCAATATTAATTATTTGAATAATGAGATTATTTCAATGAAAATTAATATTAATATTATTAATATTGATACAATATTAATTGTTTAAGTAAAGAGTTTATTTAAATGGAAATTAATATAACATTATCAATTATAATATTTTAAGGCAAAATTAATTGTTTAAATAAATAAATTATTTAAACGGGAATTAATGTTAATATTATTAATTATTTAAATAATGAGTTTATTTAAATAGAAATTAATAATTAATATTATTGATTGAATAATGAGTTTATTTAGTTTAATAATAAATATTAGAGGGAATTAAATACAATTAGTTTAAGAAACAAATTGATTTTGGCCCAAAATAATTAATTAATTGAATAAGATTCAATGGTAATTAATATATCAATTTTTGGCTAAATGTATTTAATTAGAAATTATTATTTGAATTTTTTTTAATATTAAATATATAATAATGAAAGTAATTATGAAAAATTAAAAACAAAAAAAAAAGAAAAGGAAAATGCATGGCTGCGCATGCGTGCATGGAGAAATCCATTAACTTTTTTTTTTTTTTTTATTTAATTTAATTACTTATCTTTCTATTTAATTATTAGGAGATAAGCTTATCTAATTGGATTAGATATCATATTTTCCTATAAATATGACCATTGGGATTCATATTTTGTACACTTCTCATTTTAATTAGAAAGGTGAAAATTCTCTCTCAAGGTTTTGCCCAATTGCCAATTTTCCTTAGGGAAAAATTTGGAAGAAATTTCTTCTTCTTTTGTTCTTCCGGTTCGATTCCCACAAGTCGGTTTTGCTTTCGATCGGGATAGAGCATAGAAGATCCGGTGTTGCTGAGGATTTGATGCTGTAAAGAAACCTCCAACCGATTCCTGATATATTACTCAATGTAAGTTTTATAGTTTTAATTTTCGAAAATTTAAAGCATGAATCTACATGTTTTTATCACAAATTGCATGATATTAATAAATCCGTAATTAAGAGTTAATTAGTTTACTAAATAAAATTCCGCTATTTTAGTAAATCATCCCTTCACCTCTGTGGTTTGAAAAGGGTGAATCATACCCCTGTGGTTTCAAATTATTTCAATGAGACTCCCTCTCCTTCAACGCCATTACTTTTCTTTTAGCCATAACATTTTTGTTTGAACTTTGATTTGGATAATTTAGGATGTTTTGGGATCTTCATTTCAGGCTCTAACTTATGTTTGGTTCAAAACTTCAAAATCATTTATAAATAAAAGAGTTTATTATCATCAAAATACTAGGTATAATTTACCCCATCAACGCTTTTGGTTACTGATAATTTAGAAGTTTTGAATTAACCTTAACTTAGAGCCCGAAATGAGGATTCCAAAACATCTTGAATCATCCAAATCATAGCTCAAACGAAGAAGTTATGGCTAAAAGAAAATTAATGACGTTGAAGGAGGGGTCTCATTAAGATAATTTGGAACCACAAGGGTATGATTAGCCATTTTCAAACCACAATGGGTGTTCATGTATTTGAGAAAAACCACAGCGGACTTATTGCATTTACCCTTAATTAAATAGACTCTTCTATTTAATATCTCATTTAAATAATGAAATAGACTCTTCTATTTAATAATTAAATAGACTCCTCTATTTAATTTCTTTTAATTAATGAAATAGATTCCTTTATTTTTTTAGCCATTAATTCTTTTGACAACTTCAAATTAATTTACTTAAAACCATTTTCCAAAGGAATTAATCTTGTTAATAATTGTTCTTAATTACATGTGTTAACTCGGGGACTTAATGGACCTATAGGACTAAGCTCCAATGACCTAGAATTATATTATTTCAAATTCATTTAATCCATTAATTCTTATTCATTAACTTCTAGATAACTCCACTATATATCTAGAGTTGCACTCTTAGTTGTATAGATATAGTTATATCCATTGGCTATAATCATTACTACACTTTGATCATTCACAGGTAGTTCATATCCATGGCTTGGTAATTTATCGATTTAATCTCTATGATACATGTTGTTCCTTAGGCCCAACTAATTCTCTAATGAACAATTTTACATAATCTCCATTGTACGTTTGACTAGTCCTTGATCGGAGATGTATTGGGCCCCGCTGTTCAAGCCCTGAATCTGTCCATAAAAGAACTACTTATCTATTTTTTTCTTATAAAGGAAAAAAATGTATACCAATCTTGTGTAACTATGTTCCCAGCTATAAGCAAGAGGCAATCCCTAAAATAGGAGGCATATTGAGCGAACTATATCGAGTCACTCTCACCTATGCAAATAAAAGGTTTGTGTCTTGCAAACAGGAGTTCGTAATTCACTCAGGATTAAGATAAATTGTACATGATCAACCGATTGATATACAAAGTGTCTTTCTTAACGATTTTATCAAAACACAGTAAGTACATCTTAGTTTAGTCTACTACAATCTCTATTGCAGCAACACCCCACTCACATGTCTCTACATGAGTGATTCAGATGAGATCACTTGACAAATTTACAAGTGGGCCGTGTTAGTGGTGTTACTAGAAATAAGGCACCCAATGTTTATTCATAATCCCACAGACTTTTTGAGTTACAACTTAAGTGAATCTTCTTGCATCCAATGCTGACCTTAAGCTATCATAAGTAACTCTGGATCTTGTGATAGACATCATTTACTATTAATAATAAATGATTATGTAAATATTACTAAGTAAATTATTATTTATTTAATTATAGTCTCAATGGATTACATAAGTGATACGAACCCTCAAGCGTTGACGGATTCAAGAACCGGATGATGGACCCTTGAGCTTGAAAACCCTTAACAATTTGAATCAACCTTTAGGCGAGGTTGGAAAGATGATGACCTAATCGATCAATCCCCTAATTCAAGAATATGTTTCTTTAATTAAGGTTGAGGCACTCCACAAGAACAATGATCAATTGACTTGAATGATTCTAAACATGCAATTCAAGAACATGAATTATAAAGAGGTTTTTCAAAGCAAAAGCTTAAACCAAAACAAAAGGATTTTCATTCATTGATATTCTGATTGTAAAGCCTACAAAAGAGGCTTTAAATAGCCTAATAAACCCTAGCTTGGTCGAAAATATGAAGGGAAATAAAGACCTAATAATAAAAAGGTAAAAACTAGACTTTCCTAATTCAAATTAGGAAAGTTTTCCTAATCTTTTAAACTTGGTCTCCAAGTTTGCAAAACTAAGGAAACAAAGTCAAATCTTCCCTATTACATCAATAATAATAATAATAAATAAAACTAAAGTAATAAAACTCAAATAAAATACTAAAATTCGAAATTGGATGAAAATAGACAAAACTACAAGTGTCAGTCGCCGTTTTTGATGTCATTTTCACTCGTTTGAATGTTTTCATGAGCGATTTTCTTTGGAGCTCTTTGAAACAAATATCCCATGAATTTAGTAGTGTTTTAAACTCATTTTCTTCATTAGTCAAGTATGTAACTAAATATCCTTGCAAATGCCCAAGAAAGTCAATCTTCACTCGTTTAGTCTTCGGATTCTTGATCTTTTCTTGATTGAAACCTTGGACTTCAATATTGTCAATTCTTTGACATTTGGGGCTGGGATGATTCATATCATTCTCTCCAACTTCGAAAAGATTCGTCCTCGAATCTAAAGGTTTGATCATGGTGGAGTCTCCCTTGAAAAGTTCGCCAATTGTTAAAGCATTTGTGGCACCATTATTGGCATTGATTTCCTGCAAAAAATCATAAACAAAATCTTGCAAAGGGTTTAGGTTGAAACTTCCCATATGATACTCGAGTGCAAAGAGGGGTGGTGTGGCTAATAATTTCCTTTTCCTCTCAATTCTTCTAACTAGAGCTTGCTTTTCTTGCTCTAATTTTCTCAACTCTTCTTGCTTCTTTATTTTCTCCTTTTCTTCTCACTCTAATCTCTCTCGCTTCACCGACTCCCTTTTCTCTCTTCTTTTTTGTTGTTCTTGTTCCATCCTCTTCAATCTCTCTCTTTCTTCTTTAGTTTCGTCTCCTTCTAGAGCCAAATCTATCTTGTTAGGGCACACCTCCCGAATATGCCCCCTTCCACGACATTTATTACACTTGATATCTCTAGTATGTATTGTCATAATGGAATAATTTTGTGGTTGCAAAAAAATTAGGGTTTTGGAAGATGAAGAAAAAAAACTGCTTGGTATTCGAACTTTGAAGCGAGTTTTTAGGTGATTTAAGTTCTGATTTTGGATTTGATGTCTTCTAAAATTTTGTAGAGGATCGAAAAATAAACAGATTGGAAAAAAATTTCGTAGGAAAAGGTGAAGGGACAAGATCAGTAGGTGACGTACAAGTTGGAACAAAAATCTGGAAATTTTAGTTTTCTTTTTTCTTTTTTTTAATGAAAGCAGTTTTGATGGGGGATTAAAAAAAATGAAGCCGTAGGTGATGAAGTAAACAAATTTACCTTTGATAACTCTCTCCCAGAGCAAGCTCTGATACCAAATGATACGAACCCTCAAGCGTTGACGGATTCAAGAACCTGATGATGGACCCTTGAACGGAAAAGCTTGAAAACCCTTAACAATTTGAATCAACCTTTAAGTGAGGTTGGGAAGATGATGACCTAATCGATCAATCCCCTAATTCAAGAATATGTTTCTTTAATGAAGGTTGAGGCACTCCACAAGAACAATGATCAATTGGACTTGAATGACTCTAAACATGCAATTCAAGAACATGAATTACAAAGAGGTTTTTCAAAGCAAAAGCTTAAACCAAAACAAAAGTGTAACGTCCCGTTATTTTGAAGTGAATATTTTTTTTAAAATAATTAATCAATTTATTTTAATTAACGTATTTTAAGATTAGTTTAAATTTAGTAATTTCGAATTTTAGTAGTTATTTTTGTCCAAAATTCTTTTTAATCGTTTTAATACTTTAAAATCGTTTTGGTGACATTAATAATTATTAACGGGCCAATTAATAATTATTAATCACCTTTAGATTACTTTAAAATCTTCGGGTTTCGTATTTTTAATCAAACCACTTAATAAGGACGTAATCGTCATTTTCTAATTTCTTTAAAAATCACTATTCACTTTCTTCTCCTTTTTAAAGTCAATCTTTGGTCAAAAACATCAAATTCTTCTCTTCTTTTTCCCCCAAACCCGTAGCTTAGTGAGAAAAAAAGAGGAGAGAAAGAAATTGTCACCCCGGCTTCGTTTCTCGACCGTTTTCATCGTGCCTTAGCTCGTTGGAAAGCTCTCGAGACGTACTTTCTACCCATCCCAAAAATCGAGGTTTTCGTCAGCTTTTTAAAGGCCTCAAGGTATGACAAAGTTTCTAAAATTTGTTGTGAATAGTATTTTAATGGAGGTTTTGAGTTGAAATCTTCAAATTCACACACCGAAGCTTGAAGATTTCAACCGAGGAAGTCGTTTTATGTGATTTTAGAAACTTCCCTAAACCCTAAATTCAAGTTTGTGTTGAAAACCCATCCCATGTTAATTTCTCTCACTTGACTAAGATTAGGGTGTTTAGTTTGCTATGGTTTTACGTTTTACTTAATTTTTTAGAAATCAATTATTATGTAAAACCCTAAAATATGGTGACCTATTGTTATCCCGGTTTTCAAAGTATTCGAAAACAACCCAAAACGCCTCTAAATTGCATAAAAGCCGGAAACCCGAACCCAAGCCTTTTCCCTTGCTTGGCCGTGGGTACCCCTAGGGTCCAATTTCCGGATTTTCGTCGTTTTATGCTTTTAATTGCCGTTTTCTCGGTTTTCGGTTAATTATTGATGGTTAAGTGTAATTGATTTGTAGGTTTGTGATCGATTACGTGATTTTGACCCCGGCACTTTGGAAGCTTGGATTTCACAATCTAAGGTGAGTTTAAAATGGAAGTTAGTAATTTTATGAGTTATGTTTCATTACGTTATTGTTTATCGAGGTTAAGAGGGGAACTAACTTCCGGAAGTTATACTTGGTTGGAGACTTTAACTCGGATGTGAGTGGAGCGGTTTTGATATACTTATGGTTTTGGAAGAAAAAGAGGAATTATGAGTGGTTTGGAAGTTATATAAGATGATTTGGAGATTTTTTAGATGAAAGTGGATGAATAAGGAACTGTAAGTGATTTGGGAGTCAAAGTGGCTTAGAAATTACACTTGAGTATTGACTCGTGTAATTCGAGCAGTTTATGTTCTTTAGTAGTTTAATGGAACTTTATCTAACTTACTAGGGAGCTTGATGGATTCTATACGGTAATATGTGATATGGCACATGATTGTATATGATACGCTCCATACGGTATCATGGTGCGAGGTTATGTGATATGGCACATGATAGTATGTGATACGCTGCATACGGTATCATGGTGCGAGGTTATGTGATATGGCACATGATAGTATATGATACGCTCCATACGGTATCATGGTGCGAGGTTATGTGATATGGCACATGATAGTATGTGATACGCTCCATACGGTATCATGGTGCGAGGTTATGTGATATGGCACATGATAGTATGTGATACGCTCCATATGGTATCATGGTGCGATGATTTGTTATATGGTGAAATTCCTGATATCTATATGGTGAAATTCTTGATATCTATATGGTGAAATTCTTGATATCTATATGGTGAAATTCCTGATATCTATATGGTGAAATTCCTGATATCTATATGGTGAAATTCCTGAGATCTATATGGTGAAATTCCTGATATCTATATGGTGAAATTCCTGAGACCTATATGGTGAAATTCCTGAGACCTATATGGTGAAATTCCTAAAACTTAAATGGTGAAATTCCTGATATCTATATGGTGAAATTCCTGATATCTATATGGTGAAATTCCTGAGACCTATATGGTGAAATTCCTGATATCCGATGTGATGAGAGTTACGATGGTTTGTGATATGGTACATGATGGTATGTTGACTTCGGTCCATACAGTTTTATGATACGATGAAACTTGTTTGGTAACAAGATAGTTAGTATACCATTACATAATCTTTAGAATTCAGTAGTAAGACTTAGTAATAACGGGTACTTTTACTTTAAGTCTTGATATCGTTACTTTTCAGGAAGCATACTATGTATGTTGATTATATGCGGAATTTGGAATGTGGAATGGATAGTAAAATTGAAATCTAGGCCTTTGGACACAATTTCCGACATGGAATCTGATTCATAGGATTACTTGCTTTCATTTTACTCTCACTAGCATTTTTATGCTAATGTTGCTACGATTACAATTTTTTCCAGGTAAGACTCGTGGTAGAGGACGAGGTAGAGGAGGTGGCGCCGCATGACTACTCGAGACAATGAATGGACAACAATATATATGGTTTTGGGTGAAGCATCCTTGAATGCTCATGATCATTTTACTACTTTTATTATGTTTCATTTTGAGCTCGATGGAGCAATTGTATAATTTGTGTTTATATTTTTGGACTTTAAACTTTCTTTAGAAGTTTTATCATGGTATGGAATGCGCATTCCAGGTTTACTGATTTTTCTGATTTGAGCCAATGTAAAACAGGTTTTGGTTTATTCGAATTTTAAATGAACCCATGCCGTTTTTCTGTAAAATCAAGTTTTCCGCTGCGTAATTGTTTTAAAGGATTTTACGAAAAATCGGGTCATTACAAAAAGGATTTTCATTCATTGATATTCTGATTGTAAAGCCTACAAAAGAGGCTTTAAATAGCCTAATAAACCCTAGCTTGGTCGAAAATATGAAGGGAAATAAAGACTTAATAATAAAAAGGTAAAAACTATACTTTCCTAATTCAAATTAGGAAAGTTTTCCTAATCTTTTAAACTTGGTCTCCAAGTTTGCAAAACTAAGGAAACAAAGTCAAATCTTCCCTATTACATCAATAATAATAATAATAATAAATAAAACTAAAGTAATAAAACTCAAATAAAATACTAAAATTCGAAATTGGATGAAAATAGACAAAACTACAAGTGTCAGTCGCAGTTTTTGATGTCATTTTTACTCGTTTGAATGTTTTCATGCGCGATTTTCTTTGGAGCTCTTTGAAACAAATATCCCATGAGTTTAATAGTGTTTTAAACTCATTTTCTTCATTAGTCAAGTATGTAACCCAATATCCTTGCAAATGCCCAAGAAAGTCAATCTTCACTCGTTTAGTCTTCGGATTCTTGATCTTTTCTTGATTGAAACCTTGGACTTCAATATTGTCAATTCTTTGACATTTGGGGCTGAGATGATTCATATCAATAAGATTCAAAGTAGAAACCCCAGCAGTTATGTTGTGACAAAACTCATACATTTTAGTCAAACACATGAACTGTTGACCAGTCAATATTGCGACTACCTAAGTCATAACATTTAGCGACAAATGTTGTCGCAATATAGCCAAAGACATGTATAGTTGACTATTCAATATTACGAAAACTTTAGTCACAACATATAGCGAAATTGTTTTCCCTAGATAGTCAACATTTTATAGGCGACAAAATCTAGATCATTGCAAAGTAATGACGGGTTTTATCATTAATACAAGTTAGTGACAACCATTTTAGTGACAAAAAATGTTGTCACTGATTTTGTTGCTAACACTATTTTGCTACGAAAATTATATTATTTCGTCCTAAATACTTTGTAGCTAAAAATAATTTTTCTTGTAGTGTAACTCAACTTTAAGCCCGGGATAGAAATAAGAGATATTAGAAAATATTAGCACCTGAAAACTTTCACCTTCTTCCACGAGCTCGAAACCTGGTGGAGAACACCCTAAAACAATAGAGTTTCTTAAGGGCCAAAATAGGGAATATAGTAGTCAGTAGGTTTGGTCACTAAATCTCTAAATCATCAAATTTGTTAATGAATAAATACTATAATTATATTAATCAACACTTGATTGATTCTTTTATAATTGACTAGTTATAAACATTGATAATTTGTATGAATACATATATCAATTGTTACTTTCTAAATATACACTAATAAAAAGTCAATTTAAACATAACTCAACAAAATAATTACTATTATGCTCTTCTATAAAAATAAAGGTTTGAATTTACCTTCTATCTCAATTTAATCTAATAAATATATATTAAGGAAAAAAACCCCCTCTTACAATTTAAAGGAAAAAAGGAAACCCCTACTACCCACTAGAGTTTCCAACTACAAAATTAATATAACTTTAGAGACCTCAACAATATTTAAATCAAGTTTGAATTATACTATTTGTTGGTAAGCGGTCAAGTTTTCGAGTCAATTTATAAAAAAAAAACTAACAAACTTAATTCCACCACTTCCAACCGAACCACGAGAACAGACCGGCTAGCTCAGGTAGACTTTCACTTTCGCGCTAAAATTATTTGTTTCTTTACAGCAAAACCATAGTGAAGAGAGAGGAGAAATTCTTCAAGGTGCTCGGTTCCCATCTTTCAATTCATTGCTTTTAAACGCGTGTCGGTTCTGAGTTTGCGATGGTTCCGGTTTGAAGTTAATGAGATGACTCCAATGAACTGAGCCATGAGAACCGAGTGCTTAGAATCTCTTTCGTTTGATTAGATCTTTGCTTCATTCGGTTGCATGTAGCTTGAAATTCCTATGAATCTGCTTCAAGCTTGGTCTTCCATGGTTTCATCTTCCATGGTCCTCGGTTTAGCATTGAAGAAAGGAACAAAGAATTTTGTTTTTACCGATGTAGACGCAGGCGGCTTGGTGGTGGAGAGAGAAAATTCATTACGATGGCTGGCTTTTGTTGCCATTCACAAGGAGGAAAAGCACCTGATTTCTGACTTGGGTTTGCTTTAAATCGGTAGCTTCAAGTGAGAAAGCAGGGAGATGAGTTCTCTATTCTCAATTCAATTTTTCCCTTTTTATACTGAACGGAGAGGGGTGAAGCCATTGAAGACCACGTTAGGAGCTTGAATGAGATTGGGAGCTTCAGATTCAGCTTCAATGGCGGTGGGCGTGAGTTTCTTGATCTCTAGGGCTTGAAAGAAGAGGAGATTGAAGGGATAGAGAGACGATTCCACGGATTTTTCATTCGAGCCCGCTTCAGACCTACTCTTCCATGAGATTCTTGGTTTGGATCGGCTTCATCTTTGGTCTTCAATGGCGGCCATGTGAGCGAGATCGAGAGACGAGAGAGAGTGATCGAGAGTGAAATCGAAGAAGAAGGGGAAATCGAATGGCCTCTGCTGTGTTACTTTGTTTTCTTTTTTTTTTTAAGTAACAAGGATGCACCGTTTCCCCTACGACCCGGCTACCCGCGGACCCGTCTACCCGCGTGTTTCCTTTTCCCTTTTTTCTTTCTTCTTTTTCTGCCCGTCTACCCATCCACTCGGATCCGAACCCGGCCGCGACCCGCGTTTCTCTTGAACCCCCCTTTTTATATATAGATATATATATATATATATATATATATATATATATATATATATATATATTTTTTTTTTTTTTTTTTTTTTTTTTTTTTTTTTTTTGCTCTGCGCTTTGGGTAGACTTAGAATTTTTTCTCAATTCTTTTACGAGGTGCGAGCCCTACATTCCCAAATAGACATGAAATTTTTTTTTTGAATTGCATTTCATAGCATAGCTAACTTTACTCAGAAATTAATCGAATTAATTTCAATTTTGCAGGGCTACGCAACTTCCAACCTTGACTAGAGGTAATAAATTTAATTTCTACAATGCCCTTAGCAATCTTCGAAAATATTATTACTCAGTCGATCCGTGAACTTCGTAGCTACTTCTAACAAAATTCTTGTTTTCCTTTGCTGTCATGTTTGAATATTCATAGCTACACTACTTACCTAGGGAACCAGAGACGATCCATTCCTCTTTACTAAGAGTTCAGGTGTTTTTGGTCTTTCCCTTAGTGTAGATTTGTTCAAGTAGCGTACCTCAGTGAGAGTTTTGATAGTAGCTAAGGTAGATCCTTTTCATTCTAGGATGTCTGACGAAGAATCTAGTTACTATACCGGGAGCGCAGCAGAGCACGGGGGGGAAAGTTCTGAGACCGAACAGTCTTCTCCTTCCCAAGAGATTGCGATTCACCCTTACCCCTCTACCATTACCATAGAACAATTAGAGTATATCAGGGTGAAATATGACATCCCCTCATCCATTAGCTTACGGTGTCCTGAAGAAGGGGAGACACCCTTCAACCCTCCTGCTGGGGAGGTAGCCTTTTATTTGAAAATGTTCAAGTGTGGGGTTAGACTCCCGCTTCACTACTTCCCTAAAATTTTCTACTATTGTCACTCTTAGCACCCGCCCAGCTTGGGCCGAACGAGTGGACTATATTACTCGGGTGCTGGGTTCTTTGGAGTCTTAGTAGTGGAGGGACTCCTCTATCTTATAAAACTTTACATGGTTTCTACCGTCTGAACTCATTACCCGGAGGGAATTTCATGTATTATCTTACGGCTTGAGGGGAACCAATAGTGGCAAGTCCTTCTTATGTCAGGAACTGGAAGAATCAATGGTTCTTTGTAGGTGGTGACTTGTTGTCTAATGTTCCTGGACAGGACTTCACATACCGCGTTCCTAGAAAATTCAGGATTCCTGGTAGGCTCAATTTTGAGGTGGCTATGTCAACGTTCTCAAATAATTTATTTCATCTCTTCCATGTTGCATCACAGGAAATAACCGGGAGGTTTATCCCTTTTCTGAATTTGCTCAGTCGGTGATCAATCGAATATTGAGTATCCCTATCGCGCAGCGCAGCACCACTGCTCTTCTCACAAAAAGACGACTGATCTCAACTGGACTCTTTCAACCTGTTTCTGAGGACGCCGTTTCTGAGGAAGCCGGTATGTTTGTTTTGACTCTTCTTTTATATTGTTTCATCACAACATAATACTTTATTTCTGTTTCAGATATGTCGCGTGCCATGTCATACATTGAGCAACGTCGCCGCCAAGCTCAGCAGGCTTTGATCCGTGAGGCTAACTCAGATGATCCGATTGACGAGGAGCATCGTCGTCAATGAGTGCGCGTCAGGTCACCTGAGGTTCATACGCCCTCCGGTGCAGTTGCAATCGCTTCTTCTTCTCGTGGTACCTGTCGTTCCTCAGCTGAGTTTGAAGGTCCTTATGCTCATGGAGAGAGTGAAGCTGAGCTAAGAAGGTATATCGATGAGATTACCACCAATTTCTTGGAAACTTTGATTAACGATCGGGAGGAAGCGATTACGATGAGTTCGACCCGGTTGTTTGGTCTTTCCATCCAAGATTCTTTCAAGGTAAATTTTTGCATACTCCATGGTTTCTCACCCTTCTACTTTTCATTCTACTTGTATGGCTCACACATTGTCTTACCTTTTCAGGCGGGGGCTAGAGCGAACCTGGCTGCCCTGAGGGTGCTGAGTGATTGTGAACACCTCAAAGAGGAGTTGAGTGATCGTGACAGCTCCTTAGCCGAAGGAGCCCGCTTGCTGCAAGAGGCCCGTGCTAGGAATCAATCTCTTGAAAGCGACTTAGCTTGTGAGAAAAATATTTCTGCCGAAATGTCGGCCAAGTTCAACGATTTGGAGGCAAGGACTCGGAATTCAGAGGAGCTGAAGAAGATGCTTAAAGCTTGTGGAGAATATGACAATTTGGAAAAAGAACTCCTCGTTTATGGGATCGACTATGCTGTAGACCGGGTATCTGAAAAATATCCGGAATTGGACCTGAGCTTTGTCAATGACGCATATTAACGTTCCTTTGTCATGTGACTGACTCTCTGAGACATTGCTTTGCTACGCTTTTCGTCTGTCTGATGAGGCATGTCCATCTTCTGACTTATTTATGTTTGTTTCTTTAATTTCTTAGCTTGGTATAGGCGTATGATCGCCTGTAGTTGCATTCTCATGCTTTCTTGAAAACAGCTTCAGTCATTATGACTCCTTGATGAATAAAATTTTTATCCTATGTTGCCTCTACCTCTTCACTTCTATCTCTCAAGTATTGTTAGTCTGATGTTGCTATGCAGCCATGCATCCTGAATAAACTTAGGATTTTTTAATCTTAAATTCTTTGTCCAAGTGCGACTCGTGCAAGTTCGGTGCTCCCTAGTAAACTTAGAATTTTTTCGTTTTAAATTCTTCTACCAGGTGCCGCTCGTGCGAGCCTAGCACTCCCTAGTAGACTTAGAATTTTTTCTCATTTTAAATTCTTCTACCAGGTGCCAAGTCTAGCACTCCCTAGTAAACTTAGAATTTTTTCTCATTTTAAATTCTTCTACCAGGTGCCAAGTCTAGCACTCCCTAGTAGACTTAGAATTTTTTTCTCGTTTTAAATCCTTCTACCAGGTGCCAAGTCTAGCACTCCCTAGTAGACTTAGAATTTTTTCTCATTTTAAATTCTCCTTCCAGGTGCGGCTTGCGTGAGCCCTACACTCCCTGGCAGACTTAGAATCTTTTATCTTAAGCTCTTCACTCGTTGATTTTATTGAACACCCAAACATGTAGGGTTGTAGTAATGTAGTGAGTTTATACATTCGAATTTTAAGCTTTGTTCGTCAGGTGCGGCTGTGCAGCCCTACATCCTGAGTGAATTTAAGATTTAATTTTCTAAGTCTGGCTAGTTAGGTGCGGCTGTGCAGCCCTACATCCTGGTTGAACTTAGAATTTTAATCAACTTGAGCTTTTCAGTGGTCGACTCTATTGAACTTTTAATCACGTACGTTCGTGTAGTCGATTCTCCGTTCAAACAGAGTTACAAAGCTTGAAGCCTTGAATGAGTTGTTGAGATTTTAGAGTGGTTCGACCTAAGCTTTAACTAAGGTGTATCCTTGGTAGTAGCTTAGGCCTCCTCCCTTATAATCTTTGAATCAAAATCACTTTTGGAGTAGAAAAGTCATGTTCTAATTTCTTTGATTGTTGAAATCCATACAATCATTAAAAATAAAACTTCAACATAAAGAAAAATACAATGACATCACTGATAATAAGCTTTGAGGTGCTTGGCGTTCCACGGGTGGGGCAATGCTTTGCCACTAAGATCAATCAACTTATAAGTGTCAGGTCTTACGATCACAGTGACTTTGTACGGACCTTCCCAGGTGGGTCCTAGAGCTCCGCTGCTTGTGTCTTTCGTGTTAGGTAGTACTTTTCTTAGCACGAGGTCATCCACCTTAAAGCTGCGTGGTTTGACCCGAGAGTTGTAGTAGCGCGCTGCTCTGTTCTTGTACTCAGCCACACTGAGACAGGATGTCTCTCTATGCTCCTCTAACAGATCGAGACTTAACCTTAGGCATTCTTCGTTAATTTCTGGGTTGAAGTGTTCAGTTGGGGAAGGCAGTCCTATCTCAACGGGCACTACCGCCTCTGCTCCAAATGCCAATGAGAAAGGTGTTTCACCCGTGGAGGTTCTTACCGTTGTTCTATATGCCCATAAGACATTTGGAAGCTCCTCAGCCCAAAGCCCCTTTAAACCTTCAAGCTTGCTCCTTAAGTTTTTCTTAATGATTTTGTTCACGGCTTCTACCTGGCCATTGGCCTGTGGGTGAGTTGGAGAAGACTTGAAGTGTTTGATACCGAGTTCAGTGCACCATGATCTAAACTTTTCGTTGTCAAATTGCTTGCCATTATCTGAGGCTATGGCGTAGGGAATGCCAAACCTGCACACCACATTCCGCCACATGAAGTTGGTGGTTTTACGTTTGATGATTGTGGCTAGTGCTTCAGCTTCCACCCACTTAGTAAAATAATCTACTGCCACTATAGCAAACTTGGTCTAACCTTTTCCTTGAGGAAGGGGTCCTATCAGGTCGACTCCCCACTGAGCAAACGGCCAAGGACTTGTGATATTAGTCAAGTACTCAGGTGGTTGTCTGGGGACTGTAGCAAAACGTTGGCACTGGTCGCATTTCCGACTAAATGACCTGGCGTCTTCATACAAGGTTGGCCAATAATATCCTTGCCTTATGATTTTATGTGCCAAGGACCTTCCTCTAGAGTGGTTACCATATACTCCCTCATGAACTTCTTTCATGACGTAGTCTGCCTCATCAGGTAGGAGACACATAGTAGTGGTAGGGAAAAACCTCTCTTGTATAATATGTTGGGATTTATGCCCTAGAATTCGTAATTTGTAATAGAATATTTTATGAATAAATAAAAGTATTATTTTAGTGAATTTTGTGCAATTTATTATATGTTGATATTCGTTAAATATTCAAACATTAATAGAAAATTCCAGAGTTACTAATTCTGTAATCTTGACTACTATGAGATATAAAGTGGATCTAGTCCAAGATAGTAACTCAAATAGTCTACGATGAAACGAATACGGTTAGGAAACCTTATTCTGGTAACACCGTTGATGTTGTTCACCGATTTGATCCAAATCATTAGCATGATGTAGATGCAAGTGGAAACATCATATATAATGAGTTTATATAAGATGGACCAGGATAATAAATCGATTCCTAAATAACACCGTTGATAGGAAATGATTTATAATATCAAATTTACGTTATTAAGATTGATACGTCTCAATCCCCGAGTATGTTGTGAACTCACATTAATGAAGTCTTTTCCTTTGATTCACATAGTTGAGGGTGATCTGTTGATACACTCGATAAACTCCCGTTTTGGGGGAAATGACTAAAATAGTGCTTGGGAACATTTCTATACAAGATGGCATTCATAACTTTCCTAAAACAAATGAAAGTGTTAGTGCGACACTATTCTAACTTAGGAACTTTAGGTATCTCCCTTGTTGTAATGATTCTAGGATTGAACATGAGGCCTCACCTTCTCACTGCCCGAGAAGGATCGTTCTATACTTGAAAACTATAGAAAAATGTTCATTAGAGAATCATCGGGTACACAAGGATAAAAGAGATAATTACAAGGGTAAAACGGTAATTTTGACCCAGGTTGTAATTATGAGATTACCACGTGAAGGATATGTCAAAACAAACTTAATAACAAATGGACATAACCCATCTATAGTGAGGGGAGTTCAACTTATGGTTTATAGTGGAATTACCCTAAGTTAATAATTATGATTAATTAATTAATGAGTTTAATTAATAAATTAATAATTATTGGAGCCCATGATCTATAGGTCCATCAGGTCCCTATGCTAGCCCATACATCATTGTAACTAACCAAGTTATTAATTTAACTAGGAAGAATTAATTATATTTAAGTAATTAAATTACTTAAATGAGGGAGATATTAATTGTTTAAATAAAGAGTTTATTTAAATAGAAATTAATATTGAAATTATTAATTATTTAAATAATGAGTTTATTTAAATAGAAATTAATAATTAATATTATTAATTAAATAATGAGTTTATTTAATTTAATAATAAAAGGAGAGAATTAAATATATTTGTTTTGTGAAACAAATTATTATTTTGCCCAAAATAATTAATTAAATTGACTTAGTTCAATATTAATTAATATATAAATTTGTGGCATTTATGTATTTAATTAGAATTGATTATCTAAATTTTTTCTAATTTTAAATATATAAAAGAATTGATAAAAAAAAAAAAAAAAAAAAAAAAAAAAAAAAAAAAAGATAAATGGAGATAAATCTCCACGCCACTTTATGATAATGTGGCTGACGCCACTATATGATAAATGTGGCTGGCGCCACTTTATCTCATATTTTATTTTTTTTATTTTTTTATTTTTTTAAATAATTTTGATTATTTAAATTAAATAAGAGTTCTAATTTGATTAGGAAACAAACTCTTATTTTTCTTATAAATATGACCATTGGGTGCTCATATTTTATACTTTTGATTTTATCAAAATTCTCTCTTTTAGTCTCCCTATAGCCGATTTTGGCATATCAAAATAAGAAGAATTTTTCTTCTTCTTTGTTTGTTCTTCCGGTTCGATTCCCACAAGTCGGGTTGGTTTGTGATCGGGATATAGCATAGAAGGCTTGGTGAAGTGGATTGATGCTGTAAAGGAAACCCCAACCGACTCTCCATAAATCTACAATGTAAGTTTTTTTTTGAAAAACCTTATAATTTTATTTTTCGATTTGATTACGATTGCATGTTATTAACGGATCCGTAATTAATCGTTAATTAATTTACTAAAGAAATTCCGCATATTTAGTAAATAGTTCCTTCAATTGGTATCAGAGCCTACGTTAATTAACATGAATTGTGATTTTCGAAAATCGGTGGGTTGCATAAAAACCGTTTTATGTATGTATATAAATTGTTATATAAAATTGTGGATTTGCTAGTTGACTGTTTAGGTATTCTTGGGCACTTAGGTTTTAAATTTTATTAGAAAATTTGTAAACCCAATTTCGGGTATAGGATTATTTTTGTAATCGTCGGGAATAACGGAAGAAAAAGATGATGCAAAAATCGGCACAATGATGGTGATGGGATCAGCTAGGGTGGCGACAAGGATAGATTTGGACAAGATATGGTAAGATATTTTTCCAATATTATCTTTTAAAAGATATATATTTTAAATATATAAGATAAAGATAAAGGGTAATTTCTAATTATCTTATATCTTTATAATATATTTTAAAATATATATTAATATTTATGGAAAATCTTTTATTTTATATTTTTCCATAAATAGATAAAAGATAATTATTTGAAAAATAAACCTTTTATGAAAAATATTGGAGAAAATATTTTCTTTCATAAAAGGCCTCCCACGCCTACATCAAGATGAGGAGAGAGAAATTTTTCAAGCTTCAAGACCTACAACAAGTTTTAATTATTGTAATTTTAATTTTGTTGTAGAAATAGTGCCAAGAATACCTGGTCAATCTAGTTGTTTAATTATTTAGATATTTGTATGAGATATGATTTATAAATAATTGTTCATGCATATATGTATGTCATGTAGGAAATCCCACCATAGATGTATGATTAAGATAGATTTAATTGTACATGCATACATAATTATGTGATAAAGTTGTTATTATATTTTATGTATGTGATAAAGCATGTTGATTTTATCTTGTTATAAAATATTTATGCCGATGAGATTAGGATAAATGCATGCTAATTTTAGATAATATTCATTTATTAAAATGTTTAAAATTGAATAGAAACTAAAATTAATATTCGAATGTGGATTTATTTGAGCTAGGGAGGAATTCTACTGGCACTGTGCGATTCAACTCGGTCTCGTAGGCAGATGCTAGACGTGCTATTGAATCAGCGTTAGCATTCTCTGAGCGTGGTATTTGCTTTACTTCCCACCACTCAAATGTGCAAAGAAGTTCTTTCACCTTTGCTAGGTACGCCGCCATTCTTTCCCCCTTCGTCTGTTATTCTTCTGTTAAGTGATTGACAACCAATTGAGAGTCACTAAAGACTTTGACGCGGCTTACCCCCACCTTCCTTGCTAACCGCAATCCAGCCAGAAGTGCTTCATACTCGGCTTCATTGTTAGAAGCCTTAAACCCAAACCTTAGAGCATATTCGATGTGGGCTTGGTCAGGTGAGACTAAGATAAGGCCTGCTCCGCAACCTTTCATGTTGGAAGACCCGTCCACGTAGAGTGTCCAAGTGGACCCTTCTCTTTGTGGAGAGATGAGTCCTTGGTCTGGAGCAAGCTCTCTTTCAGGGGTTAAGTGTGTTTCCTCTTTTTCAGGTGTGAGTTCTGCTATAAAATCAGCCACGACTTGGCCTTTTATTGCGCTTCTCGGCTTATATTGAATATCATACTCACTAAGTTCCACCGCCCACTTCATCAATCGACCTGATGCTTTCGGTTTTTGTAAAACTTGTCTCAATGGGTGATTTGTCAGAACTACAATCTTGTGTGCTTGAAAATATGGCCTCAACCTCCGAGCTGAGGTTATTAAGGCTAGTGCCAATTTTTCCATTTGTGGGTACCTTGTCTCCGCGTCCACCATGGCTTTACTCGTATAATATGTAGGTAGTTGAACTCCACCTTCTTCTCTTACTAGAGCTGAGCTCACCGCTGTCTCTGACACAGCTAAATATAAAAACAACTCTTCACCCAGGACAGGCTTGGAGAGTAGAGGTGCGGAGCTTAAGTAGTCTTTTAGCTCTATGAATGCCTTCTCGCACTCCTCTGGCCATTCGAACTTACTTCCTTTTCGGAGAACCTTAAAGAACGGGAGACACTTGTCTGTCGCCCTTGATACAAATCTATTCAGCGCTGCTACCTTCCCATTCAGGCTTTGCAATTGTTTAAGTTTTTTAGGAGATTCCATGTCTAGGACAGCTTTCAACTTGTCTGGGTTCGCTTCTATACCCCTTTGGTGGACCATAAACGCAAGGAATTTTCCTGAAGTTACTCCAAATGCACATTTGTCTGGGTTGAGCTTCATCTGGTACCTTCTTAGTACATCAAATTCCTCTTTTAGATCAGAGGTATGTTGATCTGCCCGGTGGCTCTTGACCAACATGTCATCTACATAAACCTCCATGTTTCTCCCAATCTGCCCCGCGAACATTTTATTCACCATTTGTTGGTAGGTCGCACCTGCGTTCTTCAGCCCGAATGGCATAATCTTGTAGCAATAAAGCCCTTGACTTGTCACAAAGGAAGTTTTCTCCCGGTCGGGCTCATACATCTTAATTTGATTATAGCCTGAGTAGGCATCCATAAAGGTCATCATCTCATGCCCTGCGGTGGCGTCTACTAGCTGATCAATTCGAGGTAAGGGAAAACTATCTTTTGGACATGCCTTGTTGAGGTCAGTGAAGTCTATGCATACCCGCCATTTTCCGTTAGCTTTCTTTACTAGAACAACATTGGACAGCCAGTCCGGGTAATGCACTTCACGAACAAAGTCTGTTTCTAAGAGCTTTCTTACTTCCTCAGCTATAACTCCATTCCTGGCCTGGTCAAACACTCTACGTTTCTGTCTGACGGGTCGAAATGTGTGATTGACGTTTAAACGGTGAACCATAATTTTTGGATCGATGCCTGGCATATCTTCATGAGTCCATGCAAACACGTCAATATTTTCTTTCAAAAATTTTATTAAGTCCTCTCTCTGCTCACCTCCAGTCTTGTCCCGATTTTGACACACCTTTCAGGTAGAAGCGGGACAGACTCCATGTCTTCTGTGGGTGTTGCTCTTTGGTCGAACTTTTCTGGTAGTATTACTAAGGGAGGTTGTTCCGCCTCTTCTACCAAGTTGGTCGTAACGGAGCGCACCTCTTCCTTAGTATGCTCTACCGCGATCATGTTTACCGGTGTAGTACCCTTCATGGCTGTAGAATAACACTCCCGAGAGACCTTTTGCTCCCCTCTAATCACCCCTACTCCATTTGTAGTAGGGAATTTCATCATTTGATGATAAGTCGATGGTACGGCCCTAAGAGCATGGATAGTAGGGCGTCCCAATATGATATTATAAGCTGACGGGCACTCAACCACTTGGAATTCTACCATCTTAGTGACGGTGTTAGGTTCTTCTCCAAAAGTGACCGGCAACTCGATACTTCCTTCCGGGATGACCTGGCTTCCCTCAAATCCCACCAAGGGTGCTAGATTTCTTTTCAATTTTCCTCTTCCGATTCCTAACTTTTCAAATGCGCCTAGAGAGAGTATGTCTATCGAGCTACCGCCATAGACCAGAACACGGTGCACTCTCAAGTTAGCTACAATTATTACCACTACTAGAGCATCATTGTGAGGTTGATGGATGTCAGCGACTTCTTCTTCATCGAAATTAATTTTTGCCTCCCGTCTAGGCATTGTATGGGTGGTGAAGACTTCGAATCTAGGTGGGGCGTGACTTGCCTCTCGGGCACTTGCTTTTCTTTTTCTGCTTGACTCTCCACCCGCTGGTCCACCAAATATAGTTCTTATGTCACCTCCCAAGGGCTTTTTACCGCCTCGGTCCTGGTCTTTCTGTTCAGGTCTGGTGTCGCGTTGACCTCCTTCTCTCCTCATTACGAACTCCTTTAGGTACCCTCTTTGAATTAGAGCTTCAATTTCCTCCTTAAGATCAAAACAATCGGAGGTAGTATGACCGTGATCCTTGTGGAAAAGACAGTACTTGTCTTTATTTCTTTTGTTTGATCCCGCTTTCATCCTCGACGGCCACCTAACCAAGTTCTTATCTTAGATCTTCATGAGTAGCTGCTCTGCTGGTATGGTGGTAGGGGTGTATTTCTTGAACTTGCTAGGAGGAAGACTTTGTTTACCAGGTCGGTCTTCGATCTTCCTCCTCTTATCATCACTATGACGATCATCCCTCCGGGTAGCATCTTCTGTTCGATCTTTTCTTTTATGTTTCGAGTGTTTGCTACTACCCCCTTCTTCTGGAGCTCTTCTTGCACTGAGCAACTCTCCGGCACTCATGTATTTTTGCGCCGTAGAAAGAAGCTCAGTGTATGTAATCGGGGTCTTTTTGCCTAACGAACACAAGAATTTCTCATCTTTCAGTCCCACCATCATGGCGGTCAGAGCTATGTCATCACTATAACCTTCTACTTTCAAAGCCTCATTGTTGAATCTTACCACGTAGTCACGTAGGCTCTCCCCCCATTTCTGACGAATAGTTAACAGGTGCGTAGCCGGCTTCTTGTGATCTCTTCCTCTGAGGAACTGAGTCACAAAGGATAGTGTAAGGTCCTTAAACGAGGAAATGGACCTTGGCTTGAGTTGTCTATACCATCCTCGTGCAGGCCTCCTAAAGTGAGAGGGAATGCCCTACACTTGATTGTGTCTCGGACTCCCTAGAGCTCCATCTAGGTCCGAAACGTGTTGACATGTTCAACCGAGTCCTTAGAGCCATCATAGGTTGGCATGGTTGGCATCTTGAACTTGGCGGGTAAGTCTACCTCCATAATGTCATCGGTGAATGGAGGCTCTGCCTGCTCGAGGAGGTCTTCCAAAGCAAGGGGAGCCTTACCTCGGTACTCCTTCTTCATGTGACCGAGCTCGTCTTGAAGCTTTTTTAACTCTGGCGCCCAAGGTTGGGTGCTTTCCACGGTGGACTTCATAATTTCAGTTTGATCTTTTCTTTTTTGATTCAAGACGTCTCGGAGGTCGGATCCTCCCTTCAGTCGAGATTGTCCATGGTAGGAAGGTTCAAGACGGGACGGGGCAACACGTTGATTGTTTGTCCTCTGCTTCCCCTTCAAGCCATCTCCTCCGTTGGTTCGCGACTCATCTACATACTCCACATGCTCTTTGCCTTTGCCGTTACCGGGGTTTGATTCTTGGCGGTCGGCCACAAACTTCTGATTGAGTATTTCAAGTACCTTTGAAAGGTCTCGATTCACAACTCGAACTTGTTCCTCCAAGGCATCCACCCTCCTATCCGGCAAGGGTTCAACTCTCTCGGGCTCCGCTTCTTGAACCCGGTCTCTGTCCCCACCAGCTGGGTACCTTCTTGTGCGAGGGATGTTGTTTTCCACTCCTTCATCACCAGCACGGTGCTCTGTATGACTTCTCCGACTCATTCTTGATGATAGAGCATGTAATAAAGTATACATTCCCATAGACGGCGCCAACTGTTGTTACGTGGAAATGGTACTAAATATAACGCGCGGGCATGCTCCGGGCCAATGTCGCTCTTGCTTCCACGTGTGCAACGAACAATAAATTTGTATTGAGTTGGAGGCGATGATCCGCGTTGGAGGTAACTTGCGTGGGTGTCCTGCTACGTAGGTGGTCCGTTATATAGGCGATCACCTGCGCAAATAGAGTTAGTAGCACTGGTGTGCTGCCGGCCTAACACCCTCCGATGCTTAAGTTAGAGCAGAGCAAAGCTAGTGGTTAGAGCAAATGAGGAATGAAAATGAATTACCTTTTGGCCATTTCTCATCTCCTATTTATAGGAGTGGAAATGGATGATGTCATCAAGCCACGTGTCACACACTGATTGGTCCATGTGTTGGGTCTTGATTGGGTGTAGGTGTGTAGGTAGGTGTGTAGGTGCGTAGGTGGCTGGTGCGCACCTATGCTTCTCTGAGGTGAGGGTAGATGCGCGCAGCGCAATAGCGGAGCTTCTTTCTTGGACACTTAGTCTATATTTCTTTGAGATGGGTCCGTGCCTATACGCACCTGCGAGTTAGTCACTCCATCAATAATTAGATGGTTGTGCCTTGTGGTCCTGGTCAGTCGAGGTGTTTGCGGACCTCTCTTGATGGTATGTTCTCCGCTAGTGGTGGAGGTCGGGTCCGTCGTGCGTGGCATGTTCAAATAACTAGGCTCACATGTGTAGGCCGAAAGAGTTTGAAATTCCTCGTGTCTCTTCGTATGCTCGACACGTGGTCATTTTACCCTTAGCGATATTTCACCCATAACACATCTTTTGATTGTATGATACGAAACATGCGCTTCCTAACTCAAAACCCAAGAAGATGAGATAAAAGGAAGGAACGGCAGCGATTACGCGACAAAACACCACGCGCTCCACGGGTCACCCACAGCAACGACACTAAATAACTTATTACTGTAAAAATAATAATATCTTCCGAAGACTAAACATAACATTCTTCTTTTTCCTCCAATTAGAATGAAAATATCTAAACTCCATTATTTTTTTTTATTAAGGTCATTGTGATTTTGTCATTGCATGAACAACTTTTGTAGTTTAAAAATAGTAAATCACATTTTTATAGTTTAAAATTATCAATGAGATTCCTCTTTTCTAACTCTGTAAATTTTTTTAAACTATAACTTCCTCGTTTGAACTTCAATTTGAATGATTTTAAGATGTTTTGGAATCTTTATCTTGAGATCTACATTATGGTCAATTCAAAGCTTCTAAATCATTAGTAAACAAAAGAGTTAATGGCTTCAATCATACAAAATATTTTGACGATAATAAACTTCTTTTATTTATTGACGATTTAGAAGTTTTAAAGTAGCCGTAACATAGACCTGAAAATGAAGATTTCCAAATATATTGAATCATTTAAATCGGAGTTCAAATGAAGAAGTTATGACAAAAAGAAAGTTAATGGCATTGAAGGTGAGAGTTCTCATTGCCATAATTTGAAACTATACGAGTGTGATTTGTCATTTTCAAACCATAGGTTACAATTCATGCATTTAGCCAAAACCACATGGGTCTCATTTACATTTTACTTTAGAAAAATATATATAATTACTCATACATCATAAGTTTTCAAATTTTATTAAAATAGTATACCTGTTTTAATTCACCAAATTATTGAACTAGTTCACTATATTAGTAAAACTTTTTATTTTTAAAATTTATTATATTTTCATTTGAATTGAATAATTATCATTTAAATGAATTTTTAATAATTACAATTTTCATTTACTAAATTGGTTATATACAATTTCATTAAAATAACATGGAAGATTTATGTAGATAGCCAAATTTTCACTCATCTTTTAACAAATGTCCACTTTATTTAATTCTGGTGTAAATAGCCATAAGGAAAAAAAATAAAATATTAAATTGCCGTTGCATCAAATCACCACATCAAATCAGATTTAAAAGAAATAAAAAATAAAAAGACCTCTCACCTCACTCTCTCTCTATTTACACATTCAAAGCAACTTTCACCATCCCCAAATTTCTCCCCTTTTCTCTCTCCCTCATTTCTTTTTCTTTTCTCTCTCATTTCATTCAAGCCTTCATTGATTTTCTCTTGTTCACTTTCTTTCTTTTTCAAAAATCCACCATTTTCATCTTCTACAAGCTTCATCTCAACAAATTTCCAGATTTTTTTTAATTTAATCTCTCTCTTTCTCGTTTTTTCATAAATATTTTCATCGTTTTTTTGTTGTTATCTTTCCTTCATCTTAGATCTTGCAAATCTTGAAGATCTAAACCAAGAATAACATGGATTTGACAAGAGGTATTTTTTTAGTTATTCTGAAATTTTTCATAAATTTCTATACTTTTTGTTCTTAGTTTGTATTCTGTAATATACGTATTTTGCTAACAATGTTTTCTGTGATACACGTAAAGTATAAACTACAATATATGTAATATATGTTTGTCTATTTTTTTCTTCTTATGATAGTTCTTTCTCTAAATGTACTGTCTGTTTTCTTCATCATTGTTTATGTTGTTATGCTTAACGTATAGTTTATAATATAAATAATATACATAACTATCTATTTTCTTCATCATGTTATATTGTTTTGCTTAATATAGAGTCTGTAATATACGTAATATACACATCTGACTGTTTTCTTCATCATGTTTTTGTTGTTTTGCTTAACGTACAGTCTGTAATATACGTAGTACACATTTTTTGTTTTTCATTTGCAGATTAAAAGACATGTATTTTACGTATATTACACATACGTTATATTTTTCTCAAATGCACATAAAATGGAGGATGATATACCTATAATATACAAGAAGACAAAATATTTACATGACAATACAATGTACCCAATATACTAAAAATGATCTATAAAATTGAATTAAAATTGAAATATGTAGTATAAAAGATTACACAAAATATAAAAATATAAAAATATACGAAAGGCAATGAAAACTATGAATAAAATAATTAATATAATAAAAAATTGGCAGAAAAGTGCATTGGGAAATAAAAAATGTCAAAAGTATCAAACATACGTAATATACGGAACTGTTCGAATGCCAGTGTCAGACTATACTCGATTTATAGAAAGGGTAAATTTAGTATATTGAAAATAGGTGTGCTATTTTCTTAACTTTTAAAAACGTGGCTATCTACTCAAAAGTGATTCTAATTGTGGCTATACTAATTTATCAACCAAATAACATTTTATTTCTAGTTCACTAAATTATTACATAAATCTCAATTAATCTCAAGCAATAACCATCCAATTCTACAATATTTGATATCGGATAAATCATAAAATAATATTATAGATAGATGATCATACATCATCAGAATATGTGACTATAATTTATTTATTTTTAATGTATTTTTTAGACTAGACCAACCTATAACCAATTATATCAAAACTTTATCATTCTTCACAAAAATATCTACGAGTCTCTCTCGCTCTCTGTTCCTTAAAAATAAAAATAAAAATAAAAAATAAAAAATCAACCCCTCCGTTTCTTGTCTCTATTATCTTTCTCTGTAAGTTACACACAAAAAAAATCAACCCCTCTGTTTCTTGGCTCTATCTTTCTCTGTTCCTTAAAATAAATCATTGATGGCTTCATCGTTATCTCAATCTTCCCCGTCTTTCCATTGGCATTTCACGGAGCTAGACGACCGATTATTTCAAATCCGCGGCCGAACCCTCTTTTTCATCGTCGTCCTCTTCGCCGTAATCCTTCTTCTAACCTTTCTCTTCCTGTATGCCAAATGGATCTTCCGTTACAACCGTCTAACCTCCGCTACTTCCTCCATCTCTCTAGTCCCTCCTAACGGACGTCAGAGTCAGAATCAGCCGTTAGGGCTTGATTCTTCGGCAATTAATTGTCTTCCTATAATTTTGTACAAATCTTCATCCGAGGATTTGGATTGCGGTGTTGAAGAGTGTTGTATATGTTTAGGAGTGTTTGAGGAAGGAGACAAAGTTAAGGTTTTGCCACTTTGTCGGCATTCTTATCATCCTGAATGTGTTGATCAGTGGCTCACTCGTAATTCCAGCTGCCCTCTTTGCCGACTTTCTCTCCGATTTCATGACTCTTCCCCGATTCAACTTTCTCAGATTGTAACGGAATCAAATTAATCTCTCTCTCTCTCTCTCTCTCTCTCTCTCTCTCTCTCTCTCTCTCTCTCTCTCTCTCTGTTCTTAGAGATTTGATGAATGGATTGGTAAAGTTATTGTAGATATCCTTCTGTGTTGTTTTCTATTTGTATTATTGTGATGCTTTCCTTTTTATGGCCAAAAGCATTTACAACTTTAGTTTGAATCTCACTTTTAATTTTGACCAAATGCTTTTTTTTTTTAAAGAGTTAAGTTGGATTTCTTTAAATTCTGTTTATTAGATGAGTTAGTGAAATCGGAATGAACATTTTTAATCAATGATTTTAGTCTTTTTAGATTGATTAATGAAATTCATTCATCGAGTTTCACAACTCCATTCCATTGAATATCTAAACCTGGTACATCTAAACACATGCTAAATAATCTCTCTTATAGAGATGGCAATGGGGCTGGGTCGGGATGCACTTCTCATTCCTTAATCAGCGGGGATTTTTAATCGTCATACCCTACCTTATCCTAATCAAAAAATCGGGGTCAGATTCGGGGATTTCCCGTTAGGGGATCGTGTTCCCCACTGGGAAAATTCCTCATTTTCTATTTTAATTCTTATTAAAAAAGAAATATACATTTAAAATATACATTTTTTAAGTCAAAAAGAAAACGTAATATAAACATTTTATATTTTATAAGTTAATATAATCATATTTTACATATATTTTTCAATAAATAAAAATAAAAGTAAGCAAAACACATAAGATATTCTTAAAAAATCGGGTTAGAGGTCGGGAGCGGGGCGGGGGATGTGTTCCCATACCTGTACCCTAAAACAAATCGACCCTATAAAACGGTGATTCCCCTCCCCTATAGGGTCGGGGGCCCTGTGGCCCGTAACCCGCAGAGAATTTTGTCATCCCTACTCTCTTACCATTACCGGGGTTAAAGTTTAGGAATTTAATGATTATTTCATATTTAAAAATTGAGGCTAAAAGTTGGGATTTTGTAATTTCTTTCAGTGAAAGATTTGGAATTTCGAAAGGGATTGGGATTATATCTGGATATTTGAAAAGAGACTTTTGAATTGAGTCTGTCATTTTTGCAGTTGATTTCTGGGCATATGGGGAAGTTTTTATTGTTGGAGAGATTTAATCTGATGGTATTTAGGTGCTATTGAGAATTAGAGGTCAAATATGCTAATATCATTCTTCAATTTCTTGAGTACCGGGCTGGAAATAAAAGTAAAACAAAATTTGTATCTTGCGAAGGAATTTCAGTTGGAGATTCTAACGAATTGGGCATGTGCTATATTCATATCCCCTTTATTATATCATTTTATTTTAGTTCATAAAAACATAATAGTAGGGTCACGCATTTATTAAACTTGTTTTTTTACCACGTATTTGATTGACACTAATAAGTTCTCATAACAAGTGTTTTAGGGGTGTAAATAGTCCGCCCCGTTAATGGTATTTTTCCTCACTCCATCCGTTTATATCTCACCCCATTTAAGTTATTTTTCTCTACCCACCCGTCCCAATTAACCCAATACTCCTCCGAGAGAATGTAAAAATACATGATTTTCATACTTTTTTATTTATTGAAAATTCAACTTTTTCAATGATAATATTACCAAGCATAAAAATAAACAAGTAAAACTCTCAATCATAATCCATATTAAAAGAAACTTAGAAAAAATTAAAGAAGATAAACCGGGCGGGGTAAGGTGTAAATGGGGAAAAAATTCTCCGTCTCTAGACCCATACCCTCCCTGTTTATAAAACGGGTTTAACAAGGTCAGGGTGGAGAGGCAGGTTTAGTTTTCAACCTTAAAGTGTTTGGTAACTTGAAAGATTTCAAAATCATTATTGAAGGGAAGAGAATGTTTGAGATTTAAAAATTAAAATAAAAAGAAAAGTGGTAAAATTCAATAAAATTGATTGGCGTTTAAATTTAGGAATAAATGTAAAATACACCTGTGTACTTTGAGTTATTGTTAAATCATACCCTTGCAGTTTTTTTGTTTGTTTTAAAATATCCCCACACTTTAAGAAAATTACAAATCGCATTCTTCTATTCATTAGTTTTAACGAAATTTAGACACATCTATATTATACGCATACTACATGTTCCAAAACCATTAAAAAAATAAAAATAATTTGAACATTTGAGTGTAATTTATAGATTTTACATCTTATTAACATAAGAGTTTATTCTAAAATTTTACACATATGTCAACTTTTTTGCTATTGTTATTTTTCAAAAAATTAGAATACATGACATGCATAGAATATAAATCTATTTCAATTTCGTTAAAATTAATCAATTATAGGGTGTGATTTATATTTTTATTAAAGTGTAAGGATATTTAAAAAATACAGGGGTATGATTTAACAATAATCCAAAATGTAGGAGTGTATTTTGTATTTATCTCTTTAATTTAAAAGACTATCTTATAAAAAAGAATCGGGGTAAAGAAGGGAAAAAATGATTCCTAAAAATCTAGCCTAGTGATATAGTAAAAATTAACTCCATTAACTACATCTAGGAGCTGATCCTCCTTGGAGTCAGATTTCACTATTACTATCTTTATGGTGTCTCATTTCGATAAGTGAGTATTTACTCTAATTAATTACTTGTTGACAAAGTATTTTTTTTATAGTATCTTTCTAATTTATCTTCATAAATTGATTAGTTTAAGATCAATTAAGAAATTATTGAAAAGTTCAATATCATTATTTATTAAGAACTCTTAAATTCAGTTGACTACCGTTTAAATCTAAACTATATGGCAAAATGACTTGATTCTTCTTCCGATATTCTATAGGGGTTTTTGGTTGGGAGTTTAGAAATCACACTCTAAGGCTTCTTAATCGCATAATTACTATTGTTGCGCAAAAATGGTGGGCTTCTACGTAATAAACGAACTTAGAAGATAAAATGAGTCAAATGCAGTGCGCTTCTTTGGTGGTGTGCTACGTACGTACCTGCACAGGAAAGGAACAAAACACTAGTGTGATGCCGGTCTAACACCCTTCGATGCCTAAGTTAGAAACAATGCATAGCTAGTGAGCCAGAGAGAATTAGAGTAGAATCAATTACCTTATGGTTGAGTTGCTTCTCTTATTTATACGAGAAGAAGTTGATGACATCACCCTACCATATGTTGCGTCATGATCGGGTCATGTGTTGCCTCCCAACCATGTGTCACATGTGCGTTACACCACATGTCATCTCCCGATTGAATTTTTGTATTTAGTCTTAGGTATGTAGTCATGTCTCACAATGTGCGTTGACATGTCTCACTAGGTGCGTGGTCATGTCTTACTATGTGCGTAGATATTTTTACTAGGTTGTACTATTCCACGTGTGTAACGCCCCTTTACGAGGTAGTAAAAAGAAATATTATTTTTTAAATAATATTAATCAGGCTTGATCGATTAATTAGGGGAGAAATATCGTGTTCTTTCAAAAAGGGTATTATGGTATTTTTTTCCCGAAACCTCGGAATTTGAACCTTGTGATTTGATTAATATTTTGACATGAAATTGATCGTCTCGATGTCAAGATTCTAACGCAACTGACGGTTTGTCGTTCTGAGACTCGGTGATCAAGTTATAAACGTCTTAAGGTGAGTGGCAGTTTCGTAGGTATTGTAACTAGGGATTTTTAACCTAAGATGACTTTCCATTTGCCAATTTTAGATTGTAGACTCTCATTTTTGCCTCCATTGCCGCCGCCCCTCAAGAGAAGACCCGGGTTCCGATTTGCGTTTCCTTCGTCATTTGTTCGTCGATTCAAGGTGCGGTCTTGATTTTGAAGTGCTTGGAAAATCTTGATTGATAAAAAGTTAAGGATCTTTTCCCTTCCCTCCTCTTGGATCTTGCCGTCGCCCCTAGGGTAAGAATTGATGATGTTTTTCATCAATTTTAATTGTTAGGTTGCCGATTTGAGGCGTGGTTGCTTATAGGTGAAGATCGGAGGCCGTTTCTTCGACGTTCTAACGCTTTTGGGTGAGTTTTGATTTGTTTTTAAAATTAATTAAATTCTGGAAATTGGATATTGATGTGTTCTTGAGCGTTCTTGAAAACCCATCAAGAATTCGATCTTGGTATTACTGTTTTTGTCCAAAACCTTATACTTTATCCAATAGATTTTGATCCACCTTGCCTTAAACTAAAAACCCATCGAAATCGATCACCTCGAGCCTTGACCCAAGACCAAACCAAAACCTGAAGGCCCCGGTACAGCCGCGGCAAGAGGCAGCAGCCTTGGCGCTCCTGTCCTTTTGCAAACGGTGACTTTTTCGTCGTTTGGTTGTCCCAATCTTTCAGCTGTTGAACCCCAATCCTTTTAGCATCTTTTGGTACTATTTTAGCATAGATTTTAATTGCTATATACCATCATTTCAGGTCTGGTTCGTGGTGGAAATTAGCTTGGTTAATTTGGATTTTAGCGAAATCAAGGTGAGTTAACGGTTTGATCAACAGTGGGGCTATGGAGAAATCTAAAGCTCAAACCGTAACTTAAATTTTTCCAAATATTTATTTATATTATTCTGGAAGTTTAGGATGGGTTTTGATTTTTGGAACATCCGAAAATTACTTGGGAGAAATTATTTTTGGTTAGAACTAGTTTAGGTGTTTTTCGGCGAAAGTTGAGGTTTTTAGTTTCAAATCAATTCTGGATGTTAATAATCTTATTTATGAAATATTTGGGAGTTTATGATGACCCTAATCCATGAGATTTTATTTGGGAAGTGTTTAAGTTGAATTTCGGCTTTTCGGCAGTTTTACCGTTTTTCGGCAGTTTTTGTTATTTAATCCATAAACTGATTGGGCTGCTGTATTTTGATTATTTAAATTGATTTTATATGAACATTATCATGTGTATGATGTTGAGAAAGTTTGAGATTGATGGCCTAACAGGTTGTGATAACTAGTATTAAGGCTACGAGCTTAGTACTAAGTTTTATTTCAGTTATGGAAGAGTCCATAACCAGGTGCTCATGAACATTGCTCGTAAGAATGTATCATTAGAGGTTTTGTAAAATTAGTGTTGAGGCTACGAGATTAACAACTAATCATATTTCAATTATGGGTGAGCCCATAACCAGGTGCTAGTAATCGTTGCTCGTATGAATGATTTACTAGAAGTTCAATTATAGTCGAGGCTAGAACCAGGTACTAGAAAGTGATAGCAATCCTGAGAAACCGCCTTTCTAGTGTTGCATGATAATTCTAGTTGTTTGTTAATTTAATAATAATTAATGTTATGGAATCTATAAGAGATGGTGTATGAGAAGTTATGGGTATTACATATTGGATTAATTGAGCTCATGAGATTGAGTTGGAGTTAATATAATGAGTTATGCCTTGATTATGGAATCCGGTAGTGTTGCCTATTCATGTATGGAATTATTATGTATTTCCTTGAATATGGAGCTAGTTAAAGTTGCCTATTCATGTATGATAATGAGATTATGAGAAGTGTGGATATTTACTTTGGTTATGAGAACGGAAAGATTGATGATCCAAGTAGAATTGATGGTTAAATGTCTTGAATATGGAATTAGTGAGAATTGCCTATTCATGTAAGCGAGATGAGACTTGAAATTTAAGTGATTTGTGCCTTAGATGTTATTGGAGAGTGTTTGAGTGCTTGAGACTTGGTATGAATCATTTAGAGATTATTTAAAACATTACCTGTTGTTTGAATCGTTTTCTCACTGGCTTTAGCCTCACAGTGCTATATTTTTTTAAGGTAATAATGGATCGAGAGGTGGCGGTTGATGAAGTAACGAAGATGAGGGGTTCATGTTGATTGGTGGCCATCTTTTGTCATTCATAATTATTTATGAATATTAGTCTTACTGAATTTATACTTTGGGTTATTTTTTTTAAACTTTGAGATTGGATATTCTTTGATTTCATACATTTTTATTTAAACTTTGTAATTCCGGAATTACTATTTTGTTTTAAATAAATATTTGAGATGATGTTAATCATTGATTTTCAATAAAGATTACTTTTTGAGTCTTCCGCTGTTTTATTATATTTGAAATTAAACTCTGAAAAGTCAGGTCGTTACAACGTGTGTAATGCCCCGAGTCTAAAAGAGGTTACTTGTAATTTTATTTAAACAATAATAAGCTTGTGTGTTAATGTCAATTTGAGTATTTGGTGATTAACCATAGTTAAGTTTAACTAAGGATGGGAATTGGTTTAAAAGGGAGGTTAACCATGGTTTAGTTAAGGAAAAAGGGTTGGTTAGCAATTGAATTTTAGGGCAAGGGTAGATTAGCAAAGGAAAGGTGAGAAGGGACTTAAAAATGGATTTTGGAGCTGGAGGGTCTTGGAAAGGAAATGAGGAGGTGGAGGGGGCTTTGTGCAATTTGATATTTTATTAATTATATTAATTTTGGAAATTGAAAGTATATAAGGTGAAATTATAAGAAAAGGGAAAAAAAACACAAAACATATATTTTTCTTCTTCTTCCCTTCTCCAACCGTTGCCACCTCCCTCCCCCCCCCCCCCCCCTATATTGTTGGTGATTTTTGCTCCTCCCTTCAATTCCCTTAAATCTTTGACAAATTGTGTTGGGTTTTGGTTTATTTGTGAAGGAATCATCATCCTAGAATAGCTCAATCAAGAATCCATTAGTGTTTACAAGGTTCAAGGTAAGATTTCAATTCTTACAACTCAAGTTTTTCTAGGTTTTCATGGAGATTGTTTGGGTGTTCTTGGTTAATGTTGTAAACACTTTGGTATTGAGTTTCTTTCACTTTTAAGTTCTGGACATGTATTCTTCAATTGAGTTAAATAAGGAAAAGATGATGGAAGTCATGGTTGGGAAGAAAGCTTTCAACAAACTCCATTAATGGAGGCTTTTGAAGCTTCTAGTTTTCTTCAATTTTGCGATTTTTTTACCATTACTTAGAAATCCTCAATTCTAGAAATTATGGGTGATTATATGTATATATGATACTATTGGGATTGAGACCTCTAAAGGAGTTCTCAAACGGAAGTCCTAAGGATCTTTCCTTGAAGAATATTCAAAATATAAATGCATAAACAAAAGACTAACCCTTGTAGAGAAGTGTCTGACTCTTCCTCCTTCTTGGCTGGTTACAATCTTGGGACCACCAAAAAGTACTTCCTCACTAAGCACAAAAGAGAATCGGTGCGTGGGCACTATCTCCTTTGGAAAAAGGAAAAATGGGAAGAAGAAATTTTCTTCCTAATCACCCTAGGGCGACGGCTAAGAGAGAGGGAGGAGAGAAATTTCCTGAGCCTTTTCTTTTGCTCTCTTAGTTGTGTGTTTTAGGGTCACCCCAAGGTTTCTATTTATAGGAAAACTAAGGCCTCATAAAATCTTTTGAATATATTTTAATTATTAAATAATTAAATAAGATATTCTAAAATATGTTTGAATAATAAAGATATTATATTTTATTCCATAATAAAATATCTCATATTTTTTATTTAAATTAATCAATATTAATTTAAATATATTATTCCATATCTTCCATTTAAATTAATCACATTAATTTAAAATAAGATATTCATATATTTTAAATAAAATAAAATATAAAACTTAGTCAACTCTTTGACCAAGGTGGGTCACACGCCCCTATCATCATCTCATGAAAATATTGGGCATTTTATTTTCCTTTTTGTTTAATAGAACAATTCCGTTAAATAATTAAATAAATAAAACTCCTTTTATTTATTCCAATAAATAAAACTCCTTTTATTTATTTCCTCCTTAATTTGACAATCTCAAATTAAATATTTAAATAGACTTCTCTATTTAAATCCCCATTAATTTTGGACAACTCAAAATTAATTTAATTAAATAAACTCTTCTATTTAATTTCTCATAATTAATTAAATAGACTTTTTTATTTAATAATTAAATAGACTCCTCTATTTAATAATTAAATAGACTTAATTCCACCATTAATTAAATAATTAAATAGACTCCTCTATTTAATTCTATTTTTTCTCAAAGAAATTAATCATATTAATTTATGTTCTCAATTACATACGTTAGCTCGGAGGACTTAATGGACCTATAGGACTAAGCTCCAATGATCCAGAATTACCTTTGATTAATACTCCTTTTAATCAATTAATTCTCATTCATTAACTCCTAGATAACTCCACTAAATATCTAGAGTTGCACTCTTAGTACTATAGACATAGTTATGTCCATTCGCTATAGTCATTAACTACACTTTGATCCTTCACAAGTAGTTCGTATCCATGGCTAGGTAATTCACCGTATTAACCTCCATGATACATCTTGTTCCTTAAGCCCAGCGGATTCTCTAATGAACAACCTTACATAGTCTTCATTATGCGTCTTTAACCTTTTCCTTGATCAGAGGAACATGGGGCCCCGCTGTTCAAGTTCCCTGAATCAGTCCATAAGGGAACTACTTATTTATTTTCCTATATGGAAAAGAGTGAATTCCAATTCTTGTGTAATTACGTTCCCAACTATAAGCAAGGTGCAATCCCCAAAGTGGGAGGCTTATTGAGCGAACTATTCGAGTCACCCTCACCTATGCAAATCAAAGGTTTGTCCTTTGTAAACAGGAGTTCATAATCCACTTAGGATTAAGATCAATTGTACATGATCAACCGATTGATAAACGAAGTGTCTTTCTGTAACGGATTTCCCAGAAGAAAGTATGTTTATCTTAGTCCAGTCTACTACAATCTCTATTGAGCAACACCCCCACTCACATGTCTCTACATGAGCGATCTAGATGAGATCACTTGTGCCAATTCACAAGTGGGCCGTGTTAGTGGTGTTACCAGAAATAAGGCACCTAACCTTTATTCATGTACCACAGACTATTTGAGTTACACTTAAGTGAATCTTCCCACATCATATGCTCACTTTAAGTTATCATAAGTAACTCTGGATCTTATGATGGATTACATTTATTAAACTAATAATAAATGACAATGTAAATATTACTAATTAATAATTCCTTTATTTATTTATAGTTTAATTGGATTACATAAGATTTAGAGCAGAAACCCTAGCAGATACATGGAAAACACATTGGAAGATCAACTTAATGAATTTTCTGTAAATTCCCATTTGGCCGAAAATTGCACTTTAATTTGACTAGTTTTTGGAACTTTTTCCACTTACCGGGTTCGAAACTTTGTGTATGTGTTATTGGCTGAGATGTGATATTATATTAACACTAAATGTATGTATATTGGATTGTTATAGGAAGAGGACGAGCGGGCACGGTTGAGACCAATTGTGAAGGTGAGAACATAAAGAATCAGAGGGGTGTTGGTGACATTGTTTGCGAATCTTGGAGTGATGTTGTGAATTAAGTTTGGCTTGGGTTGTGGTTGATTTGGAGACTTTGGTTTATGAATTGTAAGAAGATCGAAGTATGAGGAAGTAGTGAGAAACGAGAATTGAACTTGGCCATTATAAATAGGGTTCACACCGAGCTAGTTAGCTCGAACCGATATGTTCTTTGCATATGTACTTGCCTATTCTAACATGATTACTTGCTAGTGTTTGCATTTTCTTTAGTCAATGATCGAGTCATATAATGGAATGGGGATCATTTCATTTATACTTGATATGCTATCAGTTATTGCACGGTGAATAGTACGTGAATGAGATGTTAAGATTTAGTACTAGAAATGTGATTTTTTTGCTTTATGTGAAAATTGAGCAAGTTATGTGGTATGATAGAGTCATATACTTCCTGTAGGAATTGGCCTATTCGTGCTCATTGAGCCTGGGATTATTACTTTTTGATGAGAATTGTAAGAAATCATGACTAGCCCATTTCATTTCATTTCACTTCATTCATGCATCTCATGTGTTCGATGAATGGCCATGGGGGGATCCCATGTAACGGTGAGCGGATATTGGATGTTACATGTGGTTATCGTGGTGGATACTGAGTAGTTCTGTGGCGTTGTGTGGTAGATGGTTTGGATGCTAAGTGGTTATTACGATAACCTGGAAGAATATAAAGAGCTATGGCTCGGGTATTAAATTATGTTGTTATGTGTATGGCGCGTAGTGAGACGCCGAGATTGTGAATGTAAAGTTGTATTGACTTAAAGGAATTTGTGGATTGTGGATATGAAAATAAAGATGTTTGCTCGACATGGATATGCTAAAATGTTCACGGTTTGGTCAAGTGTAATTATTTATATTGCATTGCCAGTTAATTTCATTCTTTGACGTTTACTTCTGCTTGCGCATTACATTTTGAGCATCCACATCATCGTTCATATTGTTTTGTTTTCATTGAGTGTCATGCTCAAAGGTGCTTTATATCACCTTTCAGGTATTGCTAGAGGACGAGGGCGTAGAGCTGCAGGTGGTGCTCGTTGACTACTAGAGATGGGGACTTTTGGATAGGCCACTGGTCACGCGAGCCATGCTTCCTGGAAGTGTTCTTTTTGAGATGTGTCATGTACCACAGACTATTTGAGTTACACTTAAGTGAATCTTCCCGCAACATATGCTCACTTTAAGTTATCATAAGTAACTCTAGATCTTATGATGGATTACATTTATTAAACTAATAATAAATGACAATGTAAATATTACTAATTAATAATTCCTTTATTTATTTATAGTTTAATTGGATTACATAAGATTTAGGGCAAAAACCCCAGCAATCTCCCACTTGCACTAAAGTTTTACAGAGATTTATCTAGTAATCCTAAACTACCCATATGACGCTCAAACACCTTAGCCGGAAGCGTCTTTGTAAATGGATCAGCAATATTATCCTCAGAGGCTATCTTTGTCACTACAACATCTCCTCTTTGGACTATCTCCCTTATCAGGTGATACTTTCTCTCTATGTGCTTTCCCCGTTTGTGGCTTCTAGGCTCTTTGGAGTTGGCTACAGCACCACTGTTATCACATAACAGTGTTATGGGTTTGTCCATGTCTCGTACTACCTCTAGATCGGTTAGAAACTTCCTAAGCCAGACACCCTTTTTAGCAGCTTCGCAAGCGCCTACGTACTCAGCCTCCATTGTGGAGTCAGCAATACAACTTTACTTTATACTCCTCCAAACAATGGCTCCACCACAAAGTGTGAAAACTAATCGAGACGTGGATTTCCTATAATCCTTATCTTCCTGGAAGTCAGAATCCGTGTACCCCTTGAGAATTAAATCCTCTTTACCGTACACTAGCACATGTTCTCCGTTCTCCGAAGATACTTGAGAATACTCTTGACTGCAACCCAATGTTCATAACCAAGGTTTGATTGGTAACGACTTACTATCCCTACTGCATAACAGATGTCCGGTCTAGTACACAACATCGCATACATTAGACTTCCAACTGCTGATGTATAAGGATACTGTCTTATACTCTCAACTTCTTGAGGAGTTTTAGGACATTGGTCCTTAGTTAAATAAATCCCATGCCTGAAACGTAACACTCCTTTCTTGGATTTATCCATCCCATACTTGACAACTATTTTGTCAATGTAGGATGTCTGAGACAACGCTAACGTCTTGTTCTTTCGGTTCCTTATTATTTGGATACCAAGAACATATTGAGCCTCTCCCAAATCCTTCATTTGGAATTCGTTAGTTGGCCATTTCTTAACGTCCGATAATACCCTTACATTATTCCCAATAGGTAAGATATCGTCCACGTACAGAATGAGAAAAACCACATCCTTGTTGAGTATCTTCTTGTAGACACAAGACTCATCAACATTCTGTTCAAATCCATATGATTTGACCGTAGTGTCAAACCTTTTGTTCCAAGACCGTGAAGCTTGCTTTAATCCATAAATGGATTTCAGCAACTTACAAACTTTTTGACCTTTACCTTGAACAATGAATCCCTCTGGTTGGAGCATATAGATACCCTCTTCAAGATAGCCATTCAGAAATGCTGTCTTGACATCCATCTGTCAAATTTAGTAATCGAAATGAGCTGCTATGGATAGAAGAGTTCTAATAGACTTTAACATAGCAACAGGAGAGAAGGTTTCCTCATAGTCCACCCCTTCCTTTTGGGAATTCCCCTTTGCTACAAGTCTAGCCTTGAAAGTCTCTACTTTCCCATCGGCTCCTCGTTTTCTCTTATAGATCCACTTGCACCCAATGGGTTTTACCCCAACTGGTTGATCTACAAGTTCCTAGATTGAGTTGGAGTACATAGACTTCATCTCGAGATCCATGGCTTAGCCATTTTTCTTTGTCAACATCCACCATTGCTTCCTTATAAGTCAATGGATCCTCCAGGTCAATACCGCCATCATTGACCTGAGTTAATCCCAAATATCGTTCGGGTAACTTGGGTACCCTTCCACTACGATGAGGACTTAACTGGATTTGACTAGAATTTCTCTTCCTATTTGAAGAGATAGGCAAGTCAACAACAATTGTTGGCCCATTAGTGGTTTCACTTGGAATCATCTCCTCTAGTACTAATTTACTAGGAGATTTGTGGTTTCCTATATAGTCCTCTTCTAAGAATGTCGCATTTGTTGACACAAATACCTTATTCTCTTCAGTACTATAAAACAATCCACCACGCGTCTCTTTAGGGTAGCCTACGAAGAAGCATACCTTAGACCGTGATTTTAATTTCTTAGGGTTCATTTTCAGCACGTGTGCTGGACATCCCCATACTTGGAAGTGACGCAAGCTTACTTTACGTCCCGACCATAACTCAATAGGCGTTTCTAAAACACTTTTAGAAGGTACCCTATTTAGTATGTATAACGCAGTCTCCAATGCGTAACCCCAGAAAGATTTTGGTAATGATGAATAGCTCATCATTGATCTCATCATTTTGATTAAGGTTCTATTTCTTCTTTCAGCTACACCATTCTGCTGAGGTGTACCAGGAGCTGAAAGTTGGGATGTAATCCCATTTTCTATCAAGTAGTCTTTAAACTCATAGTCCATATACTCCCCACCACGATCTGATCGAAGTGTCTTGATAGATTTACCAAGTTGCTTTTCAACTTCAGCTTTAAACTCCTTGAATTTCTCAAGAGTTTCAGACTCGAATTGCAACAGGTAAATGTACTCATACCTTAAGTAGTCGTCTATAAAAGACACATAGTACTCATATCCACCTCTAGCTTTTACATTCATAGGACCACAAAGGTATGAATGGATAAGCTCTAGTGGTTCTGTGGCTCTATTTCCTTTAGCTGAAAAAGGACACTTGGTCATTTTACCCTCTATACAGGATTCACATTCTGGGAGTGTGCCAAGCTCTAAGTTACTTTTAACCAGTCTTTGAATTCTATTGAGGTTAATATGGCCAAGCCTTAGATGCCATAGAAGGGTCTCATCTTTAGAAATTCTACCTTTATTAGTTCTAGACTCTGCAGTCTGGAACAACTCAGTATTATAAAGTGTTGCACATACTAACGGTGTTAGTATATATAAATTGTTATCTTCTATTCCTGAACAAATAAAGTTTCCATCCTTAAAAATATCAACTTTATTAATACCGAAATCCACGGTATAATGTTGTTTACGAATACAACCCAAAGAAACTATGTTCCGGTTTAAACCAAGAACATAATAAACAGTGTTCAGGAAAATAAACATTTTATTTAAAGATAATCAACAACTTTATAAATAAACCAATACTTATTTTATTCATAATAAAATAATCATATGTTTCTCAAACATAACAAGTTACTAAAATAGTTTCTATGACATAGATCCTATCAATGGTTCATTAAATGACTAGAAAAGCTTTTTCAAGCTTCAAAGCGATGACTTCATGAAATCTCTATTTCCTTTCCATTCTTCCACTGTCAAAAGAAAAGATAATGATTTAGAATTATCTCATAATTCATCAATGAAAACAAAGAACAGTAAATCATATTTACCATTATTGATTTCTATCTTTCTCTTTTGAAATTATCCTCTGAGCTGAATTCACGAACTTTTGAAAATTCGTCTGTCTGCAAAAAAGTTGAGTTAGTGAATTGAATTTCCGCAAATTCAATAGGATCATATCCTCATTATCTTATAATGTCACTAAGTAAATCATATTTACCAGTACATAAGCTATTCTTTTTCTTGCATACTTCAACTCAGTAAACTTATATTGAGGGTTCTCTCGAGTGTCCTGGATGATGTTTATCATCTCTCGTGCGGTGAAAGCCAAATCTACCATCCTGTACATGTGGAAAGAAAGTCTTTCTAGAATGTACATCTGAGCTATTTCATCGCTCTGGATCCATCTCTCATATGGATCCCACACGCCTCGAAGAACTGGGTTTGGACCCTCAGGACAATCAGTGTAAAGAACAAAATGAACGTGCTCATTGACCAGAATATCAAATAGCTCTGATTCCCAAGTGTCATAGTTCTCATCATTCATTGTAGGTTTGTTTTTCCAAGTCAAGAAATTTTTTATTCGACATATTGCTGATAAATAAATAAACACATGCTTAGTAATACAATTTTACATATCCATTCATTCATACTTTTGGCATCTATTAAACGTGATGCATGAATGTACATTTAATGAAATTCTAAAACCTTAAAAAACAATTTCAATGCCATGGTATATTAGTGAAACAGGAACGATGCCTACGTAGGCAGGTCAAGGTTCCCTCCCACTAAAATGAGACTCCTCTCAACTAATGAACATCCCCAGGCTATCTCATATCCTACAGTTCTATTAGTTACCATGTTTTGGTCAGGCAAAACATCTAGATCACTTAAATATTATTCTTGATGAGTGTCACCGAAGGGAGAGTCAAACATCAAGAGTCTTAAGTATCTTTCTAAATGGATCCCTTTGAGTGTAACCCAAGTTTTAGATCGCTTAAAGTTATCTTGATGAGTGTCACCGAAGGGAGAGTCAAACATCAAGAGTTTTAAAAAATCCTATCCCAAAGAGAATCACCCGGGTATTGATTCATACAGTTACTTTCCGGAGGGAATGAGTGAAGAGTTACCAATACCACAGAAGCCCTATATGAATCTCACACATTGATTCCAAGTTGGAGACCGCATGACATGTTGTCACTTGTCCTTCTCCCACTCAATATAGCTAGCTAAGGCTTTTAACTTAGATATACCCAGGCTACTTCTAATATCTAAGTTCAATCTAACTTATAATAGCTCTTATAGATTGGTTAGATTGATTTTAATGTGAAAGCCAAATGATTAATCTCTATTAATCCTAACACATTATGCACCGTCTCAATGAAGAGAATTATTAATAAAATATGACTCCCAGATCGCTCTCAGTTAGAGGGGTCCCGTGTTAATGGAACGATTAAATAACCTCTTATCTTGGGCAGAGCTTTCTCGCCAGAGTTATATTTAAATTAATAAATTCAACTTCATTAATTTTTAATTCACTCTTTAATTAAAAATAGTGACACCTCATCTTTTAGGTTTTAGTTTCAAATCCTATTTAAAACTAAACAATTAATTAAAATATGGTTGCTAAACTCTTTTAGACCATTTTAATTAAAACCTAAAACATGTTGCTAGTAATTACTAATTAACGCCTCGATTAAAATTCTAGCACAATAAATATAACAATTATATTTATACAAGGCATGAGCATAATATTAATAATCTCCATTAATGATGCATGATCATGGCATTTATGCATTTATGATGGGAATAATTATTTATGGCATACATTATGCCTGAATAATTAATATTTATATATATCACATATATAATAAATAAATAAGCAATTTTGGTTGGGATACTATTGGCCAAATCTATGAAAATTAAACCTATATCTAATGTAAAAATAATCTTCATCACGAACATCTCCAGGATCTCAAAAAAAATGAAAACCGAAAAACCGAGGGGAGGCACCTAGGGTTTTAACCCTAGGCGTCGCCGCCCCTCCCTTTGTTTTTTTTTTTTACGGCTACGGCGGCAGCTGTTATGCCTTATGCCATCGCCTCACCCTGGCGACGGGAGGCAGTGCGCCGTCACGGGTCTTCTCCACCTGCAGCTCGTGCTACCGACTCCTTCGATACCGGCTGGGATCCGATTCATCTTTTCTTTCCTCCATCTTTTCGATCGATATCCCATATGACTAAAACGATTACAAAATTTTCCTATACCCAATGAAGAGTTTACAAAATTTCTAGGAAAGAAAACCCTAGGCCAATAAATCCTAATTCAACCAAAACGCAAACCAACAATTTTAAAACAGTTTTTAAAATCGTTTCAATTCCCATCATATAATTTTGAAAATATTATATTAACAAGACTGCTCTGATACCAGTTGTTGGGGATTGAGGCCTCTAAAAGAGTTCTCAAACGGAAGTCCCTCGGATCTTTCCTTGCAGTATAATATTAACAAAATTCTAAATGCATAAAAGAAATACTAACCCTTGTCGAGAAGTGTCTGACTCTTCCTCGTTCTTCGATGGTTACGATCCTGGGACCACCAAAAAGATCTTCCTCACTAAGCACAAAAGAGAATCGGTGCGTGGGCACTATCTCCTTTGGAAAAAGGAAAATTGGGAAGAAGAAATTTTCTTCCCAATACCCTATGGGCGGCTAAGAGAGAGGGAGGAGAAGAATTTCCTGAGCCTTTTCTTTTGCTCTCTTAGTTGTGTGTTTTGGGGTCACCCTAAAAGTCCTATTTATAGGAAAACTAAGAAATTTTTTTGAATATCTTTTAAGTAATAAATAATTAATAAAGATATTCTAAAATATATTTGAATAATAAAGATATTATATTTTTGTTCCATAATAAAACATTCCATATCTTTTATTTAAATTAATCAATATTAATTTAAATATATTATTCCATATCTTTCATTTAAATTAATCATATTAATTTAAATAAGATATTCTAAATATATTTAAAATAATAAAATGCAAACTTTTGGTCAACTATTGACCAAAGTGGTGTGTGACCCCACCATGGGTCACACGCCCATGTCATCCACCAATGAGGTTATTGGGCATTTTTATTTTCCTCTTATTTAATGGAACAATTCTTTTAAATAATTAAATAAATAAAACTCCTTTTATTTATTCCAATAAATAAAACTCCTTTTATTTATTTCCTCATTTAATTTGATAATTTCAAATTAAATATTTAAATAGACTCTTCTATTTAAATCCCCATTAATTTTGGACAACACAAAATTAATTTAATTAAATAGACTCCTCTATTTAATCTCTTATAATTAAATAGACTCTTCTATTTAATAATTAAATAGACTCCTCTATTTAATTCCACCATTAATTAAATAGACTCCTCTATTTAATTTCCTTTAATTAATTGAATAGACTCCTCTATTCATTTCCAATTTTCCAAAGAGAAATTAATTGTATTAATTTATGTTCTCGATTACATGCGTTAGCTCGGAGGACTTAATGGACCTATAGGACTAACTCCAATGATCATGAATTACCTTTGATTAAAACTCCTTTTAATCAATTAATTCTCATTCATTAACTCCTAGATAACTCCACTAAATATCTAGAGTTGCACTCTTAGTACTATAGACATAGTTATGTCCATTGGCTATAGTCATTAATTACACTTTGATCCTTCACAAGTTAGTTCGTATCCATGGCTAGGTATTTACACCATATTAACCTCCATGATACATCTTGTTCCTTAAGCCCAGCGGATTCTCTAATGAACAACCTTACATAATCTTCATTATGCGTCTTTAACCTTTTCCTTGATCAGAGGAACATGGGGCCCCGCTGTTTAAGTACCCTGAATCAGTCCATAAGGGAACTACTTATCTATTTTCCTACATAGAAAAAAGTGAATTCCAATTCTTGTGTAATTACGTTCCCAACTATAAGCAAGATGCAATCCCCAAAGTGGGAGGCTTATTGAGCGAACTATTCGAGTCACTCTCACCTATGCAAATCAAAGGCTTGTCTCTTACAAACAGGAGTTCGTAATCCACTCAGGATTAAGATCAATTGTACATGATCAACCAGTTGATAAACGAAGTGTCTTTCTGTAATGGCTTTCCCAGAAGACAGTAAGTTTATCTTAGTCCAGTCTACTACAATCTCTATTGCAGCAACACCCCCACTCACATGTCTCTACATGAGCGATGCAGATGAGATCACTTGTGCCAATTCATAAGTGGGCCGTGTTAGTGGTGTTACCAGAAATAAGGCACCCAACCTTTATTCATGTACCACAGACTATTTGAGTTACACTTAAGTGAATCTTCTCGCATCAGATGCTCACTTTAAGTTATCATAAGTAACTCTAGATCTTATGATGGATTACATTTATTAAACTAATAATAAATGACAATGTAAATATTACTAATTAATAATTCCTTTATTTATTTATAGTTTAATTGGATTACATAAGATTTAGGGCAGAAACCCCAGCAAGTTCAACGTAGCTTGGGAATATTCTTTCAACAAAGAAATTAAGCCTTAATCAAATTTCTGAAAATATTATAAGTATCAGAGCCTGGTTTTATGTCCTTATTGTTCTATAAAAAAAAATCTTCTGAGGCCACAACCATAAAAGATATTTATTTTAATTTTTTTTAAGACTTTGATCTTTGTTGGACCTGGTAGAATTCAAATTCTTTAAATAAGATCTTAATCGTTTCCTTTTCTTCGATTTGATGGTTGGGAGATAAAGTTAATTCTCTTTACATATGGTCAAGATATCTCACAATTCACAATTTGGAGAGTTGGTAAACTCTTCCTTTCCTTTCCTTCCTCTTTCTTTTCATTTCCTTTAGAATTTTCTGACATTCATTTTCCCAAATTTTTGACAAGTTGTAGACTTACATTCTCATCCTTGAAATAGTAGAAGCAAATTGAGTAGAATATCGATTCAATCATCATGTATATTCTTCTCCCTTTGATTTTAAGAATAATATTTTGCTTCAAATCAAATCACAAGTGTGAAATTGTCAGGTTTCATTATTTCTGTAATGACTTATTTATAATCTTTCTATTTTCTGTTAGAGTTGACGCATTGTTTATGTTCTTCCCGTTTTTTTTAAATAGCTCCAGGACCCGTGGGTCAGGCCTTGACCACGGGCTTCCACGCAGCTCAGACTTTGACCTGCCTACGTGTAATTTCCCTTTCATTTTTTTAGTTGTAGGGACTTTGACTCGCGTGTGATTCCCCTTCCCCCCCCCCTTTTTTTTATTCTTTTGCGCTACTTCTCCTCTCATTTTTTTTTTCTACAAGTGCTTTGCCATCTCTTGGCCACATTCAATTTAGCATTTTTGTCCTCTTTTGTAGGGTGTTTGAAGGTTGTGCATCTTCATAACTTGCTTAGAGGACCATAGACGATTCATTCTTCTTTGTTAGCCCAAATTCTTGAAACTTCTCCCCTCTTTTTTTTTTTATATTTTATTTGAACTTCTGGAAAATCAAGTCTCTCCACTATTTCATCTATTTTTCAAAAAACATTATGAAGGAAGTGAGACCTAAATCCATCACGCTGTTAGGAATGGTGTCCTAGAACTTGTAATTATTTAAATATAATAATTTATTTCGAATAAATTAAATAAATAAACATAAGTTCTTTATATAATCTAGATTGATTCAATTGACGATATTAGGAATATATGGAAATATATAAATATCAAAACATTCAAATAGTAAACCCTAAGTTACTCTTATGAAATCACGACTTAGTATGTGAGTCATACAAGAGGATTAAAGTCGAGATGAGTAACTTAAAAGTGTCTACAGTAAATGGATAACGTTTGGGAACCTTATCCTGGTAACACTATTGATAGCTTCGCATTTTGTTTATAGACAAATGATCTAATCCTGATCATTCATGTCGGAGACATGAAACGGAAGTATCATATGCAATGTTGATTGTATAAGACAGGACCACGATGTTCGATCAAATTTCTCATTAGTACCGTTTACGAGAAATAATCGAATATCAAACTAAGTTTATCAACCGTGATAGATCTCAATCCTGAGTGAAATGCGGACTCCTATTTGTGGAGTTATGTTCTTTGATTCACATAGTTGAGAGCGATCTGTAAGAACGCTCAATACACTCTTGTTTTGGGAACATGACTAGATAAGTAGCTGGGAACTCATTTTCACGAGATGGAATTCATAACTTTCCTATAAATTAACGGTATCAGTGCGATACCTAAACATTTTAGGAACTTTAGGAAACTCCCTTGATGTACTGATTCGAGACATGAACAAGTGACGTCACGACTTCTATTGATCACAGAAGTATCTTATCTCTAGTTCGACTAAAGATAAAGTTCATTGGAGAATCAGCGGGAACACAAGGATAAAGCGGTAATTACAGGGGCAAAACGGTAAATTTATCCGCCTGTAATTATGAGGGTTCCACGTGAAGGATATATCACAGATATAAATAAATGATAAACTAAATGGACATAACTCATCTATAGTGAGGGGAGTTCAGCTATGAATCTATAGTGGAATTATTCATAGTTAGATAATAAGTAATTAACTGATTATGAGTTAATCACTTAATTAACTAATTATTAAGCCCATGATCTATAGGTCCATCGGGTCCCTATGCTAGCCCAAATATCGTAGTCGCGAAATCAAGTAGAAGAAATGGAAATTTTAAGTGAATTACTTAAAATAGGCAATATTAATTGTTTAAATATTGAGTATATTTAAACGGTAATTAATATAAACATTATTAATTGTTTAAATAATGAGTTTATTTAAACATGAAATTAATAATGAAATATTATTAATTATACATTATTAATTATTTAAATATTGAGTATATTTAAATGGTAATTAATAATTTGAAATTAATTAACAATTATTAATTGTTTAAATAATTAATTATATTTAAACGAAATTAATAATTAATATTAATTAAATTAATAATAAAATATTGTCAATAAAATTATTAATTTATGGAAATTAATAATTATAATATTTATTATTAGTTATTCAAATAATGAAAATTATTTAAATGGAAATTAATAATTAAATATAATTTGATAATATTTAGACCAGGAGAAAATATTAATATTATTAATTGTTTAAATAAAATATTTATTTAAATGGTAATTAATAAATAAATTAATTAAGTTGGACTTATTAATTTGAGAGAGAATTTCTAGCCCAATTGGATTAATGAACCCAATTGGAATTGGCTCAAAATAATTAATTAAATAAATTAGAATTATTTATTAATTAATATATGCAATTTTCGGCCATATGATGTATTTTGGGAAGAGATAATTGTTTGAATTATATCCTAAAATAATTACATAGATTTATTTACCCAAGATAAATAAAATAAAAGAAAAGAAAATAATTTCTTATTTATCTATGCATTTTCGAAATTGCAAGATAAAAAGAAGAGATAATATTTTTTTCTTTTTGTATTTATCTCTATAGATTAATCCTAATGTGATTAGGATTCCTATTTTCCTATAAATAGGAGGGTTGGGTCATTCATAAAACATACAATTCAATTCTTTGGAAATTGAAAAATCTCTCTTCCTCCCTTCTCCCTCCCTTGGCCGATTTTCTCATAGTATTGGGAAGAAAAATATTTTTTTCTTCTTCCCAATTTCTTCTAAAGTTCGATCCCACAATCGAATTTCGTTTGATCGATTGGGATATAGCATAGAAGATTCGGTGTTGCTGAGGATTTGAAGCTGTAAAGAAACCTCCAACCGATTCTCCATTATTCAGTCAATGTAAGTTCCGGTTTTAATTTTCGAATATATAAGCATGAATATACATGTCTTTCACAAATTGCATGATATTAATAGATCCGTTATTAAATGTTAATAAGTTTACTAAATAAAATTCCGCTAGTTTAGTAAATCATCCCTTCAATTGGTATCAGAGCTAATTTTAATTATCATGCTAAATTTGTGATTTTTCGAAAATTTTGGTGGGTTGCATAAAAAACGTTTCATGTATGTTTATATAAATTGTGTTATATAAATTGTGGAGGTTTGCTTATTGACTGTTTAGGTATTCTTGAGGCACTTAGGTTTTTAAATTTTAGTAGAAAATTTGTAAACCCTAATTTTAGGGTATAGGAAAAATTTGTAATTTTCCCATACCATATGAGGCAAAAATCGGCACCACCAAAGGGAAGGAAGAGAAGAAAATTTTTCTCCATCATTCATGATGCCCACGCCCAAGGAGAGAGAAAAGGATGAGATAAGGTAAGATACGGTAAGATATTTTAACATAATTATCTTGTTATCTCAATTTAAAAATTTAAATATTTAAGATAAGGATTAAATTTTTTAAAGATTATATCCCTATCTTAAATTATAAATTTAGAAATTGATATAAGATTACATGGAAAATATTTTCTTTATTTTTCCATATAATTAAAAGATAATTATTTTAAAACAAGTATTTATGGAAATATTAAGGAGATAATATTTGCCCCATAAATACCCATGCCCACGCCTACACCATGGAGGAGAGAGAAAGTTGAAGCCTCAAGTTCTAGAATGGAAGATATAATTAAGTTGTAATTCTAATTTTCCGTTTTAGAAATAGTGCCAAGAATACCGGTCAATCTAGCTATTTATTATTTAAATTATTTATATGTATGATATAATTGTTTTAAATAATGTTCATGCATAAAAGTATGTCATGTAGAAAATCCCAACATAGGTTGTATGATTTTAATTAATTGTACATACATGCATCATGATATAATATGTGTTATTATATGCTAATGTATGTGAAGCATGCTATAATTTTATTTCATAAATGTTATTATCGAAAATTATATTCTAATTGTTTTAGAATTAAAAGCATGCTTATTTAGTTAAAATTCAAAAGTTAAATCTAGTTTAAAAGTTGAATAGAAACTAAATGAATTATTTGTAATATGGAATTATTGTTTAAACAATTGGGCCAAAATCCATATAAGATAAACAAATAGAAACTTTTAATTAAGGGTTAATTAAAAATTAATAATTGAGATTAATTAAATTAAAAATAGAAACTTTTAATTAAGGGTTCACACGCAACAGAGAGCAATTGCTTTATTAATAACCTTTTGATTAAATAGGATTATCGTTAATGTCATACAAAAATAATGAAAAGGTCTTAAACTTACAGTGTAAAGATATTAAAAAATACTTGCATTGAAATTAAATGGAGATTTGGTTGGTGGTTCATTAATCATCAAGTCTTCTATGCTATGACCAGATCAAAAGCAAAAATGATTTTGTGGAAATCGACTCAGAAAATAAAAAAAGGAAGACTTTTTTTCTTATTTTATCTCAAGAAAATCAAGAATATGCCTTTTTATATGAAAATAAGCATTTTAATTCAATTAAATTTAATTTTTCCTAATTTAAATTATGGAGATAATTATATTAATTATCCCCACCAGTTTTATGCTCCATATAGACGTGGATATGGTGAAAAATAAGGAAAATATTTTCCTAATTTATCTTTTCTATTTATTTTAAATTAGAAAAAAAATATATGTAATTTAATCTGCAAATTAAAAAACAAAAAAGTGTTAACGACTTTAAAATAAATATATAATTACACAATACTTAATATACAAAAAATACTAAATATGCAAAGACCTCATAATGTTTATTATGTATGCTACATAATGTACATTTAGCAAAAACACTGAACATAATGAAGAGGGATGTACATCAAACCGCTCGTCATTTTTGTATATTAAGTACGTTACAGAATGCAACATTTATATAAAAAAATAGAGTCGAATGAAAAGGGATGTATGTTTACCCTCTCATCAGTTATGTATATTGTATATTACAAAATAAAATATACGTTTAGGAAACAGACATAATAAAAAGGGATGTGCGTTGTCTTTTACGTCAGTTATGTATATTACATATAATACATAATATATATTTTGAAAAATAGACAAAATGTACATTTCATATATTGCATATTATATATTACGTATATTAAATAATGCACTATTAGCAAAATTACGTATATTATAAAACATAGCAAAAAAACTAAAAAAAAAACATTATGAGATAACGAGAAAAAAAAATTAGAAAAACAATACATTCTATAAGAGCTATGCTTTTTTTTTTTTAGATCTTCAAGATTCACAAGATACAAGATTTTGGAGGAAAATGGAGGAAAAAAAAACCAAAAATGGTTTATGAAAGGATGAGAAAGAGAAGAAATGAAGAGAAAAGGAGAGGTTGAATTCACAAAATCTGAAAAATATGTGAGAGAAAGCCTGTGGAAGATGAAAATAGTTGGGTTTTTGAAAAAATAAAGAAGAAGAAAAGAGAGAAATGAAAGTTTGGAAAATAATTAAAGAGAAAATAAAAAAAGAAATGGGGGAGAGAGGGAGAGAATCAGAAAAAATAGGAGGGGCGAGGAAAGATGCAACCACCCGACTCCGTTAAATCCTTTTAATTCATAAACACAGAGGAAGACTTGGTAACTTAAAAAAAAGGGCATGGGAACGTTTAAAACTTGGACTATCCAAAAACCTGTACTACATATTTTTCAGTAGAAATGCAGATTTTCTTCTTTAGTAAATTCCAAAATGAAAACATATAAACATAAAGAAACAAGATCGAGAATTCTTACGAGCCCAAAATACAAAACATTTCAAAATATAAATAAAGTAGAATGATAATGAAAATATTTAAGCCATGCATTCATAGAATGCTCAAAAACCATCGCTCCTCGGTCAAGCAACACCACCTCCTTGACCACGCCCTTGACCACGTGGAGTACCTGAAAAGGAGTAAGTGTAGCAACAATAGCATAAAAATGCTAGTGAGAGTAAAATAGAGGCAAGTAATCATATGAACCGAATTCCATATCAGAAAGTGTGTCCAAAGGCCTAGCATGCTCTTTACTACCCATTCTATACTCCCGATACATCCTGAGCATAACACCAATCACAATTCCAATTCTAAAACACATTGAACCACATAAAGTATTACAATTGAAATCTAAACACTTGTACAAAGGATAAGAGTGTTATTTTCCATAGAAAACAACAAACAAGTTAGATGCTCATGTCATGAACTCGATTTATCATCATACCACATATCCTCGATATAAACACGTCCATAGCATGTTTCATCCATGAACTCGTTATATCAACGAATCTCAACATATAATAACACCTATAGCCTGTTTCATTTATGAATCCTTATATCCTAAGATCACATCAAATAAATCATTCCTTGACCCTATTGCATCATAACACATACAATCAATACAATCTACAATACAATTTACACTCAATTACATGCTTATCTTTTGTGTACTCCTCAAGGCGTTGCTCTTGCAAAATCTCAAGTACATTAATCATATTATTATTAGAACTCCATAATCCATGGTACTACTGCAATCAAATCATAACCCTCAATCATTACATAAGGTAACAAGATCGAATAAACAACAACCAAAATCACCACCAATGCCAAATTCACAAAGATCATAATTTATAAAGTAAACAATTATCAAGTTTAACACATCAATGCTACCAAAGACAATAGAACACATATATTATATAAACAACTCCCACGAATTCTACTAAGCTACTTTGGTCCATTGACTTATCATGGTACCTTCAACTTCCAAGATTCTTCTAAAATCCACCATAACCTTACATAACTTCCAAAAACGTATTAAAGCTTACTTTTCAACCAAATCCAATAATTAACCCCAAGTACACTTGAAATACAAAATATCTCGAACTCACTTCCAAGGTTCATAGTCACCATCCAACCATTTAGTAACTCTTAACAATAAGCAAATCTCTTAACCTTGATCAAACAATATCGTCATCCAACTCATAGCATAAAATTACCAACCACCACTTTAAACTCACCTTAACACGAACTTTCTAAGTGCCGAACTATTGGTCACATGTACAATTACCAACACCTACAAAACACCAATCGAAAACAACTTATAACCCATAACTAAAATGAGAAAAAAGTGTGATTCTCAGGTGAATAGTGATTTTGGATGAATAGTGTTTTTGGGTGAATAGTATTTTTCTAATGCACTAAAAATCAACGAAAACGGATGAAAACCCAAAAGTTCTTCTTCAAACCCTATGGGCGACCATGAGAGGGAAAATGGAGAGCTTTTCTATGTTTTTTTTCAAAGAATAAGAAGACTAAATAGATATTTAAACTGAAAAGAGAAATTACGAAAAAGTTCCTCCTTTGATTCAAGCTTTTAAAACTTAACCCAAAGCACTTAAACTAGCTGAAAGGTGATTAATAATAATTAATTGACCCGTTCATAATTATCAATGCGCCTAATACTAATTTAAGCTTCTAAAGTAAACGACGTCAAATAAAAGAATAAAACCTCTAAAATCTGATTATTAACTCAAAAATTAAATTAAATACTTTAATTTAAAAAAATTATGTCAAAAAGTATTGGGACGTTACAAAAGAAAGGGCCACGTGAAAAGAGAAAAAAGGAAGAGAGAACTTTTTTTTTAAATCTAATTTCATGTGGGTAATTTGGAATGAGGGGTGTTTTAATATATTTCTTCTTCCATGTTGTTATCCACCCTTACCTATTTTACATGTGGCTATTTGTCAAAATGGGGAGGAAAAGGTGGCTATTTAAGTAATTATCCCAATTAGAAATTAGAAAACTAACTAATATAATAAAAAGCTACTCATCTAAACCTATTCCAATTACCTAATTAAAATTAAACTAATTATCCTAATGGTCCCACAATAGTTCACTCCCTTCGTAAGACACTACAAGAAACTGCCGGAATAGCGACGTAATAGTAGCGACGGAAGGCAGTGCGTTCTAAGGTAACGACGGAATGCATCGCCCAATCAAGAGTTGACTTTCAGTGATGTATTCCGTTGTCTAATTGGTCGAAGAAATTTGGTGGGGGGAAGTGCTTTAACATGGACGATGCATTCTGTCGCTATATTTGACGCCATAAGTTCCCCAAAAAAGTATGGGTGATGCACTCCGTCGTTGACAATGGCACGAAACTTCCCGCGAAACAGGACGACGGAGTGCGTCATTCGAAAATAAGGCGAGAAAGCTTCCCGCCATGGGGACGATGGAATTCGTCGTCCACTATTATTGAAGGAAAATTTCCCGCTATATGTAACTATGCATTCCATAGCTACCCTTACCGTTTATAAATACCGGTATTGAGCAATCAGATTTATTCATCATCAAAAGCAATTTTTACTTATTTTTGTGATTTTGTTTGTTATATTGTCTTAAAAAATGCGTGAATGGATGTATGTTCGTCTCTTAGAAGGCTATTTGAACGATTAGTTCGTAACAGGGGTTGAAGAATTTGTGGAATTTTGTGAAAGTACCGATGATTATGATCATAATGTAAAAATGATACGATGTCCGTGCAGAAAGTGTAAAAATAAGAAGTTATTTCCTTCATTTGATGTGAAAAAACACCTGTATAGTATTGGGTTTGTGGAGAATTATTACGAATAGGTTTATCAAGGGGAATCTGACGATCAGTATAATGCGGCGTTGTAGCGAGCCGTGTTCTACCAAGGAAGCACGTCAAATGTAGTACCGATTATGGAAGCAAATCGTGATGAAAGACAGCAAGAGTATGGACAGATGCAACATATGATATACGAAGGTACGTTTAATTATACTCAAGACGATAATCAAACTATTCTAGAGGAGGAGGAAATGAATCCAGAAGCACAACGAATGTATCATATGCTAGAATCAGCAAGTATGCCATTGTACCCGAGTTGTGATGTCAGTCAACTGGTTGTAGCTATGGAGTTTTTAAATATAAAAGCGTCATATCATATCCCAGAGAAAGATTTTAATTCGATTGCACAATGGTTTCATCGTTGCGCCCCTACAAACAACACGCTGCAAGAAAGTTTATACGACACGAAAAAATTAATGGAGGGTCTCAGGTTTCCTGTTGAGAAGGTTGATTGTTGCCCTAACAGATGCATGATATTCTGAGTTGATTAATTTGTGGAATGATGAAGCGTTGACTTACGATGTATCAAGAAAACAAAATTTCTATATGAGAGCTGCAGTAATTTGGACGATCAGTGACTTCCCGACATATTCAATGTTATCTGGTAAACATGATAACTTATTATAAATTATTTTCATATTTAGGTAATTATACATATAATAATATGTATACTTAATTTATATACCTACCATAGGTTGGAGCACATCCGGAAAGTTTGCTTGTCCTCATTGCATAATTGACACTGGAGCTTTCTCATTAAAACATGGACGGAAAATGTGTTGGTTCGATTCTCATAGAAGATTTTTACTGAGCGACCATTTGTTTCGAACAAACAAGACAAATTGGTATAAGGGTCGTAATGCATGCAACCGAGGCCCACCTCAAGTTTTCAGCGGAATCAAAATATTACACGGGTTGGATTCTATAGGCATGAAAAAAATTACTGAGATAGGTGCTAAGCTTGCAAACAAAACCGCCGATAAAAACAGTTGATGGAAGAAACGAAGTATATTTAAATTTACCTTATTGGAGATATTTACTAATCAGACACAACTTGGATGTCATGAACATCGAAAAGAATGTGTTCAACAATGTCTTCAATAAAGTTTTAAATGTGTCAAATAAGAAGAAAGACAACCTGAAGGGATGGTATGACATCCAAGAAATATGTCGTCGCCCTAAGTTAGAGCCGGATGAAGATGGGCACTACGCCAAGGCCAAGTACATGTTAAATACAGAAGAAAAGAAATTACCGTTTGAATGGATGTGAAAGATTAAGTTCCTTGATGGTTAGGTTTCTAATCTCTCGAGATGCATTGACGTGCAGAGTCATACTGTTTTCGAAATGAAAAGTCACGATTGTCACGTTTTTATGCAACGATTGATGCATGTTGCATTCAGACCGTTCCTCGAACAGAAACAATAGGAACCGCTGGCGCAGTTAAGTGTGTTCTTCAGAGATTTGATATGCGCAGATTTAACACGAGAGACAATCGAATCATTAAACCGAGAAATTTCAGTTATAATAGCAAACTGGAACGAATGTTTCCACTCGGGTTTTTCGATTCGATGGAGCATCTTTCTGTTCATCTACCGTATGAGGCACCACTTGGCGATCCTATTCAATACAGATGGATGTATCCATTTGAAAGGTAAAAGATAATATGTTAATTACCTTTTATTATATTTAAATATATATGATGTTAATGATATATATTTCATCTGCATGATTCTCAGATATTTGCATAGATTGAAGATATTAATCCTGACACTACGCGTTCGTACAATCGATGAAGGAATTAATTCTGGCACTGGGCGTCCATTGAATGATGCAACAGAGACACTTTTTGATGAAGTGAATGTGTATGTTCCACCTGAAAATGACAAAGATTATTCTCCAGCTGAAATAAACAAAGAAGAAACTTAAGAAGACAACATTGACTCAAGAAAAATGAATGATTCTCATGACGATGATTGAAGTGTTTATTTGTAACGGAAAATAATTAAATGTAAAAAAAATACATATATTAACGACACATGGCATCTTTAACATGACATTAACGGCGCATGGCATCGTTAACCTCACAGAACAGAATATTGGTGGAAAATTTTCTAAGTATTTAAGTGAGATTAACGACGCATGACATCATTAACGTCATAGTGAGAGTAACGATGGAGGGCATCGTTAACCTATTGTAACAGATAGAATTTTAGTGATTCTTCATATTCGTGGATGATGGAATTCATCGCTGAATACAATTAAAAAGGCGCGAATCTAAAAAATTTCACGAAAATTGTGGCGCGAACGGGCGATACAGTCCATCCCTAACGAAGACGAACCGTCACCTTGACTTTATTTGAATTTGATTGTTAACGACTTTCTTCATAGCAGAAACGACGAAGTCCGTCACCTTGTTCATCTCCATATGAACACAAATGACATTCTTCATAGCATCCATGACGCAGTCCGTCGTTAAAAAAACACGCACGATGGATTTTTAAGTGATTAACGACGCATTGCGTCATTAAATCATGTATAAAACAGTATCGTGGCTGCCATTTTAATCATTTCTCCTTTCCTTTTTTTGTCTTTTCTCTCAACTCTAATTCCTCTCAATTCCCTTCCCCACTTAATTCCTTCCCATTCCTCTAAACTTCCTTCCCCTCTCTCAATCCTTCCAACCTTGGAACGATTCCGAGTAAGTTTCGTTAAATTCCATTTTTTATGTTTTTTTTTAAATTTTATGTAATTTGATATGTTTATTAGTTAATTTAATATGTAATTTGTTAAAATTTAATTGAAATTATGTAATTTCTATGAAATCATTTAAATATTTAATTATTATGTATTTAGTACATTTCAATTAAGTTATGTAATTAGTAATTTGTTAATTTCAATTAAATTATATGTACTTAGTTAATTATTATGTAATTAATTATTAGTGAATTAGTATGTAATTAGTAATTAGTAAATTTTAATTAAATTATATCTAATTTGTTAATTAATATGTAATTTGTCATGAGTTAATTAAATTATATAATTAGTATTGAATTCGTATTTGATTATTTAATTATTTAGTTATTATAAAATTAGTTAATTTCAATTGCATTATGTACTTAGTATTTAATTAGTTAATAGTATATACATAGTTATTAGTTAATTTCCATTATGTAATTAGTATGTAATTAGTATTTAATTAGTTGAAATACATTTATTATATTTTAGGTCATGCCTCCTCGTAGACGTCCTCCAATACCATCAGACACCCCGAGGGCCAGTACCTTAGGGAGCAGCCCCATATTGAGGATGTCCGCCTCGTGGATACCCCTAACACGCTCGTTCTGTGGGAGGATGACATTGATCAGGCAACTGAGCCCGAGGAGCTTTTTATCACCAGGAAGATTCGCTTAACGTTGGGGGCTGGCAAGTAATATTTTATTAATAGTTTTTTTTCATTCATTATAAATTATTATTTAAAAAAGCTAACTTTTCCTTCATTTTTTTCATTCATTTAAATAGGTTACAACCATCCCAGAGCATCTCAGCCAAGTTTACAGAGGCGCTGAAGATGCTTCTAGTACCAGGACACCCTCGCTGGGCAAGCGTCTCTACTCCGCACAAGATGTGCATGTTCGAAGCTTGGAAGATAAATAACTTAATACTGTTTGATTTGTTTTTCATTTATTTATTTAAATTTTTTTTAAAATAAACGTAATTATTTTTCAGCAAAACTTCGATATTCCAACTGAGTTGACCGATGTGATGACCCGACTCCTTTTAAAATCATTTAAATAAAAACACAACGGAAGTCTTTATATTTAAAAAAATGGCGTGGTTATGTTTAAAAGTTAGCTAGACAAAAACCTATTACATTTAAATTCAGAATTTAAATACACAAGGAACTTCAAGTTCCTAACCAGGAGTTCAAAAGGGTTATAATCATAAAAGTAAAGACGAAAAGCTCTTAAGAGCTATATACAAATGTACAAATCCTAAAATGTATAAAATTCACAAAACCGAAGTCCATGAACTTTAAATACACCTAGTCCATTCCGAGGTCATCATCCTGCAATCATACAGCACCAGCTCCTCTCCCATGACCTCTAGCACGAGCATTACTTGAAATTGGTTGTAATATCACGAGCTAACAACAAAGCCCAGTGAGAATAGACAGAATAAAAAGTAAAGTTAGACCCCAAACTCGTATTCCGATTTGTGTCCAATTTGTCTTACATATTCCTTCCTAAAGTTCCCTAAACTCTAGGTGATTCCATGATCTATAATCTTTGGAGGATGATAATATTTGCACACGTAGTCTAATTCTCATCCATTAACTTGTTACAACATATATAAGAAAAGTAAATAAACTTTACATAAACATAACATCTCAATTCTTTAACCATGATATATATTTCCATCGATAATATGCATGAGAGGACATCCCGTAGGATTCGCATTCGCCCTTTATGCATGAATGAAGGTAATGTGGAACTTCCCGTAGGATCCACATTCTCCCTTATGAATGAAGAAGGTAATGTGGAACTTCCCGAAGGATCCATCATTCTCCCTTCTTTTCTTTCTCACTTTCTTTTCTTTTTCTCTGAAGGTAATGGGAACTTCCCATAGGATTCATCATTCTCCCTTCTTTTCTTTTTCACTTTCTTTTCTTTTTCTCTGAAGGTAATGCGAAACTTCCCAGGGTCACATCCCTTCTTTTCTTTTTCACTTTCTTTTCTTTTTCTCTGAAGGTAATGCGAAACTTCCCGTAGGATTCACATTCTCCCTTCTTTTCTTTTTCACTTTCTTTTCTTTTTCTCTGAAGGTAATACGAAACTTCTCGTAGGATTCACATTCTCCCTTCTTTTCTTTTTCAATGATGCGAGATGTTATGCATATGCTTACAAAAGTAAATAAAAGTAAATGTGAATGTTAAAGTAGCCGAACAAGCATAAAGTAAAGGGGCATAAAGTAAAAGACATAAGGTAAATAGATAGGAATTTCTGGAAGAACGATAAGTAAATCGAGCTCCCGATACATTAATAAAAGTAGATGTTATCTTAAACAAATAATCTACTCTGTCAAGGATCCTAAACCTTCAAATAAAATCCAAGGTTCTATTAACCATTCTATCTATAAGTTTGGATCCTTTAACTTCCAATGATCCATCCTAAGCTTCAAAACGAATCTAACTTAGAAATTTCTAAGGTTCAATGTTTTTCTCGAGAAACTCCTAAGTTCTCACTCAAAGAACTAGCTCCTAATCCTAAGGTCACTAGCTCACTTTCCTCTATCTTAGATTCGAATCTTAATCTTAGCTCCCAATCCTACAAATCATTATACTTATTCGCTTTCTAAAGTTACTTTAAATCCTAACTATTCTCACCTTGGTAAGAGAAGATTTTGCTCCCAAATCTGATAGAGCGATCAAGCACACGGTCCAAAATCACCTACAATTAGAATTATATCTAACAATCAATAATTAACCAAATATCGATCAAACAACATTTAAGCGTACAAAACGATGAGGCTCTCGGCCCCCTCCCATAAAAGTGGGTCTCGGGTTTGGTTTTCTGGCTTTTAGAAATTTTAGATGTGTTTCGAGTTGGTTTCAAGCAATTGATTTCAATGGGTATTGATAATTAGGGTTTTTGGACAATATGTAATTTCCCGAATTTAATTACAATAACAATATATCAATGAAAATAAACCCCAAATTCAATGCCGAAAGGTAAATTTCAAACGGGAAGGGTTTCGACTAAAACTCAGTTTTAGGGTTAAGGGAAAGTTTCCAAAAACACTTAAAACAACTCTCGTGATTAAAATCATTGAGTTCCTCGGCAAGAAATCAAAGAATCAAAATGAAAACTCCATTAAAACACTATTTAGAGCTTAGGGTTTGAAGTTTAACTTACCGAGAAGTCCTTAGATCACGTGTGGGAAGCACGATTGTTGCCTGGAAAGGAATCCTAGACCCGAGATCTTTTCAATGCACCCGGAATCAAGTCGATCGGTTGAGAATTAAACAAAATCCAAGTTTTTCTCTTCCCCTTATGAACCCCACGGCTTTGAGAGCAAAATTGATGAGCAAAAATGTAAACTTGGTCAATGGTGATTTAAAGAAGAATAGGGAATAGTGAATTGATATTTTTTAAGAAATTGGAAATGACGGTTGCGTCCTTTAATGACTTTTGACTTATAAATCGAAACCCGAAGTTCTTAAACTATCCCAATGGTGATTAATAATTATTAGTTGGCCCGTTAATAATTATTAATACCACCATAACTTATTTAAACTAATAAAGCAATTAAAAGGACTTGAATCGAATTAAACTACTAAATTCTAAATGACCGATTCTAAAATAAAATTTAATTACTTAAACTAAAATAAAATAAATAATTTTTTTTTATCAAAAAAATAACGGGACGTTACAACCGACGAGGTCATCTACGCTCCCTGGAATCAGCAGGCTAGCGTTCGGTATAGGGACACTTGCTACATTTTTAACCATGCCCTACCGATAAAAGGTGGCCCATATTTCTGCAGAGGGCTTTGGGGAAATCTTGGGTCATACGCAAACTGCAGAGGCATAGCGGATTTAAGCGATCAACAGTGCCAACCGGAACTCAAACCCTTCGAAGCACACTGGAGGATCGTTCTCGGCCTACGAGCACCCGAAGAGACTTGTAAATGCTTTCCCGTGATCCACTTAAAATACTTTATTATACGTTTCATAATTTACTAAATTTTAACTTCCGCAGGAATAAAATCTTTGTCGTCCAGGGTATGCTGCCGAGTTGTTTCTCATGTTCTACACCAAAGGTGGAGATAATGAGACTTTTGTCGATGATAGGGCAAGAGAGTTAGCGGTAAATGTTTAATTGATATTTATTAAGGTTTAAAATTTATTTATCTATATTATTTTAACTAATAAAACTCTTTGTTATCTTTCTTCAGGCTCGTTACGACGATATCCTCGATGCACGGTTACTCGAGTTCCAACACTCTACCGACTAAGGAGGATATTGAGTCAGCCTATCTCGAGGCAGCTGGAGGCTGAAATCCAGACCACACTTTTCCTGGACTCGGTAACCTCGGCCCCATCCTTTTTACCGATCATCCTCGCTCGTCCTAGGCAGCTCGTACGACTAGAGAGACTCAGGAACTTCACAAGAGCAACCTATCACTTTGGGACAAGACTGCACAACTTCGAGAGAGCAACAATTAGCTCAAGGCGGATATGGTGATGGTTCTTGCTCGTCTTGATGAGTTTGAGCGAGCTCGTCTCGAGTTTGAGAGGTCAAAAAAGGCTACGCTGAATAGTCTTATGGCTTCCATGCGAGGAGAGGGTTCTTCGACGTCCGGTATTGCTGCACCTCCGCCCGATCCTCCGGTTGATCAGTAGTTTTGTATTGCACCATTTTCGATACATTTTTAAATATTTTTGGATATTATTATTATTTATATTATTCTATTTGTTATTAATTTTATTAATTTATTATTTATTTAATTTGCAATTCTTAATATTTAATAATTTAATTTAAAAAATTAATAATCACATGAGTGACTGAATTCGTCGTTAAGCCCTTAATTTGTGCGTAATACTTAACGACGCATTCCAACATACAAGAAAATACTATGGCCTTGACTATAGACGAAGCAATCCGTCGTTCTAGTCAAAGTCAAAGTCAAAGATCACTTTGACTTATATAACCACGCATTCTGTCGTTGTAGTCAATATGTATCTTTGAATTATAAATGACACATTGCGTCGTTATAGTCAAAGCTCACTTTGACTTTGCTAACGATGTAATTCATCGTCTAACTTCTGTTCAACAAAAGCCAGTGATGGAACACTTTTACCTCGTTGATAGACGACGCATTACGTCGCTATTCTTGTCCAACGATGAAAAAAATAACGTCAGGCCGTTCCAGGCCGTTAAATCCGTCATTAGTTCTACCAAACGATGGAAAAGAGTCCTATTTCGTCACTATTTTTCCTTCGCTAATTCACAGTTTTTTTGTAGTGAGATAAGAGAACTTGTCCTCAAATTTAGAATGATGAAAAGAATATAAACATGTCTATTCTTTTTTAGTGAATGAAAAACACTGGTTAAGAAATATGCCTTTGAAACTCATTACAAATTCACAACATAATTAATAAATGGCCTCTGGGAGTGTTGTAAATATTAAATCTCTCTACAAGTGATTCAGTTTTGTCTTTTATTTTGAAAATAATTCCAAATAATGGGGATTTAAAAAATATTGGAGGAAAAAGATGGTCAAATGTTTTGATTTACCAACCCAATGTAAGATAAACTGACTTCTAGGTCTAGGACAAATTGCTCATGAAAAATAAAAGGTTTTTTTTGTTGGTTGGAAAGAGAGAAAATGAGGAGAGAGCTTTTTTTTAAAAAAAATCTAATTTGATTTCGGTAATTTGACATGAGGGGTGTTTTAGTATATTTCTTCTTCCATGTGGTTATCCACCCTTACCTATTTTACATGTAGCTATTCGTCAAAATGGGGAGATAAAAGTGGCTATCTAAGTTATCATCCCAATAAGAAATTAGAAAATTAACTAATATAATAAAGAGCTACTCATCTAAACCTATTCCAATTACCTAACTAAAATTAAATTTATTATCCTAATGGTCCCACATCAGTTCACTCCCTCCATAAGATAAGAGAACTCGTCTCGGGGTGATGAAAAGAATATAAACACGTCTATTCTTTTTGAGTGAATGAAAAACACCGATTGAAAAATATGCCTTTAAAGCTCGTTCCAAATTCACAACAGAATTAATAAATGGTCTGTGTTGCAAATATTAAATCTCTCTGCAAGTGATTCATTTTTGTCTTTTGAAAAGAATTCCAAATAATGGGGATTTAAAAAATATTGGAGTAAAGAGATAGTCAAATGTTTTTATTTTCCAATCCAATGTAAGATAAGCTCACATCTCTGTCTAGGACAACTTGCTCATGAAAAATAATTTTTTTATTTTTTATTTTTTTGGTTGGAAAGAATTGGAACATTTTAATTGTAAATAGTTACCAAGGTGGTAAGTTATATGGTTAGAGAGACTCAATATAGTTCGCTCAATATGCCTCCCACATTGGGGATTGCATCTTGCTTATAGCTGGGAACATAATTACACAAGATTAGAATTCACTCTTTTCCTTATAGGAAAATAGATAAGTAGTTCTCTTATGACCTGATTCAGATGCTTGAATAGCGGGGCCCCATATTCCTCTTATCAAGGAAAAATCAAAGACATATAACGGAGTAAGGTTGTTCATTAGAGAATCAGTTGGGCTTAACGAACAAGATGTATCGTGGAGGTTAATACAGTAAAATTACCTAGCCATGGATACAAATTGCTTGTGAAAGATCAAAGTGTAGTTAATGATTTTAGCCAATGGATATAACTTTGTCTATAGAACTAAGAGTGCAACTCTAGATATTTAGTGGAGTTATCTAAGAGTTAATGAATAAGAATTGATTGATTAAAAGGAGTTTTAATCAAATGTAATTCTACATCATTGGAGCTTTGTTCTATAGGTCCATTCTAACGTCCCTATACTTTTGAAGAATTTATTTATTTAGTTAAGGCATTCAATTTAATTTTAGAGTTAGTTAATTTATATTTCATAATTTATATTCTTTTATCTGACGTTTATTACTTTAGAAGCTTAAATTAGTATTAGGTGTATTAATAAATATTAATGGGCCAATTAATAATTATTAATCATCTTTTACCTTGTTTAAGTGCTTTGGGTTAAGTTTTAAAGGCTAGAAACAAAAGAAGGATAATATCGTAATTTTTCCTTTTACTTTAAAATATTTCATTCTTATCATATTCTTCATTTTTTACCAAAAAAGCAAGAACACCATGTCTTCTCCTTTCCTTCCTCTATGGCCAACAAACCTTGAGGTTTTGAACTCTTGGGTTTTTGTCATTTCTCGTCTTTTGCGTTGGATTGCTTGGGACATGGGCTATCTATCCATCCTACCCTTGTGGCGTTTCTCGTTTTAAGGGAAGCCCTAAAAAGTGAGTTTTCAAAACTTATGATTTTTTTTTAATTTCTAAATGAGTTTGTAAGTTGAAATCATGTATTTCCATCATTAAATTTGATGATGTTGATCTAGGAATTTGGGATAACACAATTCACCCTAAAACACTATTCATCCAAAAACTCTATTCACCCGAGAATCACACATTTTCTCATTTTAGTTATGGTTTATAAATTGTATTCGACACTACAAGAAAATTGCATTTTAGAGCAGAGGATGAGCGACAAATACGAGGTACATTCCGTCGCTAGACACCCCTTAGCAACGGAAAAACCTGACTTTATTTTGGTCATCGTTACAATATATTTACGACACAATGCGTCGTGCAATACCGAGGGAAAACCATTCGATCGCCAGAAAGTGTTGACCAGAATCTGGATGATGGAATGCGTTGATGTGGTAGTCAAAGTTGAACTTTGACTATTACGACGAAATGCGTCGCTTTGTAAGTCAAAGTTAAACGTTGACTGAATGACGCAGTGCGTCACTGAGAAGTCAACGTGTAGTTTTGACTTTAACGACATGTTGCGTCGCCTATGAGTCAAATAATAGTTTTAATTTCTATGTTGGAATGTGTCGCTAAGAAATAAAAAAATACTTTGATTTTAACGACGCATTTCGTCGCTGACTTATTATTTATTTATTTATTGAATAAATTATTAATTATTTAGAATTACCAAATAAATAAATAAATATTATGAATTATAAAATAATAAATAAAAAATTAATAACAAAAAAATATTATATAAATAATAAAAATATCCACAAAAATACAAAAAAAATTATCGAAAACCCTACAGCATCAACAAACTACTTGACCGGAGGATCTAGCATAGGTATACCAGACACCAAAAAACCCTCGCATCGCATATGAGCCAGAAGACTATCCATTGTAGCCTTCATCGTGTACTCGAACTAGCACCGAGCCCGCTCGGACTCATTGAGACAAGCCTTTACCTCCTTCATCTCATCCTTGAGCAACTCGTTGCTTTCTCGAAGTTGTGCGATCTCATCCATGAGCGACTAGTTGCTCTCTCGAAGCTCTGCAATCTCTCAAGTCGCCTGAGCTGCCAATGCCAAGCAAGGTTGTTCAGCGTAAAGGATGGGGCTGAGGTTTCCGAGTCCATAAACACTGCTGTCTGGACGTCGGCCTCCAACTGCTTCGAGATATCCAAATTCTATATCCTCTTGAGTCAATAGAGTGTCGATTTTTGGTAACCGCTCAGCGAGGATCTTATTGTAACGAGCATGAAAAAAGAGAAAAAAGAGTTTTGTTACTTAAAATATATAAATAAATAAAATTGAAATAATAATAAATAATTAAATCAAACACTTGACACTTTCTCTTTTGCCGTATCATCGACAAAAGTCTCCTTAAAGCGAATGGACAAGTTTTTGTTCCTGGGAAACTGAAAAATTAGTAAATCATAAAACTTAAAATAAGATTATTAAGTTGAAAATGGAAAAGAACTTACAAGGCGTTTCTGGTGCTCTTAGGCTGAGATCGACACTCTAGTGTGCTTCGACGGGTTTGCATTCTGATTAGCACTATTGATGGCAGAAATACGCAGTGCCTCCTTTGTCTGGGTACTGCACATGACATCGACGAGCTCCTCGATAAAAATATGTACCGGCTGTTTATCGGTAGGAGCATGGCATAGATTGTAGCCTGTATCCCTGTACTGAATGTCGACCTGGTGATTCCAGGGAGCGTCTATATGACCTCATCGATCAGCTTAGCTGGAATATCAAAATATTGCTGAAAAAGAATTACGTTAGTTTTATATATTTTTTAAATAAATAAATGAATAAAAATTGAAAAAGTATTAAGTTATTTACATTCCAAGCTTCGAACAATCGTAGCTTGGATGAAGCAGAGATGCTGTGCCAGCGAGGGTGTTCCGGTACAGGACTCATCTTCAGCACCTCTGTAAACTTGGCTAAGACGCTCCGTCATGGTTGTAACCTATTTAAGTGAATTAAAATAATTAATGAATGTTTAGATTAGAATTTTTAAATAATAATTAATGAATGAAAAGAAACTACTAAAAAATACTTACTTTCTGACCTCCAACGTCAGGCAAACCTTTCCAGTGATGGATAGCTACTCGTGCTCGGTGGCCTGATCAGGGTCACCCTCCCGCTCAACAGGCATGTCTGGGGTATCCCCGAGGCGGACATCCTCAGGGGGCTGACTGCCTTAGCTACTGGCCCCCAGGGTGTTAGAAGGTAATGGAGGACGTCTAAGTGGCATGACCTAAACTATAATAAATGTTATTCATAATAAAACTAATAAATTATATTATACTAAACTATAAAACTAATATTGAAATTAACTTATAAACACTTAATGCTTTCTCTTTTGCCGTATCATTGACAAAAGTCTCCTTAAAGCGAATGGACAAGTTTTTGTTCCTGCGAAACTTAAAAATTAGTAAATCATAAAACTTAAAATAAGATTATTAAGTTGAAAATGGAAAAGAACTTACAAGGCGTTTCTGGTGCTCTTAGGCTGAGATCGACACTCTAGTGTGCTTCGACGGGTTTGCATTCTGATTAGCATTGTTGATGGCAGAAATATGCAGTGCCTCCTTTGTCTGGGTACTGCGAATGACATCGACGAGCTCCTAGATAGAAATATGTACCGGCTGTTTATCGGCAGGAGCATGGCATAGATTGTAGCCTGTATCCCTGTACTGAATGCCGACCTGGTGATTCCAGGGAGCGTATATATGACCTCGTCGGTCAGCTTAGCTGGAATATCAAAATATTGCTGAAAAAGAATTACGTTAGTTTTATAAATATTTTAAATAAATAAATGAATAAAAATTGAAAAAGTATTAAGTTATTTACCTTCCAAGCTTCGAACAATCGTAGCTTGGATGAAGCAGAGACGTTGTGCCAGCGAGGGTGTTCCGATACAGGACTCATCTTCAGCACCTCTGTAAACTTGGCTAAGACGCTCCGTCATGGTTGTAACCTATTTAAGTGAATTAAAATAATTAATGAATGTTTAGATTATAATTTTTAAATAATAATTAATGAATGAAAAGAAACTACTAAAAAATACTTACTTTCTGACCTCCAACGTCAGGCAAACCTTTCCAGTGATGGATAGCTACTCGTGCTCGGTGGCCTGATCAGGGTCACCCTCCCGCTCAACAGGCATGTCTGGGGTATCCCCGAGGCGGACATCCTCAGGGGGCTGACTGCCTTAGCTACTGGCCCCCAGGGTGTTAGAAGGTAATGGAGGACGTCTAAGTGGCATGACCTAAACTATAATAAATGTTATTCATAATAAAACTAATAAATTATATTATACTAAACTATAAAACTAATATTGAAATTAACTTATAAACACTTAATGCTTTCTCTTTTGCCGTATCATTGACAAAAGTCTCCTTAAAGCGAATGGACAAGTTTTTGTTCCTGCGAAACTTAAAAATTAGTAAATCATAAAACTTAAAATAAGATTATTAAGTTGAAAATGGAAAAGAACTTACAAGGCGTTTCTGGTGCTCTTAGGCTGAGATCGACACTCTAGTGTGCTTCGACGGGTTTGCATTTTGATTAGCATTGTTGATGGCAGAAATACGCAGTGCCTCCTTTGTCTGGGTACTGCGAATGACATCGACGAGCTCCTAGATAGAAATATGTACCGGCTGTTTATCGGCAGGAGCATGGCATAGATTGTAGCCTGTATCCCTGTACTGAATGCCGACCTGGTGATTCCAGGGAGCGTATATATGACCTCGTCGGTCAGCTTAGCTGGAATATCAAAATATTGCTGAAAAAGAATTACGTTAGTTTTATAAATATTTTAAATAAATAAATGAATAAAAATTGAAAAAGTATTAAGTTATTTACCTTCCAAGCTTCGAACAATCGTAGCTTGGATGAAGCAGAGACGTTGTGCCAGCGAGGGTGTTCCGATACAGGACTCATCTTCAGCACCTCTGTAAACTTGGCTAAGACGCTCCGTCATGGTTGTAACCTATTTAAGTGAATTAAAATAATTATTGAATGTTTAGATTATAATTTTTAAATAATAATTAATGAATGAAAAGAAACTACTAAAAAATACTTACTTTCTGACCTCCAACGTCAGGCAAACCTTTCCAGTGATGGATAGCTACTCGTGCTCGGTGGCCTGATCAGGGTCACCCTCCCGCTCAACAGGCATGTCTGGGGTATCCCCGAGGCGGACATCCTCAGAGGGCTGACTGCCTTAGCTACTGGCCCCCAGGGTGTTAGAAGGTAATGGAGGACGTCTAAGTGGCATGACCTAAACTATAATAAATGTTATTCATAATAAAACTAATAAATTATATTATACTAAACTATAAAACTAATATTGAAATTAACTTATAAACATACAAATTTTAATTTAAACTAGTTAATTAACATGCTAGTTTATTTAATAATGAAACTAATTAATAAAATACAAATTAATTTTAACTAAAAATTAATTAAAAACTAATTACATACAAATTAATTGAAATTAACTAATAAACATACTAATTAATTTACATGCTAATTTACTTAATAATCAAACTAACTAATGTAACCTAATTAATTAACATATACTAATTAATAATAACTAAAAATTAATTAAAAACTAATTACAAATTAATTCATTGAAATTAACTAATAAACATACTAATTAACATAAAGTAAAATTAATTAACATGCTAATTTAATTGAAATTAACTAATTAACATACTAATTACTTTAAATTAAATAATGAATGTGCAAATTACATAAGATTTAAAAAAACATAAAAATTGAAGAAAACGGAACTTACTCATAAACATTCCAATGATGGAGGGATTGAGAGAGGGGAAGGAATTTAGAGGAATGGGAAGGAATTTAGTGAGGGAGGGGAATTGAGAGGAATAGGAAGTTGACAGAAAAAAAGATATGGTGAAAATGGTAGTCACAATACTGTTTTAATTGCAATTTAGTGACGGATTTGGTCGCTAATCACTTAAAAATCTGTTGTGCGTGCTTGCTCAATGATGGAATGTGTCGTTCATAGATATGAAGCACGTCGTCTTTGTTCTTATGAAGATGAGCAAGGCGAAGCAAACGATCATTGATCTTATGTAGACGACATAGTTCAAATTTCAACAATGGTGACTGCTCATCTTCCTGGGAGACGCATTCCGTCATCCATTCCCGCCATAATTTTCGTTAAATTTTTAGCTACGTGCCTATTAATTACCCTTAACGACGCACTCCGCATCCAAGAAGATGGACAGAAACACAAAATCTATATGTTACAATGAGCTTAAAGACGCACTTCATTGTTATGCTCACTTGAATACTTAGAAAAAGTTCCAAAATATCTCTGTTCGGTGACTTAACGATGCACTTCGTCGTTAAGCTCACTTCAACACTTAGAAAAAAAATTCCAAAGTCTCTCTATTCAGTGAAGTTAATGAAGCGTTTCGTCGTTAACGTCACTTATATTTTATTATATTACGACGTCCTTCGTCATTAATATAAGTTTTTTTTTCTTTTTTTTTCCTTGCATTTTTTCCCGTTACAAATAAATAGTTCAATCATCCTCATCAAAATCTTTAGTTTTTCCTGAGTCAATACTGTCTTCTTCAGTTTCTTCTTCATTTGTTTCATCTGGAGAAGATTCTTATTCATTTTCAAGTGGAACATACACATTCAGTTCATCAAAAAGTAATCTTTATTGCATCATTCAAGGGACGAGCAGTATCAGAATTAATACCTTCATCGATTTCACGATGTTGCACTTCATCCTCCTAGAATGCAACGTAATTCTCTCTATATTTATCAGGAAGGCTATCATTTATTATCATCGGTCTTACTTTACAAACAACTAACCAATCAGATAGATCTCTACGGTGTGCAAGATAATTTAAATAATAAACCTGAATTGCTTGTTGTGACAATTGGGTGCGCATGTGTTTTATCCGGTTTAACTTAACGGTTTTAAGATTGGTATGATTGTGAATCCCACCTCGTCGCGTTGTTTCAAACCATGTGCAATTAAAAACAATTGTACGCTTAAGACTCGGTCCTGCAAATTGAAGCTCAATAATCTCATCAATGATTCCATAGAAATCTTTTGCGTTTTTCCCAAACAATTGACCCTTTATGCATATGACACTGTTGTTTGTTGCTCGTTCACTGAATGAGCTTTGGTTTGAAATCTGGAACCTTGAACGAGATAACCGGTGTAAGATCTTGCGATTCTTGATGGACCTTTTGTGATCCATAATATGCATGGATCAGAGATCGGTAGTGTGGGGAAATCAATGTTATTGTAAAACCATGAAAAAAAATCTTTATCGATGATGTCCCCGTCTTTTGATTCAGTAATACCGGGGTGTGATGGTCGTACAAAGAAATTCACAAATAATCTACATAAAATGCAGGAATGAATGAAGCTTTAAAACAAAATTCGATTGTCTCTCATATTAAATTTGCACATGTCAACTCTCTCAAGAATACACTTAACTGCGCCAACGGTTCCCAATATTTCTGTTCGAGGAACGCTCTGAATGCAACAGGCATCAATCGTTGCATGAAAATGTGACAATCGTGACTTTTCATTCCGAACACAGTATGACTCTGCGCATCAATGCATCTAGAGAGATTAAGAAAACGTAAACATAAGGGAAGTTAATCGATCACATCCATTCAAATAGTAATTTGTTCTCTTCTATTTAACATGTATTTGCCCTTGGTGTAGTGTCCACTTTCATCTGACTCTAAGTCAGGGCGACGACATATTTCCTGGATGTCATATCGTGCCTTCAAGTTGTCTTTTTGTAACGACCCGCTCTTTAAATTCAAATGCACAGCGGAAGACTCAATTTTTAAAGAAAAACGGTATGGGTTCGTTTAAAAATCGAATAACCAAAACCTGTTTACAACCCAAATTTCCAGAAAAAGCGATAAATCGGGAATTTCGTATACCAAAAGACATTTAGACCATAAAACATAGACATATTTTACACAAATACCCTTTTGGGCTCAAAAAGACACAAGTATGTAAAGATGGTATAATTTACAAGCATTTCAATGAATGCTAAACAAAAATGAGTTCTTAGTATTGTCCATACACCATCTCGATTAGTCACGCGGCTCCACCTCCTCTACCACGCTTCTTAGCTCGAGGTTTACCTGAAAATTGTAAGTGTAGCACCATTAGCATAACATGCTAGTGAGAGTAAAACGAAAGCAAGTAATCCTATGAACAAAATCTCATAACCAAAATCGTGTCCAAAGACCTATAATGCTCAATACTACCCACATCCACACTTCCAATTTCCATACAATCAATCGATAGTAGAATGCCACCTGTACACGTCATTCAATACCATGAGATAGAAATAAAGACTTAAAGTAAAATTAACATTCACAACTAAGTCTCACTACACGTTTCTAAAGAATCGGTAGTTTCATCGTATCGTGCTATTGTATGGATCGAAATCAACATACCACGTACCATATCACAACCATCGCACCATGATACGTATGGATCCGAATCAACATACTATCATGTGCCGTATCATAGATCATAATACCATGGTACGTACGGATCCGAATCCACGTACTACCATGTACCATATCTCAATCATCGGATATCAGGACTTTCACCATTTCGGGTATCAGGACTTTCACCATTTCGGATATCAGGACTTTCACCATTTCGGTATCAGGACTTTCACCATTTCGGATATCAGGACTTTCACCATTTCAGGTATCAGGACTTTCACCATTTCGGATATCAGGACTTTCACCATTTCATGTATCAGGACTTTCACCATTTCAGGTATCAGGACTTTCACCATTTCGGATATCAGGACTTTCACCATTTCAGGTATCAGGACTTTCACCATTTCGGATATCAGGACTTTCACCATTTCGCAACATGATACGTATGGATCCGAATCAACATACTATCATGAGCCACTTTACAAACTGTTAAGCTTCCTAAAAGTTAGTTAATCTCAAAGAATCCTACTAAGTTATTACGAAGCCTAACTATCTAGATTACACGAGTTAACACTCAAGTGTATCTCTTGAGCTACTTTAACTTTCAACCACTCAAGTAACTCTCATTACACTTTTCTCTATCATCTCCAATTCACTTTGTAACACTTTCAAACCACTCCGATGTTTCCTTTTCATCGAACTAATTATAGTTCCAAAATTCCTCCACTAACTTCCGAATTAAAGTCTCTAACCAAACTTAACTTCTAAGAAGCTAAATCCCGCTTAACTTCGATAAACAATAACATAACGAAACTTAATTCATAAAACAACTAACTTTCATTTTAAACTCACCTTGTAAACAACGTCAACTCCGAAACACCGGTTGACCAAAAATCACGATCGATGCACGAAACCTATAATTAAATACACCTAAAGTATATTAATTAACCGAATCGAAGAACGATCGTCACGATACTAAAATAAAAGACAAAACAACCCAGAACTTATGCCAAGAGGCCCACGGCCCAAGGGAAAGGAAGAAAAGGAATTTGTTTTCCGGATTTTAAGCACTTTAAAGACATTTTGGTTTGGTTTCGGGTACTTTGGAGATTGGTAACCTCAATGGGTATTCGCAATTTAGGGTTTTGAGCATTAAACCATTTCCGAAACAAATAGAAAATAGCAAAAACATAGTAAACTAAACATCCTAAATCAAGCCAAAAGAAGGAAAATCACAAGGAACGGGTTTCCGGCTCAAACTTGGTTTTAGGTTTTAGGGAAAGTTCCTAAAAATGACTATAACGACTTTCCCGATTGATATCTTAAAGCTCCGGTGAACGAATTCGAAGATTACAACTCAAAACCTCCATTAAAACACTATTCACATCAAAATTAAGAAACTTTAACATACCTTTAAGCCTCGAGAAAACGAGCGAAAATTACGTTCGGTAGGTTGGAAATGATCTACGGGCCAAGGGCTTTCCGATGGATGTAGAATCGATCCGATCCACCGAGAAATAAAGAAAATCAAAATTTTGGGGGAGGGGGTTTGGTCTTCACGGCAGCAAGGAGGAGAAAAGGTGCAGGAATTTCTATTTTTTTGACTAAGTGTTGATATTTAAGAGAAGGTGAATAGTGATTTTTAGATATTTAAGAAATCGGGTAATGACACCTACGTCCCTCTTTTGTTTTTGCTTTAAAAACGAATCCCGAAGCTCGTAAATAAATCTAAAGGTGATTTAATAATTATTAATTGGTCCGTTAATAATTATTAATGTCACCAAAACATATTTAATAACTAAAACGATTAAAAATAAATTCGGACGAAAATAGCTACTAAAATCGAAGTTACTGAATTAAAACTAAACTTTAAATGCTTTAATAAATAAAAAAAAATTTACCTCTAAAAGTAACGGGACGTTACACTTTCGTCTTATTTGACACATTTAAAACTATATTGAAGACATTGTTGAACACGTTCTTTTTGATATGCATGACATCCAAGTTGTGCTTGATCAGTAAATCTCCCCAATACGGTAAATCCCAAAAAATACTTCGTTTCTTCCAACCACTGTTTTTACTAGCAGATTTATTTGCAACCTCAGCCCCAATCTCAGTCATTTTTTTCATGCCAATAGAATCCAACTCGTGTAAGATTTTGATTTCACTAAAAACTCGGGGAGGGCCTTGGTTGCGTGCATTTCGACCCCTTATACCAATCTATCTTGTTTGTTCGAAACAAATTGTCGCTCGGTCAAACCAACAAGTTTTTTGTCCATGTTTCAATGAGAAAGCTCCAGTGTCAATCATGCAATGAGGACAGGAATAGTTTCTGGATGTGCTCTAACCTACGGTAAGTGTAAATAATTATATATATTATCATGCAATTACCAAAAAATTAAAATAATTAATAATAAGCTAGTGTTCTTACCATATAACATTGAATATGTTGGGAAGTCACTGATCGTCCAAATTACTGCGGCTCTCATATAGAAATTTTGTTTTCTCGATACATCATATGTCAATGCTCCATTATTCCACAAATTAATCAACTCAACAATAAGAGGTTGAAGGTAGACATCTTGGGACAACAAACATCCATCTCGTTTGTAATTTGGATACATGTATAACCATCGAAGACTGTTGAAGTGACGAATTCCTGGAAATTTCTAACCTTTGTTTCGGACTCTTTGAACCCAATACGATAATCGTTAAGAATATAACAGTATCTTTCATACACATCGATGGAGGTAGGTTATACAATGTCAACATAACAGGCCACAAAGAGTATTGTGTACCAGAAGTGCCGAACGGGTTAAAACTGTCAGTACATAACTCCAATCTAACATTTCTAATCTCCGTTGCAAATTATGGATGACAACGATCCAAATGCTTCTACGTGTTAGCATCAGACTGATGTTTTATATGACCATCCTCTTGGGAATGCTCGTAATGCCATCTCATGTGAGAAGCCCGTGACTTCTAATGCATACAACCGTTGAAGACGAGGAGTGATCAGTAAAGAAAACATACGAGTATGTGAAATGAAAGTGCGTTTAACTTGTTTTTATCTCGGATGAAAACATAATTTATAATTATGAAGACTAGAATCTTCGTCCCCCCAGAATATCATGCATCCATTCGGGCAACAATCAATCTTCTCAACAGCCAACCCGAAATCCTCCACTAATTTTTTCATATCGTATAAACTTTCTAGCAATGTGTTGTTCGCATGGGCGCAACGATGAAACCATTGTGAAATCGAATTAAAACCTCTTTTGGGATATGATACGACACTTTTATATTAAGAAGCTCCATAGTTATAGCCAGTTGACTGACGTCACAACCCGGTCCAGGTGACCTACTTGCTAATTCGAGCATACGGTACATTTGTTGTGCTTCTGGATTCATTTCCTCCTCCTCTAGAATAATATGACTATCATCTTGAGTATGATTAAACATATCTTCAAATCATATGCTGCATTTGTCCATACTCTTGCTGTTTGTCATCACGACCTTCTTCCACAATTGGCACTGCATTCGAGTTGTTGCCTTCATAGAACACAACTCGCTCCAATGCCACATTATAATGATCGTCAGATTCCCCTTGATAAACCCACTGGTAATAATTCTCCACAAAGAAGCGACTATATAGGTGTTTCTTCACATCAAATGACGAAAATATCTTCTTATTTTTACAATTTTTGTACGGACATCGTATCATTTTTCCATTACGATCAAAATCATCGGTACTTTCACAAAACTCCAAGAATTCTTCAACCTCTGCTACGAGTTGATCGTTCAAATAGTCTTTTAATAGGCAAACATACATCCATTCATGCATTTTTGTAGACAATAGAACAAACACATCTCTGATTCTCTCGAAATACAAAATTGAAAAAAGAAGTAAAATAATATTTTTGATGATGATTATATATTATTGCTCAACACATCTATATATAAACTGTAATTTTAGAGACGAAATACCTCGTTTCTATGGCGGGAAGCTTTCCCACCATATCTGGGGGCGACGAAATCTGTCGTCCATGTGGCGGGAAGCTTTCCCCCCATATTCTTGGGCTACGCATTCTGTCGCCCACGTTGGTGGGAAGTTTCGCGCCATATACAAGGATGTATCCCATCGTTCATGGTTTTCGCAGGAGTTTTTGGCGCGATTTTAGTGACGAATTGCGTGGCAGACGTTGAGCAATTCCTGTTGCCTAAAATATCTAGCCAACTAGACGAAAGAATGCATTGCTAAAAGTCAACCCTTGTCTGGGCGAAGCATTTCGTCGCTACCTAGGGACACAATCCTTTTCGTCGCTATTGTCACAGTTTTTTGTAGTGAGATTGGTGTTATTGTAGGTGTTGATAATCACAAGTGTGGTAATTCGTTCGACACTTAGAAAGTGGTATACTTTACCAAGGCGAGTTAAAAGTGGTGGTTAGTAATTTTATGTATTGAGTTACATTACGTTATTGTTTGATCAAAGTTAAGAGATTCGTTTATTTATAAGAGTTATAAATTGTTGGATTGCGATTATGAACCTTGGAAGTGAGAGTTGTGCCACTTTACTTCACCGAGTGTTTTGGAGTGGGTTAGTGGTTTTTGAGTAGAAAGTAAGTCTTAGAGTATTCTTGGAAGTGATATAAGGTTAAAGAGAATTTTTAGAAGAATCTTGGAAATTGAAGGTACTTTAAAGTGTTTTATTGTCATTGGTGACATTGTGGTGTTTAACCATGGCTTTGCTTACTTTGGGAACTATGGACTTTGTGGAACTTGGCATCAGTAATGATTCTTGGTTATGGTTTATTCGATCTTATTACCTTGTGTAAGGAATAAGGGTTATGGTTTGATTTAAGTAGTTTTAGACCAAAGTAGCTTAGAAGTTTTTCTCGAAAGTTGTTTATGTAATTTATGTGTCTATTATCTTTGGTAGCATGGATGTGTTTAACTTGACAAATGTTTACTTTTAAATTACGATCTTCGTGAACTTGTTAAACGGCTTGGAAGTTATTCTTTGGGATTTAAAGTGTTTTATTGTCATTGGTGACATTGTGGTGTTTAACCTTGGTTTTACTTACTTTGGGAACTATGGACTTTGTGGAACTTGGCATCAGTATGATTCTTGGTTATGGTTTATTCGATTTTATTAGCTTGTGTAAGGAATAAGGGTTATGGTTTGATTATGGTAGTACCGAGGATTATAAAATTCTAATGATAATAAGATTGATGTTGATTGTTGTAGTACCGTGAAGTATGGAATTCTAATAAGGATTGATGTACTTGGGAATTTGGCAAGAGACAACAGTTTGAGGAGCACAAAAGATAAGCATGTAATTAAGTGTAATTTGTATGGTAGAATATTTGTTAGTTGTTTTGTTGTGATGCAACATGGTTATGAACCGATTTATGGATATGTGTAGTCTATGGATCGAATAGGCTATGGGTGTCACTATAGCGAGATACTTATGGATATGTGTAGTCCATGGATGAAATAGGGCTATGGACGTCACTATATTGAGATACTCATGGATATGTATAGTCCATGGAGGAAATAGGCTATGGGCATCACTATATCGAGGATTGTGGTACTATGATAAATCGGCTTCATGACATGAGCATCCCAACTTGTTTGTTAGTTGTTACGTAAAAAATGCTTATCCTTTGTACAAGTGTTTTGTTTTCAATTGAAACATCTTGTGGTTCGATGTATGTCGAAATTGAGAATTTATTGGTGTATGATTAGGTTGTATCGGAAGTGTAGAATGGGTAGTAAAGAGCATTTTAGGCCTTTGGACACAATTTCCTGTATGGAATTCGGTCCATACGATTACTTGCTTCCATTCTACTCTCATTAGCATTTTTATGCTAATGTTGCTACACTTACAACTTTTCAGGTACTTCTCGTTCAAAAGAGCGTGGTAGAGGAGGTGGTGTTGCTTGACCGGAGGTCGATGGCTTGGACATGAACATGGATTTTTGTTGAGCATTCTAGAAATGCTCATTGTGTATATTTCCATCATCGCATATTTTGTATTATGAGCTCATGAGAGCGTTTTAAAAACTTGTGTCTTGTGATTTTATTTTTATTTAAGAACTTATTTATAATCGGAGTTTCAATTAGAACCCCTTTGTAACCTTCCCAATTTCTGTTACTTGTTTCTTTTTCTCATTTTTTAAGAAATGGAGTTATTTTGTAACTATTCTTGTTTCTTGTTTGTCTTTTTTTAGAAACCCTTCTCAAAATTGTGTAAAATTTTTAGAAACAACAAATTATAGTTTCTTATTTCTCACTCTTGTTTCCAAAATTTTCAATACATTGATAAATTATTACGTTGTCCCGTTTTGACTTTTAAAATATATTATAAATATCCAAAAATCATATCGATATAATATTTTTAAATATTTCATTAAAGTTGTAATATTTTTAACATATTTTTTTAAATGAGAAACAGAATTAAAAAAAATAGGCTCGGGTTGATTTTGAATAACTTATTATAAAATATTAACTAATTTTATTGTTTGGTATTGTGAAATTTTATAAATTTTTTAAAACTTACTTTTGATAACCGTCAAATTCTAAAAGCTGAGACGCACCTTCTTTTTAATACAACTTTTTATAAAATCTTTTTTTCTCTCTCAACTCCACTAACATTTTTTTTTCTCCTATGAAATATTTGTACGTTAATTTGCTTTTTTTCCCCCTCACAATAAAAATATTTTGATTTGTTGTGTGTATTCTTCATTATCATCAAAATTAAAATTTGAAGATAAATTCTATTCATTTGTTGAATGTTATGTATGAGATGAACCAAACTTTAAACCCTAACTAGAAAATAAATATTAAAATGAATTTGATCCAAAAGTGGATATGGAAAAGAAAAAAAAAGAATTAGTTTGGTTTGATTTAAAATCTATTCAAAATTTTGTGTTTTATTTGTAAGATACGGACTTACTTTCATTTTTTATGTTTTAAAAAAATATTAGATTTATTAATTAAAAGAAAAAAAAAAAGATTTTAAATTAAAATTTAAAGATTTTTGCAATAATTATGTCTTCATAAAAATAGATCAAGTATCTTTAAATCAATTTATCAAATATTCATATATCTGTCACAGTACTTTTAGAAGTTAAATTTACCAAACACTAATTAATTCATAAGTTGAATTTAACAAACACTAATCCGATTCATCATATAGCTGATTTTTTCTACACCACAATTGAGTGGCCGCAACTATTTTAAAAGGTACAGCAATACTAAACTAGCCGATAATTATCAAACACATTTGTTTATTTTTCATCCATAAAAAAGAAATAAGTAACTGTTACCAAACATATTTCAATTTCTCTATTTTAAAAAATAAGAATAAGAAAAAAAAAATTGAATCGGGAAGGTTACCAAAAGGATCCTAAGTTTTTTAGTCAATTCTACTTAAGATGACTGGATACAAAAGAGATTCTCTCATATTCGAACCTACGGAAAAAAACGACAGCCACACTAAAAATTTGGTTATGTGTTTAAGATCTTGAGAGAAATTTCATTGGATTTGGTTTTTTCTTTTTTTTGTTACATAATTTTCTTGCTAAGATTTAAAAACTAATATATTCAAATCAAACCCATTTAACTCAAAATCTAGCTGTCCATCTAGTCATGGCATCTCAACTTTCTCTGTAACCAAACACTAGTTTGAAATTGATCTTACTTTCTCGAGCAAGAAAAGAGAGGATAATTTTAAACATCTGTGTTCTGTTTTGTTCTCTCTAAACATTTAATCTAAAAGGCTTTCAACCAAAAGATAAGCTAAGAAGTTTCTCTAGGGAGTCTCTTGGATTGCAGGATCCATCCCAATTCCAGGCCCAATCCCAAGCCCACCTTGGGCCCGTAAGCTGTCTATGTAATTCCTAACCTCCTGTGCTATCATCCTTTGCATGATCGTTGCCAAACATGTTTCGTCCAACTGCTTTTTACAATTCTCTCCCTCGCCGTCACCGGCTCTGTCCCTCACCGACATGTGTTGTTTCCCGTCGCTCTCATCGCTCTGCATCATCGCCTCTTCCTTCACTTTCACGAACCCCGGCGGTACCTCCCCCGGTGGCGATAGCGTCAACGACGTCTCCAGTCCTCCATGCGCCTTATCACCCCTGCTACCATTCTTCTCAAGCAACGTATCGATGCACTTACTGCGTTTTAAACTCGATTCCGAATCAGAAGAAGATGATCCAGGGATGTCGTAACTCGGACGCTTCATCGTGAAAGTGTTAGAATCAGAGGATATTAAGTCGGAACCACGACGTCGTCTCAAAGTTGAGTTCCAATGATTCTTAATTGCATTGTCCGTACGGCCAGGAAGGAGGCGAGCAATGGTGGACCACTTATTACCATGAACGGTATGAGCCTGAACTATGATCGAGTCCTCTGCGGGGGTAAAAGGACGGTGTTGAACGGTCGGACTGAGCTGATTGCACCATCGGAGACGGCAAGACTTACCAGATCGGCCAGGAATGCCGGTGCTGATTAAGGACCAATTTCTGGCTCCATGTTCTTCAACTAATTTGATCAAGGTAGCATCTTCTTGTGGACTCCATGATCCTTTAACACGATTCCGATCCCCGATACCGATACCGATCATCACCATATCTAATCTTCTAAGTCTTAAGAAAATAAAGAGAACAAAGAGTCCTTTTGGTTTAAAAAGGGAGAAATTGTAACCGTTTTGATAGAGAGGGGTTGTTGGCATGAACCATAAAACCGCTACTAGAAAATAACGACTTCTCTCTTTCTCTCTCTCTTCTTTTTAATTACTCTTTGGACTTTTAAAACAACAAAAGCGCGTTTGGTTTGTTATTTCCTTTTATGATTAATAATTTTCATTTAAGGAAAAAATTGTATTGTAGAAATAAAAATGAAAATGAAGAAGGGATGAGATTTAAAAGATCTATCGGTAAAGGAAGAGTAGGTGGGAAGAGTGAGATGGATGATAAGAAGAAGGTGAGGAGTGGTTGTAACGGCTATCCGTTACAAAAGCACAAATAAAGGAGGAACTGAAACTGAAATTCGAACTGAAATGGATGTATTCTATAGTATAGACTCAGATTCAGAGGTCACCGTAACGGAATACTGTTGCCAGTTATTAAAAAAAACGTATAATAGACGTGGCCCTCTCTAACTGCCTATGCCTACGTTGTCATTCATAATCTAGAACTCTACTCATAGAACTTTCTTTTGGTAATATTATTAATTTTTATATTTTGTTTCTCATTCTTTGTTTCGGGGTTTTGAGCGAATTTATAGTTAAAAAAAAATCTGAAAAATATTATATAAACAAAATTATTATAAAAATATTGTGTAACAACCCGAAATTTCTAAAAACATAGAAATCATATGATAACAGTTGAAGCATAAATCATAAATAATATCAGTTCCTTTTCATTCAAAAATCAATAAAAAAAAATTCAAACACTGATCGCCACCTTATTTCGAAAACTAAAATCATCACAAATTCTTGTTTAAAAAACAAACGAACTAATCAATCAGAGTAAAATAAAAGATGGTAAAACATCAACATAGTTTAATCAAATCTCATCCCAATATAACTAAAGACAAAAGAATAAAAAGTCGCTGAAACCATCTACTCACCTCGAATGTCATCAACCGCCAACCTTCTACTTTCCTTTACCTGAAAAAAAATTCTAACATCATGAGGCTACACTCAATGAGTAGAACAATGCTAAAACAAAAATAATGACATAAGAGGTTTCCTAAGTCATTAAGTCCATAATCGGCCTCACCAACTTCCAACAATTCACTCGTACCTTTCAAACTCAACGTCTCAAATCTCCCCTTTATCCGCAAATAAAGAGAGATTTCACTCGAAAAAGATTTAAACACTATTTTCACAATTTAAACCTTTCGAGATAAATACAACTTAACCTAGTACTTCTAATCTCCTCTTTGTCTGCAAACAAATAGAGACTATGCTCGAGAAAGATTTTAAACACTCTTTTCACAATTTAAAACCTTTCGAGGTATTCACTATTTAACCTAATGCCTCTAATCTCCTTTTTATCCGCAAATAAAGAGAGACTACGCTCGAGAAAGATTTTAAACACTTTTTTTTTTCACAACTATAATCATTCCCTTCACGACATATTCTTCATTAAGTAAGGCCTTACTTAATGCGAACCTCCAACCATATTACTCAAGGCATTCGAAGGAATATGATTTAAAAAGAAGCATCACTACCAGAATGTCTAACAAGCCTATGTTTAGTTTTTAGCCTTACCGTTTCTACCCAAAACTAACTTTTCTAAGGCTTAAACTTAGTAATTCAAAATTCTAGAAATTTATCTCAATATCAACCTTAGAATGACCAAAAATCACAAAAAAATACATTGAGATCACTTCTAACAGTTACCCCAAACATTACCCAACACTAGAAGCAAAATTAGCCTAAACTAGTGTAGTTTCACTCATTTTTCGGACATTCAAAGTCTAACACTTTCTTACTAATAAATCAGCGGCATAACGACTCTATTAGCACTCCCAAAGTCGCCCCTAAACATCCAAAACACACCACAAATAAATCGAGGTTCGATTATTAAATATTTAACCACATAGTGTAGTATTTTCGAATTTATGGGCACTAATAAGACAACCGTATTCTTCACAATCAGAAATATTTAATCATCTTTAAACATTCAAATGCAAGCTTAAACATCCAATTAAAACCATATAATTCCACAATTTTAGTTTCCAATCATACGATATCGATATCCAAAAATATGCATGTTTAGTCTCAATTTTTCAACATAGTTTAATCCAATTTCTCATAACTTTATATTCAGCTCCAAAATCCTTATTTCATGCACTCAATCATCTATTCAAATGTCCAAAATCAGAGATTGATAGCTTTTAAAGAAAAAGAAAACAAAACATGAAACTATTTAATTTTTAACAAAGTTCTACTCACCTTCAAGTAAAGTTTCAAGATCTTGAATTTTCCTTATTCAAGAACTTCCACAACCTTTCAAAATCTAAAGGAAATAGTCACCACTTTTTCGAATATTTATCCAATTCAAGAACCAAGTTGAAATCAACCTATAACGATGAATTAACGAAGAAAAATCGATCAAAAGTCGAAGAAACAATAACCAACCCGAATGGTTTTTGGGTTATAACTCTTTAAAAAGTAATGATATTGATAGAAAACCAATTCCAATGGAAAGATAACGGAAAAATTATCTGAATGGACTACTTACTTGCACAAATCGAAGTCCAAATGAAAAGGTTATGGCAAAATTACTTCCTGAGGTTAGCTTTGGGCGAAAATGGGAGAATTGAGGATAATGGAGGGTTGATTTTCGGTTAAAGGAAGAAGAAGAATAAGGACTTTAGGGTTCAATCCCGATTTCCATTATTTAAGAAAATGCTACTATGCCAAAACGGTCATAACTCATTCATCGGGACTCAGAACGACGAGTCGTCAGTTGCGTTGGAATCGTAATAACAAGACGATCAACATCATCTAAAAATATTAAATTAAACTTGTGGTTTTAATTTTGAGGTTTTAAAAATTATCAAAAAGCCCTTACGAGATACAAGAGATTTCTCATTCAATTTATGATCCAATCTCATTAATATCATTTGAGAAATCATTTTATTTATAATCTTACTTGGTAACGGGTCGTTAAAGACTAATCACCTTAAAAGGCTTTTCGTCCTCGAAAAGTTTCACTGCATGGTAAAGGAATGAGGTTCTTATTCCACATAATTTCTTTATGCTCTCAAGCTGCATTTTGTGATGTATTTTTCCTCACACTAAATAAAGAATTAAATGAGTTCAATCCTAATCAGATTCTTAAATTATTTTTTTCATAAACATCTATTCAATCTCTCTAACACATCAAACGGTCCAATAAACCTTGAACTCAATTTTCCTTTTGTTTCCCAAATTTTATAAATCCCTTCATTAGAGCTATCTTCATAAACACATGATCTTAGATAGAGAACTGAAAGTCAATCCTCCTTACATCTGCATAACTCTTCTATCTACTCTAAGCAGTTTTCATTCTTTCTTCGATCAGCTCAACTAATTCATTATTCATATGCACCAACTTAGGTCCCAAGAGTTTTCTTTCTCCTACCTCATCCCAATGAATTGGAGACCTACACTTTCTCCCATACAGTGCCTTAAATGGTGTCATCTCTATCGTAGCTTGAAAATTGTTGTTGTAAGCAAACTCTACTAGCTACAACTTCTCATCCCAACTACCCCCAAAATCTAGCACATATGCTCTAGGCATATCCCCTAAAATCTATTTTAACCTCTCGGTTTGACCATTTTCCTGAGGATGAAAAGCGGTTTTGATAGTAACTTAGTACCCATGGCACTATGTAAACTCTTCCTGTACTTTCAAACAAATCAATTGTCTCGATCTGACACAATAGTCACTGGCACTTCATGCAACTTTACTATCTCCATGAGACACATTTGAGCTCAAGTCTCAATAGGATAACTCGACGTCTCTGGAAGGAAACACTATGATTTGGTCAACCATCCATAATCTCCCAATTCACATTATTACCCTTCAAAGTTCTATGCAATCCACAAATAAAGTTCATCAATACCGCTTATTGTTTTCCACATTGAAACAGGACAGGAAATCAAATATTCAAAAAGGCTGCTTCTTAAATCCTTGATTTGATGATAAATCAAACATTTTTTTACGAACTCAAACATATCGTTTTTTTTCCGTACCAGACCACAAATAATCATCTTTAAATCCTATTACATTTTGTTACAACCTGGGTGCTCTGAAAAACATAGAGGTATATGCTTCTTCTAACAAGTCCCTCCTCAAGGTATCTTTCTTAAGCACACACAATCATCCACGATAAACTAAGACAATATTTGTGGAGAAGTTGTAGTACCAATATAACTTTCACTCAGCATCCGGAAATATAACCTGCTAGACTATTATCTGCCCTTTATGCATCAATGATCTATTGTCTTTAAGTATGCCCCACCATTGATCTAGACAAACTAGCAGTCGTCTCGAAAGTCATTGATGACATCTCAGCTTGTTCCATTTCTAATTATAGTCTACGCTGACAGGCCCTAATAACAGAAGAATGATCATCTGCCACCATATTAGATTTATCCGGATGGCACAATATGTCACGATCATAATCTTTCAAAAGCTCCAACCACCTACGATGTCTCTTATTCAATTCATTCTAAAAGAAGAAATATTTGAGACTTATGATCCATAAAGATTAAAATATTTTCTCCATATAAGGAGTTTTTTCAAATCTTTCAAGGATGAAGCACAACTGCCAATTCTATATCTTGCGTGGATATTTTTTTCATGCTACATTCATTGTATCCTAGAAATGCATCTCTCTTTAGCCAAAATTAACACTTATTGGCGTAAAATCATTCATTTAATAATATGAGTAAAAGTACTCTCAAATGCTAAGTATGCTTATCCTCTGATCTCGAATAAACTAGAAATTCGTCTACGAAAATAGTCACGATGGATCCAGGAATCTCTGAAATACAATATTCATCATGTTCATAAAAATTTTCGGTACATTCATAAACCCAAAAGATATCATCACAAACTCGAAATAACTATAACGAGTCATAAAAAATGTCTTAGGTAGATCTTCTTCTCATTCCGAGCACTTTTAGAATAGCACTTCTCAAAGAATAGTTCAATTTTTTTTCATGTTACTACGTCATTATTATCTATGGATCTAACATTAGACTCCTATCAATATAAGGCATCATCAATTAAATAGTAAGTGCTACAATGCACCTTTAAATTGTCACCATTCTTAAACGCAACCCCTTAGTGCACATGAGAAATCCACTTCTCAACCTCATCTAGGTACATGTTTTCCATCAAACAAACATGTTGTGTATTTCTTATACCTTGAGAGATCAGACATCTTCAGTTAAACCTCCAGTTTTACCAAGTGCTCTTTGCATATCGTCGTACTTAGCTCGACGAATGTATACCCTAAGAGCAGCTGGCAGTACTTGAGCAACTACCAGATCTGGCAGTGCCTCAAATTTAAAAGGAACCTAAAAAAATACGTTATTCTCGTCAATCGGAGGAACATAATAAATGACCTCATACGATTACTCTTCATCGCTCTCAAAAGCGGGATTAAATCCACAGCCTCAACTGCGTCCCCTAGCTCGGCCACACATGGCTAATAGAGGCATATTGAAAACATTTCAAAAACACACATAAAATATAACAAACAACACATTGCAGTTATATCTTATCGAAATGACTTAAAGTAACTTAGTAACTCTCATTAATATAAAAATAAAGAAAATGAAACCTGGCATCGATGAGTTCATGGAATGGCGGTTTATTTGGATTTACGGTCTTCAGAATCATAAGAGCCCTGATACCCACTGTAACAACCTGAAATTTCCCAAACCATGAAAATCATATAATAACAGCGGAAGCATAAATCATAAGTAATCGCAGTTCCTTTTCATTCAAAAATCAATAAAAAAATTTCAAACACTGATCGCGACCTTATTTCGAAGACTAAAATCATCACAAATTCTTGTTTAAAAAACAACGAACTAATCAATCCAAGTAAAATAAAAGATGGTAAAACATCAGCATCGTTAAACAAATCTCATCCCAATATAACTAAAGACAAAAGAATAAAAAGTCGTCGGTGTGTAAATCCATGCCAAACCATCCACTCACCTCGAACGTCATCAACCGCCAACCTTCTTCTTTCCTTTACTTGAAAAAAAATATTGTAGCATCATGAGGCTACGCCTAATGAGTAGAACAATGTTAAAACAAAAATAATACCATGAGAGATTTCCTAAGTCATTAAGTCAATAATCGGCCTCACTAACTTCCAACAATTCACTCGTACCTTTCAAACTCAATGTCTCAAATCTCCCTGTTGGTGGAAATGGTGATGGATAGAATTAGATGGTGAAGGGTGGCATGCAAGTGCGCATGGTCAACAAGTAATAAAGTGGTGAGTGATTTTCGTGTCCCACGAAGATTGATGTGTAACAAGGCATAAATTCGTAGTAAAAAGAGAAAATGATGAAATGACTGATTACAGAATAATAAGAAAGCGAGTAGATGGATCTATCACAGGGTGTAAATCAAGGATGAGTGTGGATATTGTGCAATAGGGCAGAGATGGGATATACTAACTTTTGAATCAATTGAGATGCTTTGAAATGATAACAAGTTCATGCAAACCTTCGAACTAAGCTCTGGGAAGTAGTGATTCTATCCTCTCGAATATTCACCAATGTGTGACTTCAATGGAGCCTTATCTTTAATTGCTTCCATTTAAACGATACTCCTACTTCTTCTAACATGTTCTGAAGATTAGTTCACTTATGATTTAATTTATCTCTAACTTAAGTCATAAGCTTGTTGAGTTTCTTTTGAAATGCTAACCTTAATATTTCTCAATACAAGGTTAAACTCTTCTTACTAGGCTTTCACTTAGCTTTAGAGAAGATAGAAATAAGAACAACAACATCATAAATTCATTATGTATTCAAATCCTCATTTTCATACTAATGATAATCCCCCCTCTGCCCTTGTAGCACAATATCACAAGGGTCTTGAGCTCATTGGAGCTAAAGTTTCAAAATCATACAAGGTAAAATAGTCCATGTTTTCTGAAAATGAAATACAAAGTATGAAAACTAAATAAAAACTGAAAAACTAATCCTTCTTCGCTATCGCCTTCTTGTTCTTCTTTTGTTTTCGATCCTCTCCTTTTCTTATCCAGAAAAACAATATAAGTATCATCATTGATATGAATTATGTAGCCATGCATTTAAGGAATTCAAGCTTAAAGAGTACATGCATTGATGACAACTCAAGTTGCATTAAATGCACTCAAGACGTATTTATGACAACTCAAGCTTGAAGTGTAGTAGCATTGATGACAACTCTAGATGCATTTATGACAACCCAAGCTTCATTCAAGGCAACTTAAAGCTTCATTCAAGATAACTTCAATACACTTCAAGACAAGCATTAATGGCATTTAAAGCTACTTTTAAGCATCATGTATCGGTTTCAATTGTTTTAGATGCATTGTAAGTTACAAAGTAATAGTGGCGATTGTAACTCATGTTTTAGCTTTAATTTCGGGGTTACAAGCTAGGGACATCATGGGGCTGTTATGGGAGCATTATGAACGAAATTTACATGTCTTTTATGCCTATAAATAGGCTTTATTTTAGCTATTGTAAATCGATTTGAATGATGAATGAAATGTAGCATTTTTATGCACATGGAGAGCCTGAGCCTCGACCCTTTGTAATCTTGCTTTAGATTACATGTTTAGAAACATTCAAGAGGGGAGTGATCAACCAACTTGTGGAGTGTTTGAGTCATGAGATGATGGAACGTAATTGTTTGGGTCCATTTCATGATTTTTAGATCACACAAGGCAATGCTTTTCTAGCCTTTCCTTGGGGTTGTTTCAAATGGCATATGTGGGTTCTTTGGTTGTGATCTTTTTGGGTCCTTAGTTAAGTTTAAGGGTTCTTAAAGCATTTTCGAAAGGGTTTTCGTATCATATGATATGAATTATGTAGCCATGCATTTAAGGAATTCAAGCTTAAAGAGTACATGCATTGATGACAACTCAAGTTGCATTAAATGCACTCAAGACGTATTTATGACAACTCAAGCTTGAAGTGTAGTAGCATTGATGACAACTCTAGATGCATTTATGACAACCCAAGCTCATTCAAGGCAACTAAAGCTTCATTCAAGATAACTTCAATACACTTCAAGACAAGCATTAATGGCATTTAAAGCTACTTTTAAGCATCATGTATCGGTTTCAATTGTTTTAGATGCATTGTAAGTTACAAAGTAATAGTGGCGATTGTAACTCATGTTTTAGCTTTAATTTCGGGGTTACAAGCTAGGGACATCATGGGGCTGTTATGGGAGCATTATGAACAGAAATTTACATGTCTTTTATGCCTATAAATAGGCTTTATTTTAGCTATTGTAAATCGATTTGAATGATGAATGAAATGTAGCATTTTTATGCACATGGAGAGCCTTGAGCCTCAACCCTTTGTAATCTTGCTTTAGATTACATGTTTAGAAACATTCAAGAGGGGAGTGATCAACCAACTTGTGGAGTGTTTGAGTCATGAGATGATGGAACGTAATTGTTTGGGTCCATTTCATGATTTTTAGATCACACAAGGCAACTGTTTTCTAGCCTTTCCTTGGGGTTGTTTCAAATGGCATATGTGGGTTCTTTGGTTGTGATCTTTTTGGGTCCTTAGTTAAGTTTAAGGGTTCTTAAAGCATTTTCGAAAGGGTTTTCGTATCATTTGGTATCGAGCATCGGTTACGATTTTGTGGCGATCTCTAGAACAGGTTTTATCCAATCTATCCTTTTCATTCTTGTTGTTTTCAATTCGTCCTATCTTTTCGTTTTTGTCCAAGCATGAATTTGTCTTCATCTTTTCATTCGATCTTGTTTCTATCTTAAAAGATCACATTCGATCTTGAAAAAAAAAAAAAAAAAAAAACAAAGCTTTGCATCCAAGAGCACCAAATCTGTTCATCTTGTGTTCATCTAGCAAGTTCTTGATTTTCTGAGTTTGATTCTTAAAATTCGTGTATATCTGATTGGAATGTGTTATTATATCAGTTATATGTCATAAAACATCAGTTACAAGTCATATTACACAATCCTTGATCTCTAAAAACGTTTGAAATTCAAATCTGCCAAAACTGCCCATTTTTTGTAACCGCCGCATTTAATGCTGCTGTTTTGTGTCGAAATCCTTACATAACGTCCGAATTTACTTGTTTGTCCTGAAGAGAAAATATTTATCATCTTGTTATAATTCAAATATCAGAAGGGCGCATAGTCAAATTCGTAACCAAAAATATTCAAATATTGGGATTCAATTCAGTGCGCAGATTGCTCGTAAATTGCAACACCTTATCTCCGTTGATTGGTGTTTTCATTTGTGATTGAATTTCTGAGTTTGGCAAATTTTAAGCTCTTCATAACAGAGATATTAACCAATATATGGGCTGCTTCTCTTAAAGTAAAGGCCAATCTTGAAGGAAATTTGAGCGCAAACACGAGTGGAACAAAGAGAGTTGTAAAAAAGGAGGGAGTGCTTGTAAGGTCCAATTTTTGTGTTTTCTCTCTAACTTTCTTTTGCAGCCACACTTTTTGATTCGAGGACGAATCATTTTGAAGAATGGGGGAATGATATGAATTATGTAGCCATGCATTTAAGGAATTCAAGCTTAAAGAGTACATGCATTGATGACAACTCAAGTTGCATTAAATGCACTCAAGGCGATTTATGACAACTCAAGCTTGAAGTGTAGTAGCATTGATGACAACTCTAGATGCATTTATGACAACCCAAGCTTCATTCAAGGCAACTTAAAGCTTCATTCAAGATAACTTCAATACACTTCAAGACAAGCATTAATGGCATTTAAAGCTACTTTTAAGCATCATGTATCGGTTTCAATTGTTTTAGATGCATTGTAAGTTACAAAGTAATAGTGGCGATTGTAACTCATGTTTTAGCTTTAATTTCGGGGTTACAAGCTAGGGACATCATGGGGCTGTTATGGGAGCATTATGAACGAAATTTACATGTCTTTTATGCCTATAAATAGGCTTTATTTTAGCTATTGTAAATCGATTTGAATGATGAATGAAATGTAGCATTTTTATGCACATGGAGAGCCTTGAGCCTCGACCCTTTGTAATCTTGCTTTAGATTACATGTTTAGAAACATTCAAGAGGGGAGTGATCAACCAACTTGTGGAGTGTTTCGAGTCATGAGATGATGGAACGTAATTGTTTGGGTCCATTTCATGATTTTTAGATCACACAAGGCAATCTGTTTTCTAGCCTTTCCTTGGGGTTGTTTCAAATGGCATATGTGGGTTCTTTGGTTGTGATCTTTTTGGGTCCTTAGTTAAGTTTAAGGGTTCTTAAAGCATTTTCGAAAGGGTTTTCGTATCAATCATTTTTTGGGCTTTTTCCCACCAAAAAGGAGCGCTTCTCTATGCTGACAGTCCACACCTGCACACACGGGCCACTGTAGCAGACAGTGATGGCTACCGGTCTTGTCAAATACAGCCGTCTGCACAAAATATCTAACATCTTCCTACCCCGCATGCTTCAGCACTAACCCTTCTTGCACTAAGACTGGACTATCTTGAGAACAAAGCTAGCTCGACTAACTGCATCTAGACAACTTAGATCAAAAGGTTATGCAACATCATTAAATAAAGAAAAAGAGATACTTTCAAAAGTTTATTTATAGAATTTCAAGAATTAGTAAAAAGAAGGAACTAAAATGATTTTTCATTAATTTCAACTAAATAAAAGCTACTAAAGCTAAATTACTCATGTAGATCTTAGATTTATCCACTTTTGAGTATGCTAATTAACTCATTTTTAGGGAATTATCACACCCCCAAACTTGAATCATTGCTGGCCCTCGAGTAATGCTTTAAACTAAAGGTTGTACAACTGTAATTCTTAAAAAGGCTTAGGAAGAGAATTGTTATCAACAAGGTTTTATTGCTTCATACAGAGTCAAGACTTTCACCAATTGCAAAGGGCAACCTAATCTCAGTGGTGATAGTGTGTGGCCAATATCTTTGCATCTCTTTTAAACTTTTGACTACCCACCAAGAAAGCCATCATGGAACTCTTCTAAGCTTAGCTTTTACTTAGTTTTCTTCTCTATCCCTTTCTTAGCAAGCTACAAAAAACTATCTTCTACCTTGCAATACTAAGAGCTTTATTGCTTTTGTTACATTTTCTTTTTTTTTTCTTTTTGTTTGAAGCAACTTAGTGATGTGACTTCCTAGTCACCTTCACTTAGAGGCTCGCCCTATGAGCTCACTCATTCCCATGGAAAATGAGTGACTATTTTTCCCAACCCATTTCTGAATTTTTTGCTTTGGTGCACTATGTGCACCATGGGAACAAACTTTTGCTTTCCTCAGGGCATTGGAAACATTGGCTTTGCAAAAGGATTGGTGGATATGCCACCCCCAAACTTATTCTTTTTACAGATTGGCTCTATACAAGAGTTTAAAGAAAGGGTTTTGTACTTAGCTAAAGCAAAAGAAGAGGTGCTTGCTTGAGGAAAAACTATGGCTTAAGGAAAGGTGTTCTCAAGCTCTCTTAGCTAGTTAGATCAATTTGCTTAAGAGACACTACAAAAGCATTGATTCGTGTTGAAGATTTATAACCCTAAGAAATTTACTTAGATCTGACTCTTTGTATGAAGCAACCTAAACTATTTTTGCCTCATCTAACAATTCCTAAAGCAACCTAGCATCTTAAAAGAAAATAGCACCCAAAAGTGGAATAAAACTATACAAAGTAGAAACAAAGGAGCAATAAAACTAAGCTGTATTAAAATTTAAAACATTTGGATTTTACACTGGGAGCAATACAAAAGGTAAGAAAACATGGGGACTATCAAACCTCCCTCCCAAACTTAAAACAGTTGTGTCCACACAACAATCCAGATCAGTGACAAAAGATACAAAAGATAAAACATGGCATGAAAAGATGTAAGTAATAGCAAAAGATAATTGCCACACTTCGTAAAACCACTTGCAGATCAATTCCTCATCCGAGATATCCATATCATAACCATCAATTCGGGCATTTTCAAGCTCCTCCTCCAGACTGTCATACTCATAATCCACGTCAGACTTATGATCTTTGTCCCAGTCGCCCTCATTGATGACTCCCAGCTCTTCCAAAGCACACTCATTGGGAACTCTCCACGGTTGATATTCAACAAAGGATTCTTTCTCCTTTACAGTTGCCACTACCTCTTCTAGTTTAACATTGGATTCAGGCTTAGCAGCTGGTGGTGCATCTGCAGATAGAGTAGAATCTTCAGGGAAGAAGTCGTACTCTCCTAGGATAGAGGTTGGAAACTTGGGGAAAGTTCGCGGTGGATGGATTTGGTGAGCCAACAAGGTTTCTTCTAACACACTATTGTGGATCTTCTGGTAGGTCCACATTAGTTGTGTCTTTTGTACAAAGCTAGACAGGTCAGCTTGCATCTTCAAAATCATTACTGTTAGGAATAGTGTCCTAGAACTTTTAATTATTTAATTATAATAATTTATTTCAAATAAATTAAATAAATAAACATAAGTTTTTTATATTATCTAGATTGATTCAATTGACGATATTAGGAATATATGGAAATATATTAATATCGAACATTCAAATAGTAAAACCCTAAGTTACTCTTATGAAATCACGACTTAGTATGTGAGTCATACGAGAGGATTAAAGTCGAGATGAGTAACTTAAAAGTGTCTACAGTAAATTGATAACGTTTGAGAACCTTATCCTGGTAACACTGTTGATAGCTTTGCATTTTGTTTATAGACAAATGATCTAATCCTGATCATTCATGTGGAAGACATGAAATGGAAGTATCATAAGCAATGTTGATTGTATAAGACAGGACCATGATATTCGATCAAATTTCTCATTAGTACCGTTTACGAGAAATGATCGAACATCAAACTAAGTTTATCAACCGTGATAAATCTCAATCCTGAGTGAAATGCGGACTTCTATTTATGGAGTTATGTTCTTTGATTCACATGGTTGAGAGCGATCTATAAGAACGCTCAATACACTCCTGCTTTGGGAACATGGCTAGATAAGTAGCTGGGAACGCATCTTCACAAGATGGAATTCATAACTTTCCTATAAATTAACGGTATCAGTGTGATACCTTAAATATTTTAGGAACTTTAGGAAACTCCCTTGATGTACTGATTCGAGACATGAACAAGTGGTGTCACGACTTCTATTGATCACAGAAGTATATTATCTCTAGTTCGACTAAAGATAATGTTCATTGGAGAATCAGCGGGAACACAAGGATAAAGCGGTAATTACAGGGGCAAAACGGTAAATTTATTCGCCAGTAATTATGAGGGTTCCACGTGAAGGATATATCACAGATATAAATAAAGATAAACTAAATGGACATAACTCATCTATAGTGAAGGGAGTTCAGCGATGAATCTATAGTGGAATTATTCATAGTTAAATAATAAGTAATTAACTAATTATGAGTTAATCACTTAATTGACTAATTATTAAGCCCATGATCTATAGGTCCATCGGGTCTCTATGCTAGCCCAAATATTGTTGTAGCAAAACTAAGTTATTAATTTAACTTAGGAAGAACAAACAATTTAAGTAATTGATTTTACTTAAAATTAGGCAATATTAATTATTTGAATAATGAGACTATTTAAATGAAAATTAATATTAATATTATTAATATTGATACAATATCAATTGTTTAAATAAAGAGTTTATTTAAATAAAAATTAATATAACATTATCAATTATACTATTTTAAGGCAAAATTAATTGTTTAAATAAATAAATTATTTAAACGGGAATTAATGTGAATATTATTAATTATTTAAATAATGAGTTTATTTAAATGGAATTAATAATTGATATTATTAATTAAATAATGAGTTTATTTAATTTAATAATAAATATTAGAGAGAATTAAATACAATTTGGTTTTATGAAACTAATTAGTACTGGCCCAAAATAATTAATTAATTGAATAAGATTCAATGGTAATTAATATATTAATTTTTGGCTAAATGTATTTAATTAGAAATTATTATTTGATTTTTTCTAATTTTAAATACACAAAAATATTATTATTAAATATAAAACGTAAATAAACAATAAATAAATTATAAATTTATATATATAAATCTATTGGTGATGGATGATGGGATGCGTGCGTGCATATTGTTCAAAGGCAACATATCAATTTATATATGTTTATATGTATATAATTATTTTATTTATCTTTTTATTTTTATTTAATAATTAGGAGATGAGCATATCTATATAGATTAGATATCATATTTTCCTATAAATATGACCATTGGGATTCATATTTGATACATTTCTCACTTTAATTTGAAAAGTGAAAATTCTCTCTCAAGTTTTTGCCCAATTGCCGATTTTCCTTAGGGAAAAATTTAGAAGAAATTTCTTCTTCTTTGTTCTTCCGGTTCGATTCCCATAAGTCGGTTTTGCTTTCGATCAGGATATAGCATAGAAGATCCGATGTTGCTAAGGATTTGATGTTGTAAAGAAACCTCCAACCGATTCTCCATATTTTACTCAATGTAAGTTTCGGTTTTAATTTTCGAAAATTAAGCATGAATCTACATGTTCTTCATGTTTATATCACAAATTGCATGATGTTAATAGACCCGTAATTAAATGTTAATTAGTTTACTAAATAAAATTCCGTTATTTTAGTAAATCATCCCTTCAATTACAAGCATTGCAATGGGGATTACATGGGGCTTGTTCAGGTTCAGGTAAGTTGATTAGTGGTTGGACAGGGTTTGGGCGACTAAAGACTCGAGCCATGCAATCGCGATCAATCATTCAACTTAGATTTTCACTTCATCTCGGTTGTCAAAAACTACACCAGCACATTCATACAAACTAGTAATCAAACTTGGAAATACCAAACATCCTCCAGAAGCAACATTCTCCAAGCATTTCTCCATTTCCCTTGCGATGATCCGCCCAATGTTCACAGGTTTTCTAGTCATCACACAATAAAGTAATAGCATGCGTTCAACACTTACAGTGGTTTTGTGCGATGTTGGCATATAATATATATTTCATTTTTTTAATTATTCTATTTTTGTTTGAATATTGATATTAATATTCAAAGGAAATAAAAAAAAGGTATATTAATGACGCACTGCGAAACTTTTAGCTATTTTATAATATTTTCAATTTTATGATTAGCAAAAGATTCTATCACTAAGGTTAAACAGTTGACTTTATGAGTGAACAAATATGTCTCTAAGTAAACGATGGATTGCGTTGCTAACTTGAGCGAATAATTGTGTCGCTCAATTTAACGATGCATTGCGTCTTTAATAGAATGATACAGTGAGTGACTGTGTCGTTTGGTTCAGCGATAGATTTCATTTCTAAAGTAGTCAATATTTATTAGCGACTCATTATTTTTCTATCGCTAGTAGTGATACAATTCGTCACTAAAGTCAGCGAGCAATGTCTTTTTTTCCGATTATCCCATTCGTCTTTATTTCTGCGCTAAGTTAAATTAGCGACGCAATCAAAGTGATTACGTTGCTAACATTGCGTCGCTAATTTCTGCATTATTGTAGTGTAAATTAAAGTTCTCAAGCGGAATTCCCATGGAGCTTTCCTTGCAGTACAATATTAATCAAAAGTAAATATATAAAAGGAGATTAACCCTTATAGAGAAGTGTCTGATGATTCCTCTTCCTCCTTGGTTACGATCCTGGGGCCACAAAAAAATCTTCCTCACTAAGCACAACAGAGAAACTGTGTGTGGGCACTTTTCCTCCTTGAAAAAAGAAAGAGGGAAGAAAATTTTATTCCCTACACCACTATAGTGGCGACGGCAAGAGGGAGATGATGTTTCTGAGCCTTTCTCTTCTCTTAGTTGTATATTCTAGGGTCACCTCAAGCCTTCTATTTATAGGAAAGCTAAGACCACAAAAATTCTTGGAATATCTTTTTACTTATCAAATAAATAAATAAAGATATTGAAATATATTTTATGAATAATTTCGATATAATATCTTATTCTATGATAAGATATTCCATATCACTATTTAAATTAATCCATATTAATTTAAATGAATTATTCCATATCTTTACATTTAAATCAATCACATTAATTTAAATTAAGATATTTACAATATATTTTAAATAAAATGCACAAATTGGGTTAAAATAAAACCAAAGTGGCGTGTCACCCCTACCATGGGTCACACGCCCAAGCCATCATCTCTATGAAGATATTGGGCATTTTATTTTTCCTTCTTTTTATTTAATAGAACAATTCCATTAAATATTTAAGTAAATAAACTCTTTTATTTATGTAATTCCCCTTTAATTTGATAGATTCAAATAAAATAATTAAATAGACTCCTTTATATAATTTCCCATTAGTTTTGGACAACTTCAAAATTAATTAATTAAATAGACCCTTCTATTTAATTTTCTCAAATAATTAAATAGACTCTTCTATTTATTTTCTTCGAATAGACTCCTCTATTTGTTTTATCAAATTTTCATGGTGATTAATCTAATTAATCATGTTCTCAATTACATGTGATAACTTAGAGGACTTAATGAACCTATAGGACTAAGCTCCAATGATCTAGAATAACATTGATTGAACTCGTTTAATCAAATAATTCTTGTTCATTATGTCCTAGATGATTCTACTATATATCTAGAGTTGCACTCTTAATACTACAGACATAGTTATGTCCATTGGCTATAATCATTACATACATTTTTTATCCTTCACAAGTAGTTCATATCCATGGATAGGTAATTTACCGTTTTAACCTCCATGATACATCTTGTTCATTAAGCCCAACTGATTCTCTAAAAATAATCTTACATAATGTCCATTAGGCACCTTTTCTTTGTTCCTTGATCAAAGGAATATAGGGCCACATTTTTCAAGCACTGAATTAGTCCATAAGGGAACTACTTATCTATTTTCCAATAAGGAAAAGAGTGAATTCCAATCTTGTGTGATTACGTTCCCATCTATAAACAAGATGCAATCCCCAAAGTAGGAGGCATATTGAGCGAACTATATCGAATCACTTTCACCTACGTAAATCAAAGGTTTGTCTCTTGCGAACAGGAGTTCATAATCCACTAAAAATCAGATCGATTGTACATGATCAATTGATCGATATACGAAGTGTCTTTTTGTAACGGCTTTATCAGAAGACAGTAAGTATATCTTAGTCCAGTCTACTACAATGTCTATTGTAACAATACCCCCACTCACATGTCTTTACATGGGTGATTCAGATGAGATCACTCGTGCCAATTCACAAGTGAGCCGTGTTAGTGGTGTTACCAGAAATAAGACACACAACCTTTATTCATGTACCACAGACTTTTCGAGTTACAACTTAAGCGAATCTTCTCGCATCACGTACTCACTTAAACTATCATAAGTAACTCTGGATCTTATGAAGGATTACATTTATTAAACAATAATAAATGACAATGTAAATATTACTAATTAAATAATCCTTTATTTATTTATAGTTTAATTGGATTACAAATATTTAGGGCACAAATCCCAGCAGTTTGTTCTCTAGTAAGAGATGTTACGTGTGTTCTTGATCAGACGTGATCTATTCCAATCGACCATTTTTCCTTTTATATATCGATAATATTTCCTTTTATCATAAGCTCACTATTAGTCTTTTGTGATGACCTAACTTTGTTCTAGTATTGTTTTACAGATCAAACTTCGAGATCGATTATTCTGAATTAAAATCCTTTCTGAAAATATTTTTAAATCTGGAGTTTAATTTAGCCATTGACTCCTCTTTTTTCCGCATATGGTTTTTAGCAATGTGCCTTGAGTGGCTCTAGCAAGTCGTTTTCAAGTTGATTTACGTCTCTTGGCTTGTTAGGGTTGGTGAGGATGTTGTCGAGTTGGTCTTCTTCTCCTATAAGTTTATCCTCGATTATGCGTTCTTAGCTCAATCATGTGTATGTTGTAGTTTGATTAGTGAGACCATGTCTATGAGCTTTGATGTTATGTAGCCTAGTTATGGTAATGACGGGTTTTGAGAAGTTTTGAATGAGAAAGTATACTTAGTTATGAACTAGCATGATTCGAAGTTTGAATTAGTTTGGGTAGTAAAGAGTTAATAGGAACTTTGGATACAAATTTGGATTCGGGTTTTGGACCTAAACTTACCTTCTTTTCTGTTTATTTGCACTTGGTGTTTTTGTAACGTCCCGTTATTTTACCAGAATTTTTTTTATTTATTATTTAATTTAATTATTATTATTTGATGTAAAGCACTTAATTTAATTTTAGAATTTATTAATTTAAATTTTAGATTTAATTTATAATTTATAATTTTGAATTTACGAGTTAATTTCGTTTGTAAATTCTTTTAATCGTTTTATTAGCTTAAATTAGTTTTGGTTGTATTAATAATTATTAACGGACCAATTAATAATTATTAATCACCATTTGACTAGTTTAAGAACTTCGGGTTTCGTTTTATAAGCTAAGATTCATTAAAGGGACGTAACCGTAATTTTCGATTTCTTAAAAATATCATTTCACTATTCATTCTCCTTTAAAATCACAAAGTTGAAAAAAATTGACCAACTTCTTCTCTTGCTCTTGGCAGTGGGTCACCATTGATGAGAAGAAAATTTCTTGGGTTTTCTTCGTTTCTCAACCGTTTTTGATGATGTCAGTTGCGTTGGATTGCTCGGGACGAGGGCTACCTATCCAACCTACCTTTTTTATGTTTCCGATTCTCTAAGGGAAGCCCTAAAAAGTGAGTTTTCAAAACTTTTCACATGGATTTGTTCGGTTTTGATTATAAATGAGTTTTAAAGTTGAAATGACGTATTTCTATCAAGGAATTTGACGATTTTGAGCCCGGATTTTCGAAAAACACTATTCACCCAAAAACACTATTCATCCAAAATCACTATTCACCCGAAAATCATACTTTTCTCTTATTAGATTTGAATTGTAATTCGTTGATTGATTGATGAATTGTAGGTACGATTGTTCGTTTGTTGGTTCGTAGGAACTTGGTTGTCACACGAGCATTCGAGGTGAGAATAAATAGAATTTAAAGTAGTTTTAGAAACTGAATAAGTTGAATGATTTGTAGGATCGGAAGTTGAGATTAAGGTTTAAATCAAAAGGATAAAAGAAAGTGAGCTAACATGCTTAGGCTTGGAGTTAGTTCTAATTTGAGTTGAGAGAACTCATAGGTGTTTCGAATGAAACAAATAACTCTTGGAAGTTCTAAGTTCAGATTCGCTTCGGCGTTTACTAATGTTTATCGGAAGTTGAAAGTTTCGAATATAATGGAATGAATAAGAAGCTTGATTATGGAACTTCGAATACTTATTGAAAGCAATAGAATCATTTGAATTGGAGACTTTATGATTTAAGTTAGTAATTCAAGTTTAACTAAAGGCTGTTTGGCTTGATCTATTTATTGTTTTCTTATTAGAAGTTCCTAATTTCTTATTTTATGTATAAGAGAATTACGTAAACCATTTACCTTTATATTCTTTCGATTACTTTGAATGTTTATATTTATTTACTTGCACTTGAATGCATATTCATATCATATTGCATAATCGATTATTGGGAGGAATAATGAGGCAATGAATAGACTGAGTGAGCTTGCATTGTCTGGTATTATTCGTTTTATGTTTATGTATATGTACATGAGGAATGTTAAAGGTTGCGTGAACTTTGCATGATCGGAGGAGATGAATAATGAGATAATGATGTAACTATGCGAGTTCACATTTTCTAGTATTATCCATAATTACTATGATACATATACGAGGATATAGGGGTGTATTGAACTTTGTATTCGGTGGGTAAGATAATGAGGTGAATGAGCTTAGCCTACAGGAGCATTCATTACCTATCATTATTCACTAGAGGTGGGAAGATATTATTGAAAGGAATTCGTATATTTTATATTGGAAAGTGACTTTAATGAGGTGAATGAAATTATCCTACGGGAGCTTCATTATCTGTCATTATTCGCTAGAGATGGAAAGAGATTATTGAAAGGAATTTGTATGTTTTATTTTGGAAAGCGAGATAATGAGATGAATGCTTAGTCCTACGGGAGCTTTCATTACTTGACATTATTCGCATGTGATGGTTATATTAATGTAAAGGTTGTGTGCCCTTTACACTTGTTTAGTGAGTTAATGAACGTTTAAATATGTTAAGACCGAGTGAGCTTAGCATTATTTATTAAAGAAAAGAAATGAAACATTATGTATATTATACATTTCCATAGAGAAAAAGAATGAAATATGATGATAGCCGAGTGCTATAAGGAAGAGGAATGAGATTGAATTTAATAATAAGAGAATACAAGGGTGTATTGAACCTTGTATAATTATTATTAATATAAGTATTTTTTTTTTTATAACTAATATATGTATATATAAGAGAACTAGATTCTTATTTTAATTGGAAGATCTTGAAATCGGAGATTAACACTTGAATGTAAACCTTATGTATAGTATAAGGTATTAAAGAGAATGAAATACAATATTATGTGTGTTATGAAACACATCCTCTTAAATGTTTGGAAGTTATATCCTCAATCATTTGGGAGACTTAGTAAGTAAAAGTGGAATACTCGATGTAAATCTCTTTGAATGGATTGATAACAAAGAGTAAGTAAGTTCTTGGATACAAATCCGAGTGCAGGTTTGGAGTCTATTGTTACTTTATTTTCTTTTTATTTTCACTGGGCTTGTTGTTAGCTCATGATATTACAAACATTTTTAGGTAATGTTCGGGGTCATGGGAGAGAGCTGGTCCCGTCTGATCTAGTTGATAATGATGATCGGATGGACTAGAGATATTTTTAAGTCCATGGACACATATTTATTTCATGTTTTATCTTTTGGGTTGTATATTTGTATATAAGATCATAAGAGATTTTGTTTTAACTTTTATAACCTTAAACTCTTTTAATCTTTACAACAGGAATTGCATTTCCTGTCTTTTAAATTCTCTGATTGTGAAAAGTGTAAACAGATTGTGGATAGTCTAAGTTTTAAACATATCCACGCCAATTTTTTATTAAATATTAAGTCTTCCGCTGCAATTCGATTTTAAATTATTTGAAAGGAGTCGGGTCGTCACAGTTTTTGTTCATGATATTACACTTTCAGGTGCGAGACGTGGTGCAGTCGCGGGGCTGGTGCTGCCAAATTCGAGATGACAGTATTAGAGATGAACTAGTGTTGTTTTGTTAAGTCCATGGACTAATATTTATGTCTTTTGTTGAAATCTTGGTCTATTAAACTCTATAGAGCACTTTCATAATTAAAACTTCTTCTTGACTTGAATTACTATTTGATGACTTGATGAATGTTTGAAACTCTTTATTTATGATTAGAAAGGGATGCGCATCCCAGTTTGCAAAATTATGGATTTTTATCCAAAACTATCTATTAGGTATTTATTTTTTCCTTAAAAGTCTTCCCCTTGCGATTATTTTTATTTATTTCAAAAATAAAGAGTCGGGTCTTTTGTAAGAGCCCGGGTTCGTAATTTATTTTATTAATTATTCGGAAAGTTATTTCTTGATTTATTTGAATTTTGAAGGTTAACCATAGTTACTTTAACCATAGTTAGAAAAGGACTAAATGGAACATATTTAATGGGTGGAGGACTAGTTAGCAAAGGGAAGTTGGAGGAAGGATTTGAAAGTAAATTTAGGAGGTGGGAGGACTTGAAGATTGAAATGAAGAGGTGGAAGGACTTGGATGCAATATAATTATTCTTATTTTAGTAATTAAAAGTATAAATAGGAGAATTAAGAGAATTAAAAGCAAAAAAAAAAATAGAAAATCATTTTTCCTTCTTCTCCTTCCTCACCGTCGGCCTCCTCCCTCTCTCTTCTCTTGGGATTTTGCTTCTTCAAGCTTCAAGTGTTGATGATCCAAGGCTCAATCAAGTTGAGATTTGATGGATTGATGATGGATTCTTCATCCTAGAATAATTCAAGCAAAGGCCCTCTAGGTTTTACAAGGTTAAGGTAAGAATTCAAGTTTCCCAATTCAAGCTTTTTTAGGTTTCCATGGATAATGGTTTGGGTGTTATTGATTGATGATGTATATGCCTTGGTATTGATTTTCTTCCTCTTTAAATTTCTGGAAGTATGTTCTTCAATTGATAAACATGAGTTAAGGTTTACCTAAGTAAGATAAAAAGGATTGGAGACCATGGTTTTGTAAGAACACTTGACCTCCATTAATGGTGAAGCTCCAAGCTTTTGTTTGTTGATATTTTGAGTTCTTGGCTTGAAAGTGTAAGAAGATATAATCTGGAAATTAGTTTTAAGTTAATGTTTTTGAGCTTTAAGAAGTATGTTTAACAAAGTAAAGAGGAACCAAAGGTCATGGATAAACTCATGTTGAAAATCACCTTAAAATGGCAATGTTTTGGAGTTTCTAGTTTCTTTAAAGTATGATTTTCTTTGGCTTTACTTTGAAATTATTAATTCTGGAAAGTATGTGTGTTTATATAGATATATTCTTAAAAACAACTTGGAAAGGTAAGAGGGTGATTTTTTAGAAGTTATCAAAATTGGCCTAAAAACTAGTTTTTACACTTAGCTAGTTTTGGGTTTTCCTTGAATAATTGTGCAAATTTATTAATTCTGGAAATATAGGATGTTAATATGTATATTTTATACATGAAAAACATATTGGAAGCACAAATTAATTATTCTTGGGTTAGTTTTCCTTTTGACCAAAAATAGTACCCAATTTGACTAGTTTTGGGCATTTTTGCTTTTAACCGGATTGAGGTGTGTTGATATTATTGTGGCCTGAGTTATATGTAATATTTTACTTCTAAATTATGTGTGGGATGTTTCATGTAGGACAAGAGTCAAGAACGAGCTCCAATATAACGACCCGATTTTTCGTAAAATCCTTTAAAACAAATGCGCAGCGAAAATCTAGATTTTACAGAAAAACAGTATGGGTCCGTTTAAAGTTCAGATAAACCAAAACCTGTTTACAACCAGTTTTCCAGAAAAAGCGATGCCGGAATTTCATATTCCATAATGTAATGAAAATGCTAAAGGAAGTTTAAAGTTCAAAATATATATACAAACGCTCCATCGAGCTCAAAATGTAACAAAATAAAAAGTGATGCAATGTTCATGAGCATTCAAGAATGCTACTCTCAAAATCAGTTGCGTTCCTGTCCATTCATTATCTCGATCGGTCACGCGGTGCCACCTCCTCTACCTCGTCCTCTACCACGAGTCTTACCTGAAAAAAAATTGTAATTGTAGCAACATTAGCATAAAATGCTAGTGAGAGTAAAATGAAAGCAAGTAATCCTATGAACAACATTTCATGTCAGAAATCACGTCCAAAGGCCTAGATTTCACTTTTACTACCCATTCCACATTCCAAATTTCACACATAAACAACATACATAATAAACTTTCTTAACTTCGTGGCTCAACGAATCTTAAGAGTTATGGATTTCCTCGAAAACATTCTATCATCATAAAAGAAATACTCAAACCAAGATACAAGTAAAAGAATGTGATATACTAAGTGCTAATAAAGTCGCAACCACACATGCTCAAATCTTCGAATGCCAACCGTATCACCGCATGTGTAGTACTATAATAATGATAACAATAATAACATCCATACACGCTCACATCTTCGAATGCCACCCTTACCACAGCGTGTATAGTACTATAATAATGATAACAATAATAACATCCATACACGCTCACATCTTTGAATGCCACCTTTACCACAGCGTGTATAGTACTATAATAATGATAACAACAATAACATCCATACACGCTCAAATCTTCGAATGCCACCCTTACCACAGCGTGTATAGTACTATAATAATGATAACAACAATAACATCCATACACGCTCAAATCTTCGAATGCCACCCTTACCACAGCGTGTATAGTACTATAATAATGATAACAACAATAACATCCATACACGCTCAAATCTTCGAATGCCACCCTTACCACAACGTGTATAGTACTATAATAATGATAACAACAATAACATCCATACACGCTCAAATCTTCGAATGCCACCCTTACCACAGCGTGTATAGTACTATAATAATGATAACAACAATAACATCTATACACGCTCAAATCTTCGAATGCCACCCTTACCACAGCGTATATAGTGCTATATCACAAATCATCGCACCATGATACCGTATGGAGCGTATCACATACTATCATGTGCCATATCACATAACCTCGCACCATGATACCGTATGGAGCGTATCACATACTATCATGTGCCATATCACATAACCTCGCACCATGATACCGTATGAAGCGTATCACATACTATCATGTGCCATATCACATAACCTCGCACCATGATAACATATGGAGCGTATCACATACTATCATGTGCCATATCACATAACCTCGCACCATGATAACATATGGAGCGTATCACATACTATCATGTGCCATATCACATAACCTCGCACCATGATACCGTATGGAGCGTATCACATACTATCATGTGCCATATCACATAACCTCGCACCATGATACTGTATGGAGCGTATCACATACTATCATGTGCCATATCACATAACCTCGCACCATGATACCGTATGGAGCGTATCACATACTATCATGTGCCATATCACATAATACCGTATAGAATCCATCAAGCTCCCTAGTAAGTTAGATAAAGTTCCACTACACTACTAAAGAACATAAACCGCTTGAATTACACGAGTCAATACTCAAGTGTAATTTCTAAGCCACTTTGACTCCCAAATCACTTATAATTCCTTATTCATCCACTTTCATCTAAAAAATCCGCAAATCATCTTATATGACTTCCAAACCACTCATACTTACTCTTTTACTTCCAAAACCATAAGTACACCAATACTACTCCACTCACATCCGAGTTAAAGTCTCCAACCAAGTATAACTTCCGGAAGTTAGTTCCCCTCTTAACCTCGATAAACAATAACGTAATGAAACATAATTCATAAAATTACTAACTTCCATTTTAAACTCACCTTAGATGTGAAATCCAAGCTTCCAAGGTGCCGGAGTCAAAGTCAAACAATCGATCACCAACCTACAAATCAAATACACCTAACCACCATTAATTAACCGAAAAATCGAGCAAACAACATCTAAACGCATAAAACGATGAAAACCCCGGATTTAAACCCTAAGGGACCCACGGCCCAACAAGGAAGAGAGGGTTCGGGTTCGGTTTTCCGTCTTTTATGCACTTTTAGAGGTGACTTGGGTTGATCAAAAACACTTTGAAAGTCGAGATAACAGTGGGTCACGATATTTTAGGGTTTTACATAATAATCGATTTCCGAAAAATTAAGTAAAACGTAAAATCATAGCAAACCAAACACCCTAATCTTGGTCAAGTGAGAGAAATTAACACGGGACGGGTTTTCAACTCAAACTTGATTTTAGGGTTTAGGGAAGTTTCTAAAACTTGCTAAAACGACTTCCTCGATTGAAATCTTCACGCTTCGGTATGTGAATTTGAAGATTTCAACTCAAAACCTCCATTAAATCACTATTCACAACAAGATTTAGAAACTTTGTCATACCTTAAGGCCTTGAGAAAACGAGCGAAAACCTCGATTGCTAGGTTAGAATCGATCCTCGGGATGAGAGCTTTTCAACGGACTCGGAATTACGACGATCTACCGAGCAAATAAGAAAAGCCAAAGAGAGAGGGTGGGGAGATGAGGGTCTCGGCCTCACAAGGAAGAAGAAGAAAAGATGAATGCTCAAAATTGACTTTGGTTGACTATTTAATGAGAAAGAAAGTGAATAGTGAAATTTTAAGAAATTGGAAAATGACGTATACGTCCCTTTTAAAAGATTCGATTAAAAATACGAAACCCGATGGTCTTAAAATAATCTAAAGGTGATTAATAATTATTAATTGGCCCGTTAATAATTATTAATATCACCGAAACTAATTTAAAGTGGTAAAGGTTTAAAAAGTTTAAAAAGGTTTTCGAACGAAGATAACTACTAAAATCGAAATTACTAAGTTTAAACTAACTTAAATACTTTATTTAAAATAAAATAAATAATAATAATAAAAAAAAATTACCTCCAAAAGAAACGGGACGTTACATCCTACCCTCCTATTGAAAAGGTGAGAACACAAAGAATCGGAAGGGTGAACGGCGTGTAGTTTCAAACGTTTTTCGAGTTGTCTTAAAAGTGATCGTGTTTAAAAGTGGAAGTGATTGATGGTGTGGTTAGTAAATTTTTGAACCCAAGAGAAATGTGGTCGCGGATATTAACCTCGGCAATGGCTAAAAGGGGCCAAATATTTGTTAACTCAAAACCGGTTTATGTTTTGAGTAGTTGATCTTCTAAGCATGTCTACTTGCTTTATATTTGAGTTTAAAGTTTTTAAATGAATTATATTCTGATTTGGGAACATGTTTATGTATAATTGCTGTAATTTCCATTTATGCTAGGTGGTTAGAGATCAATGTAATGAAAGGGGAAAAAGGGTGATTATGAATCATGAGTTTGCGTGAATATTGTGCATCGTGTAGATAATGTTCGTATTGTATGTTAACTTAGGATGTTGTTCAAACCAATACTTTGTTAAAGCATGTTGTATAAAGAGAGTATGCTTGTAACGTCCCGTTATTTTGAAGTGATTTTTTTTCTTATTTATTTATTTTAATTATGTATTTAAGGTTAATTTAAAAGTAGTGATTTCGATTTTAGTAGTTATTTTAGTCCGGAATTCTTTTTAATCGTTTTAATACTTTAAATTTCACTTCGGTGACATTAATAATTATTAATAGGCCAATTAATAATTATTAATCACCTTTAGATTAATTTAAGAGCTTCGGGTTTTGATTTAGAAGTCAAAAGTCATAAAAGGACGCAACCGTCATTTCCAATTTCTTAAAATATCTAAAATCACTATTCACTCATCTTTAAAAATCACAAAATTGACTATTTGACTTCATTTTCTTCTCCTCCATTCCTCCTTGTCGTGGAGCTCTTCCTCCTTGGAGATCTTCTTGGCCTTTGTTCGTTTCTCGATGGATCGGCTTGATTTCGGTTGCGTTGGATTGGTAGGGACGAGGGCTACCTATCCAACCTACCTTTTTGAAGTTTTCCGTTCTCTAAGGGAAGTCCCAAAAAGTAAGTTTTCAAAACTTTTTATATGGATTTGTTCATTTTTTTATTATAAATGAGTTTTGAAGTTGAAATCATGAATTTCTATCATGGAATTTGACGATTTTGAGCCCAGATGGATGGATAGTGTTTTTCGGGTGAATAGTGTTTTTGATTATAAATGAGTTTTGAAGTTGAAATCATGAATTTCAATCATGGAATTTGACGATTTTGAGCCCGGATTTTTGAAAAACACTATTCACCCGAAAACACTATTCACCCGAAAACACTATTCATTCCGAAATCACTATTCATCCGAAAATTCAAGCTTGTTCTCATCTTAGTTATGAGTTGTAATATGTTGTGCAATTGGTGAAATGTAGGTTCGTTTGCTCGGTTGTTGATTCATGGGAAATTGGAGATTTGGAGCAAAACTAACTGGGCCAAGGTGAGAATAAATTGGATTTAAAGTAACTTTAGAAACTGAATAAGTAGAACGGTTTGTAAAATCGGAGGTTAAGAATAGGATTCGAATTTAAGAGTAAAAGAAAGTGAGCTAGTGCCCTTAGGATTAGGAACTAGTTCTTTGAGTGAAAACTTTGGAGTTTCTGGAGGGAAACATTGAACTTTAGGAAGTTCTAAGTTAGAATCGTTTCAGAGATTTAAATGGATCATTGGAAGTTAAAAGATCCAAACTTTTAAATAGAATGATTAAAGGAATTCGAAAATAGAACTTTGGACTTTAGTTGGAAGTTTAGAATCCTTGGAAGTGTAGATTACTTATTTAAGATAAGATCTACTTATTGTTCTTCCGGAATTCCTATCTATTTACTTTATGCTTATGGACATCTATGATCCTTTTACTTATGTCTTTTACTTTATACCCTTTACTTTATGCTCCATTCATATTTATGTTTATTTACTTTTGCGAGCATACGCATAACATCTCGCACCATAACATATTGCACCATAACATCTCGCATCATTGAGAAAGAAAAGAAGAGAGAATATTGGACCCTACGGGGAATGTCCGCATCGCCTTCAGAGAAAAAGAAAAGAAAGTGAGAAAGAAACAAAAAGGTGAATATGGATCCGACGGGAGTCCCCATTACCTTCATGCATAAAGGTGAATGCGAATCCTACGGGATGTCTTCATTACCTTCATGCATATTATCAGTGGAATTACATCATAGAGCAAGAATTGTATATTTCATAATGGAAAGCAAGATAATAAGAAGAATTAAGATGTTATGCTCATGCAAAGTTTATTTATTCATGCTTATATTTGTCTTAACGAATTATTGGATGAGAATTAGACTACGTGTGCTAGTATTATCATCCTATAGAGATTTTGATTATGAAAGTTAGTTTTCTAGAGTTTAGAGAACTATAGAAAAGATTATGTAAAAAGTACATTTCTAGAGAGTAAAGAAATGAAATTGATTTATAGCCGAGTGCTATAGGAAAAAGGAATGAGAATGAATTGGATAATGAGAGAATCAAAGGTGTATTGAACCTTGTATAATTATTATGTGATACGTATGTAAGAGAATTAGTTTCTCAATAAATTACATATGTAAGAGAACTAGTTTCTAAATAAATTGGAAGATTGTTCCTCAAATATTTGGGAGATTTGGTAAGTAAAAGTGAAATATTGATGTAAAACCATTTTGGTGGTTGAAAGGTAAGAGAATGTGAGTTTTACTTGGACACAAATCCGGATGCGGGTTTGGGGTATAACTTTACTTTTTATTTTGTTTATTCTCACTGGGCTTAGTTGTTAGCTCATGATATTACAAACATTTCAGGTAATATTTGGGGTCGTGGGAGAGGACCTGGTGCGCACTTGATCGAGAGGATGATGACACAGAGATGGACTAGATACTTTTAAAAGACCATGGTCTCATTTTGTTAATTTGTATCTTATGTTATGTGAATTTGTATATAGCTCTTTAGAGCTTTTGGTTTACTTTTATGATGTACTCTTTTGAACTCCTGAAATAGGAATTTGAAATTCCTTGTGTTTAAATTTCTGAATTTAAAATGTAACAGGTTTTGGCTGGCCAATTTTCAAACATAACCACGCCATTTTTTTTAAATATAAAGACTTCCGCTGTGTTTTATATTTAAATTATTTTAAAAGAGTCGGGTCATCACAATGCTAAATCCATTCCATGACATAACATAACATTCATGCATTTCGTTTGATCGTATTGTGGCCATGGGGTCGTAACCCGTGTGTCGGTGTATGGGTGTTGGACGATACACAAGGTTACCGTGGCAAGGGAATGTAAAGAAGCTCCAAGGTGCTATGTGAGAATGGCTCGGTTGCTAGTGATTGTTGAGACAAGTTGAGTTTGAAAGGAGCTACGGCTCGGAAGATGAATGAATTTGTGATTTAGGGCGCAGTGAGACGCCGGGATTGTGACGATGTAGTTTATAGAACTAATGAGAATGGTAAATGTGAAATGTAAGTGTGTTAGCAATCGACGAGAGTTCGTGAACGAGGGTTTGTGCTTGTTTGCTAATTCCCACACATATCGAAATTGTTATACGCTTCTTGTACTTAAAGCATGTTATATTACTTTCCATACTTTCATTATGATCATACCGCATCACCGTTCATATTCTTTTGTTTTTACTGAGTGTCATGCTCAAAGGTGCTCTAAATCACCTTTCAGATAATGCTCGGGGGCGAGGGCGTGGAGCGGCAGGTGGTGCACGTTGATAGCCCGAGATGGAGATTTTGGATTGGCTTTTAGTCACGCGAGTCAAGGGTTTTGGGAAAATATCGTTAATAGTCGAACTTATATTATGTAGGCTTAGTTTTGGAACTTATGTACATATGTCTTGTTTTACTTTGAAACTGGTGCACCAATATGTTGTTTATACCTTGAACCCTATTTTTTTTTTTCTGAACCGGCCGACGAGCCGTTTATGTTAATAAACAGGTACTTTATATGTTTTGGTTAATGAACTTACGTATACATCATGCCGAATTTTCGTCGATTTTTAACAATTTATATGATTTAAATTTAAACTTCCCCTTTCCGCTACGTGCTCGCGTCTTAGGCTTATATAAATAAGTCGGGTCGTCACATCTTTACACATGTATTTAGCTTTCCAGACTCCATTTAGGCTTGCTTGTGGGCTTCACCTATTTTTGGCATTCAACCAACTCTTGGGCTGAGCTGAATGCGAAGGTCGTTGAGTTTTTTGCCACATTAGCTACGGCCTTATTACCACATCTTTCATGTACTATTTTAGCCATCTACAATAAAATAATTTTTAAACAAAATATTATTGATGAGTTTAATTTAATTTTACAAAAAATATTTAATTAATAAAAATATAATTAGATTTTAGATAAAAATCTAAATCATCGGTCCTTTACAAATCTCATGCTTTCCTATCAAATAATAGTACTTATTTTCAATTAGTCTAATATCATACCAAACACCCCTAAATAACATGTTTTACTTTAAAAGACTTCAATTGGCTGTTGAAATAGAACTCCTTGGTTGGTTAATTGCGTTGTATCTGACCATTTTGAAATTCAACCCAAATTTTTTTAATAATAATTGGTAAGCATGTGGTGGGAGTGAAATGCAACATAAATGTTAACTAATTTATACAGAAATTCCAAAAGCGAGAGAGATGACCTAATTGCCCGCTTTATTTATTTTTATTTTTTTTCAACCAAGTATATATAAAATTCTAATCAATTCATTATTAGAGAACCCAATGAGATTTATGATAAAAAAAAAAAAAAAAAAGGCTATGCATGCAAAGAATCTCTGAGAATTGGTTATGTAGATATTTTTCCGCTAGTTACGTGACATACCACTGGAAGATTACGTTTTTTGTAGTTCCATAATTAGGATGATATTTAGAACCCGATTTTCGCTTTCTGTTTTAAAAAATTTAGTTATTTTTGCTAGGGAAAAAAATAAGTTCTTTTATTTTTTTATTATTAATTCTTTGTTTTATAATCTACATTTCGAAAACGTTTTCAAAATTATATGCAATTATTTTTGTAAATAATAATGTATGTTTGATATTCATTTGTTTATTAAAAATTAATACCTTTTGTTTTGCAATTCACCTTATAAAAATGCTTTGGAAATCCTATCTAAATTCGAAAGTTAAAAATCAAGAAAAGTAGTTTTCAAAATCTTGTTTTTTAAAAGTAGTTTAAATCTTAATATTTTTTGCTTTGAAAAATGTAAACCACAATAAGGAAATTGTTAATAAAACAAGTTTAATTTTTAGAACTATAATTGTTTTAAACGTGCCACGTAATTTCAAAGATCAGTTTTTTTAAAATTAATAGCAATTTTATATTGTATTAATTAGGGATGTAAACCGGGCATCTTGTAAATATTTGTCCCCACCCTAATTACCACCATCCCACCACGGGACCCCGTTTAACCCGCTTACATGTTTTTTTTTTTTTAGAATTTATCTCAAATAGCATAAATCTGCATACTAATTACTACAAATTAAAGTGTCAGAGCTTTTTAAAAATTACTCAAATAGCATAATTATCGTTTAATAAATTATTGAACTATAATTCAATTAATTATTGAACTATTTTTCATAGGCATTTTAACGAATTTATTTGTTTTTTTGGTTTTTTAAGTTCAAGGTCAATAAGTTATTTAACTATTTGATCATTTTTTATTATTATTTTCAATGAATTTATTAAAAAAATTAATTTTTTTAGTTCAATAAATTATTGAACTATAATTATGTTATTTGAGTAATTTTTGAAATGTTACATTTCAGTAATTAGTATGCAAAAATATGTTATTTCAGTAATTGCCCCTTTTTTTTAAGTAGCAATTTTATATTGTCTTACTTAGGGGTGTAAACAGGAGCGTGGGCAAGGACGGAATGGGGGAGAACGTAAAAAATGTATGATTTTCATTATTTTTTTTAATTCAAAATTAGTTTTTTCAATGATAATAGTACCTAATAGAGCATAAAAATAAACAAGTACAACTCTCTATCATAATCCATATCAAAAGAAACCTAAGTAAATTAAAATAGATAAATAGGACAGGGCGGGGTGTAAAATGAGGGGGGATAATCTATATTTTGAATTATCCAAATCGGAGCAGGGTATAATCTACATTTTGAATAACGTAGAGAAATAAGAATTTCAAAACATCTTGAATCATCTAAATCAGAGTTCAAATGAAGAAGTTATGGCTAAAATAAAATTTATGGCGTTGAAGAGGAGGGGTCTCATTGAAATAATTTGACACAGGGTATGATTTATCATTTTCAAATCACAGTAGTCTTCATACATTTGACAAAAACTACAAATGTCTTATTTACATTTTACCTTAATAATAATTGAATAAATAAACATATCCAACTGGGAGTAATTACAAAATGGAGAATACTTGCCTCCTGACAAATCAGGAGGAGCTCCTCCTGCACTCAATTTCTATTGGTTAAAATTTAATAAATTATAATTAATATTTATTTTTATTATTTAAATGGGACTCATTGATTTACTTTTAACAATCAGAAAAAATACACGTAATAGAAACAGGAACAAAACCGAATGGATCACTTCTTCTTATCTAGTTCTTTCATTATTTTTAAAAATTCTACGATTTGTCTCCCACCATAAATGTCGTGGCTTGAAGGCATACCCAAACGATTTATTTCTCGTCTGTTGATTGATGTTAGAATTTGTTTCGAAAAACCCACAAACAGCCAAACAGGTTAAGCAAGAAATTGAAGGTGATCTTAATCTTCCTCGGCTATTTTAAGCACACACCGGCTTGGCGAAAGGACACCATGTTTGACGACTTTTTAACTTCCAGTGGTATTGATAAAAAGTCCACACAAAAAAGTCTTGACCTTCCTTAACCCTTTTCCCTTTCATAAAGCAATGGATGTCTCCTTAGGCCTCTTTGAAAGAAGCAAGAAGCGAAAAAAGAGATTTAACCGAAACCCGCCGGAAGGCTCAATTTCCATTTTCTACCATCCTCCCGGTTTTGAATTTGATGCTGTGAAATTGTGTCCAAAATATCACAAAGATCCTTGATCTCTTCCCCCTTAAGCATGCTAGAAGTCTCAATTTTCCAAGAATTGGTAATAGAATCCCAGCATTCAGAAACATTTCTCTTCCTACCCGTGGAGATAGAGAAAATGGAAGGAAAAACAGTCTTGAGCGAAACTGGACCACTCCATTTATCGTCCCAAAAGAGAAGATTGGAAAATCTTCATAGAAGTAATAATTTCCCCAATGCCCATGAAAATTGTCCCTAGATTGGAAAAAAAAATTAAGGAATTTTTTATAGGAAGGGTCTAAAGGGATTGCGTCTCATCTTGTGAAAAGAGAGATAGCTTCTCTGCCCCACTTTAGCGGTGGCCTCGGCTTGGGCATACTAAAACATAGAAACAAGGCTCTTCTCACTAAATGGCTTTGATGATTTTAGATTGAAAAAGAAGCCTTATGGACCAAAGTCATCTCTAATATTTATGGTTTGGTTGATTGGTTGGTTGGTTAACCAAAAGCTTGGGAGGAGACAGTAGCAAAAGTCCGTGGAGGAAAATTGCGAAGTTGAGGCTGCTGGGGGAGGAGAATTCTATGTGGTTATATAATATTTTTATTTATGAATTAATTGGTATGAAATGATAAAGACTTACTTTTATTTATTTATTACATACTTAATTTACCTGGTTGTTTCATGTAATTTTCTAGAGGACGAATAGGTAAAATGAACATTCTCATGACAAAGTAATATTGGATATTCACTCTTATCCATGGGAATAAAAAACTGCAGCTACAAGGTAATTTTGAATGCTCAGAGATTCTTATATGTTGGGGGCATCAACAAAACGTCCAAAACAATTAAGGGAATCCGAAGGCAGTAGGGGAGGGGAGGGCATCTAAGATTTCCATTAAACAAACACCCCTAAGTTCTAAATAAGTTTGAAACAAAATCCTAAAACTATCCTAAAAAAATTATCAGATATTTTCAAAATGGAAAGCAAGGGAGCCCACGAAGAATTTTGGCAATCAATCGATGTTATTTAGGGATTATACTAAGAATTACACTAATCAAAATGTTCAAACAAAAAGATTTGTACATTCAAGACTCTCTGGGAACTTACCAAGAGACGAGCATTCAAATGCAGTAAATTGGGAGAACAAAGAACTATATTCTACCTGGCTGCATAGACAATTCTGGAGGCAGCTTTCAGAGAATGGAGAATCTCATTGGAGTGCACCTCAGTATTCATTAAAATGAATTGCACCAACTTTCCACACAATGTAAGTGGTAGCAAACATCACTGTACTAATGAATACAAATGAAAAGATAATGATAAACAGATCAGAACCCCCAGGAAAGTCAAATGTCAGGCCTTGTTTCGGCATGCCCCGCTTACTGTCATCAAACAAATTAGTGGGGGCTTCTGGAAGCCTTGACTTCTTTTTCCCACGATCACTCTCTCGTAGAGCTTCCAATACTTTGCTTCCCATGTCGGATTTTGATGGTTTAGAATATGTGTAACGGTTAAGGACACGCGCTGCCCTTAATCTTTCTCTTGCAGTTAATGAAGATCTTTTTGTGGATTGTGAGTCAAGAGATGGACTTGTCTCCTGTTCCAGATTCTGATCTGAAGAAACTGTTGAAACCTCTGAGGATTGAGGGGGAGGATCATTGTCGACACTTGGTTCTGAAACTCGATCCTCTGCTGAACCATCCAATGATGGTTGATTCACAGCTGACGAATTATCATCAGAAAGATTTATGCCAGCAATTCCAATCTCATTGGTGTCGGTCTCCACCTGATTGCTGCCTGTAGCTGCAAGTGCAAGAGACAATCCTCGTCTTTTACCCTTTGCAACTCCTCTTGCTCCATACATCCCAAAGAAGGCTGTCAATTTTCTCATCTTCGGCATTGCGGATCTTGATCCATTATCATAAGGGGCTTGCAACTTCTAATATAGAAACATTAATGAGCATAGTTAAGAAAACAACAGTCACCAAGATTATAACTACTAACTAGCATAACATATTTAATTTAGTCTATATTCAATTAACTAACACATTTCTGAAGAAATAGAAATCAAGAAGGTATGAGAGGAAGCTTCAAAGTCTTAGCTGGACCTAATGAAAATTCAAATGGTTGTTCAGAGGCTTGATCTTTTAAGCCGTAGAAAATATAAAATAAATATGAAAACCTTATCAGCATATCAGCAACAGTAGGTTAACCTAAAAGTGCGAAATCCAAATGCTATTGCCAACTCCCAAGTTTATAATAGCAATGCAATATGAAGAAAATACAATCTCAACAGATCATAGACTTTCAGAGACGGAGACGCCGAAAGGGCATTTCAGTTTGATGTCGAAAAGGCGTAGAAGGAGCTGGACTAAGTTGAGAAACAAGGATATTTATGTAAAAAAATTCCTTTCACCTCACGATACTGCCGACGCTCATAATCAGTGACTCGGGCACCATATTAATCTATCTCCATAATGTGATTTTCTTTGGTTGATTTAACGATTTCCTAAATCCCCATTCCAAATCTTTAACACATTCAAATTTCAAAATTGATTACAAACATTTAGAATTCTAAAAAGAAAATTATAGAAATCAGGAACAGTATCCACAACACCATCAAGAAAAAAAAAAAAATAATAATAATAAGAATAAACTCTCCAAATTCAGGTGGATTTAGAACCAATTTCCATCAAAATCAAGTAAAAAAAAAAAGTCGAAATCAGGAACAAGAATGAGTTGTAAAAAGAGAGAAATTATAGAATTGGAAGTTAGAGTAAAAACAAGATAGATTGAATGAGAATTGAAAGTGGAAGTAGACGTATAAGAGTAGTAGAGTACCATTGAGTTGAAGCCAGAGATTAAATTAAGAGGAACAGCCATGTTTTTTAGATTGAGTTTGAAATTCAAGGCCCAACCATTACCATAGACACCTGTTTTGGAGCGCTCTCTCTTTCTCTCTCACTATACTTTCTGGGTTTAAAAAGGTGGATGGCCTGTAATCTCACTTAAGAGGATCAGGGATCTTCCGGCTTACGTCACATGTGAGCGCGTGCTGACCACTCCAGTCTGCCCTCTCTTTTTCCATACATGTAAATTGGTTAGTTGATTAATCGTTAATCGTTAATTTACATGTATTATAGGGTACGGTTGTTTCAAATCTTATCATTAATCTTTCAATTTGATTATGTAGCTCAATTAAATTTTGTCGTTTGTTCTGTCTCCCGGACGTTGGAAGCTTCTCACATTCATATTAGGAACTTTAGGCAACTCCATTGATGTACTAAATTCAATAATTTAATAAGTGGCGTCATATTTTATGCTGATCACATAAGCATTGATCTATAGTTAGAATATAGATATTGTTTATTAGAGAATCAGCAAGAATATAAGGAACAATTATATAATTATATGGGTAAAATAATAATTTTGACTAAGCTGCAATTGTGAGTTCTACCACGTGAAGTATATGTCACAAGTGTACTTTATAACTGTAGAGGGCTAAAATCATTCACTCATGGGCTAAGCAAGATAGGCTAATTCCGAAGCCCAAACCGACAATGTTAAAATAAAGGCAACCTTGCTAAAAGGGGTGGATTGAAGCCCATAATGAGAAGGTCTAGCCCCAACTAGCACAGTCAAGAGAGCCCACGATCATACAGTCTGGAGGCTATATAATGCCAGATAACATTCCTAATCAAGCATGCACAAAAATCAAGATCTAGTTTCTTGGGGCGCCTTATCCTTTTTCTAAAAAACTAACTTGATCGTCGAAGGAACCTTGTCCGATACCACACCAGTGCCTTCAAATAATCGTTTTCTTTCTATTTCAGATAGTCAAAGCTGCGAGAATCAATCACATGTTCAATTGTGAAATCTACCCTTCATAGTTTGGTGCCTATCGTGGGGCATCGTTCGGTAAATCGTTGTCAGAAATCATCCAACACTCACGTGGTGTCCCTACCTTCTGAAAATGGCAAACCAGCCTACAACAAGACAATCGAGTTGACGAGCTCGCGATGAGAAAACATCTCACATAGAAGACCACCAAACAAGGGAAAATAAAGTTCGAAATGAAGAGATATCAGTTGCACCACCTACGGTGAACATTCTGACTACAAAATATAAAAAGTTGATAGAACTTAATAAATCTCAACTAGGACAAATAAAAAGGGTGAGGGCCTTGTTCGAGTGGAGAAATAAAGAAAGATGATGTAACAACCCGAAAATTCAAGACAGTGGAAGACTATGCAATAAACTGACATTTCATTTCAAAAGCAAAATCAAAACATCCAATCGTTCAAGTTTGTTAACTTATTTTAAAAAAACATTATACCAAATCTAGTTTAAAGTGACGAAATCCATCAAATGTTATAACTCAAAAGTTCAACATCAAATAAAAGAATAAACGAGTTCTAAATAAACCAAATAATTCTCAATCCTGAAATAAATAAATAAAATAGAGAAAATACTAAGCCAACGGTCAATCAAATCCAACCATTATTTCCACGAGATTCCATCAATTACCAGTCTTTTTCTTATTTTTACCTAAAAAAAGAAGTGTGAAGCATCATGAGTCTAACGCCCACTGAGTAAACAATTTATAATAAAATAATGCCTTTTTTTTTTTTGCATAATTAAAATAATGCCTTGAGTTTGCCTAAATTCATTAAGTCCAATTATCTTATTTCCACTTCAACAAATCATCTACTAATAAGTTGTAAACACATTTTGCACACATATTCTTCTCAAAACTCGCAAGCAATGAGTCAACCTACTTGTAATATTTTATTAATAACTTAACAACAACATTACACAATATTCCTTTTTATGTATAGCTAGTACATAAAATGAACCTCCAATATATTCTTTTTTCACATAAATCTTACATGAAATGAACCTCCCCACAAAAACTTATTAAAGTAATACATTACTAAAATAACACTTTTACGACGTATTCTTTATTAAGTATGACTCTACTTAATGCGAACATACATTTTATCTATATTATTTAATGCATTAAATAATAAAAATCAATACCACAATAATCACATGCAATTACATGAGACACAAACAAAAGCAATCGAAACTATCTCAACTTTTCAGTAATTCTTGCCTGAAATAACATCAAAAGAACATTTTCAAAATTTTGGAATTTAACCTTATAATTAGGTCTAAATGGTCCTAAAAATCCACTTTTACATCAAAGCACAACTCCAAAACATCACCCCCTAACTTCCACAAAAGTCCTAGGAAAATATTCTTAAATTTACTCATCTTTTGTTCAACTAATTCAATAAAAGGAATAAAATTCCAGCAACTTAACTAAATCAAAATCCATCTAAAATCTACCCAAAAATCATACTTTAACATCCAATAGATTACCCAAACACATTTAATGAGAAAGATTTCCCTCAACTCATTAGAATACTATAGATAGCTTACTCACCTTACTTTCTTGAATAAATTTTCAAGTCCTTTCCAAAGTATTAACACAACCTGAAAAACACACCTAATTACTTAATATTAATGTTAAAAACTTACCCAAATATTTTCAAAACTATTAGGCAAACTACACAAAAAGGACACACAAAATAGCCTCATTGAAGGTGTTCAGCCGGCGTTGATAAGGGGAATTGGGGTTGCTGTTTTTACGACTTTTAGTGTTGGTTCGAGGGTCTATTTCGGGTTCAATTAATCATAAATAAAATCCATAAAAGGTTTAGGAAGAAGGAAATAGTTTTAGGGTTTCTAGGGTTTGAAAAGCTAGAAATTGATTTAGGATTTCAAAAAACTATAAGATTTAAGAATTATCATGCATTGTTTTCCAAGAACATTAAAATCTGAAATTTAAAGGAAAGAATTCAGATTTTACCTTGATCCAAACTCGAAAAAATTTTCTCAAATTCTCTTCAAACTTTCTGTAAAGTAAACACCACGAAAAACAACACCTATAACAATGAATGAAACGAGAAAAATCGATGGAGAAAGGAGGAGAGGGGCCGTGACAAATGGGAAGTGAAAAGAGAAAAAGTCCTACCTTTTGTCTGCTTTCTTGAAGACTATACGTTCAATAGAGAGTCCATTCTTTTCCTTTTTTTTATTTAATTAAAATTGATATTTTAATTTAATTAATTCCTAAAAAAATTAAAAAAAATAAATACCAAATTCCCTTATTTCTGTTAATTCAATATTATTTATCCAAATTATATTTATTTTAAAAGAAAACTTACAGGGTAACGAGTCGTTATAGACTAACCCTCTAAAAAGGCTTTTCATCCCAAAAAAGTGCCACTGCTCATAAAAGAGGTGGGGGTAAGTCTTACGCATATCCTTTTCTCGCTCCAAAGTAGCTTCTTCGTGAGTCTTATTTCTTGTAAAGACTCGAATTTTCACAAATCTTTAAATCAGAGTAAAACAGCGAAAGACTTATTTTTACAAAAATTTGGCGTGGATCTGTTTAAAATACGAACTCCCTAAACCTGTTTTTAAGAACTCATCTCAGAAAATTTTAATCACATATATTCCTACTCCATAATATACTCAAATCAGAGAAAGTAAACTCATAATATACATACCACCGATCTTAGGCTCTCATGAGCCACAAAATACAAGTTTTAGGACTTTATTTCAAGTTTATATGTATATATGGCATTCCTAAAATGCTCCAAACATAGATTTACTAGTCCAAGTATCCATAAGCATTCACTCGAGATCACGCAGCACCACCTCCACGACCTCGTCCTCTACCACGAGTATTACCTGAAAAAGTTTAAGTGTAGCAACATTAGCATAAAGATGCTAGTGAGAATAAGATGGATGCAAGCACTTTTATGAACCAAATTCCATATCGGAGAATGTGTCCCAATAATTCTAATGTACTTTTGCACTACCCATTCGATATTCCCATGTACTTTACATAAAAGATCAATCCATTCTACTAAATTATGACTTCGAAAAGTAAACATTCAAGCCCGTAATTAAGGTACTAAGACAATGAAATAGTACTAAAGCATAACTAAGTAAGTAACAAAGTAAATAACAAGGTAAATAATAAAGTAAATTTCTCATTTCAACCGTGACCACTTGTCACCAATCACAACCATACCGTGACCTCACTGTCACCGTGACCTCACAGTCACCAATCACAAACCATTCCGTGACCTCACTGTCACCGTGACATCACAGTCACCAATCACAAACCATTCCGTGACCTCACTGTCACCGTGACCTCACAGTCACCAATCACAAACCATTCCGTGACCTCACTGTCACCAATCACAAACCATTCCGTGACCTCACTGTCACCGTGACATCACAGTCACCAATCACAAACCATTCCGTGACCTCACTGTCACCGTGACATCACAGTCACCAATCACAAACCATGCATAACAATATGCAAAACTTACTACTCTCTTTAGTAACACCTAAAAGTGAATCTCATCACTAATAATAACGTACTAACTCGATTCTACACAAGAATCTCTCCAAAGTTCTTTTAACTATTCTATAACCACTCAAAATAAACGGAGTACATAATACTCTTCTCCAAGTTTCCGAAATCTAATTCTCCTCGAGAATATAACTTAAAACCACCAAAAGCATCTTACTTTAAGCAACAATCAATCTTAACTAAATTCCTTATGCACTTTCCTTAACTCCCAATTAACATATATTCTTGGAAAGTTCTCAAGTCTATTAACCCTCTTAGCATCGATCTAACATAAACGTCAAGCAATTCGAAAACATAAAAGTAATCACAACCATTTTAAACTCACCTTATAAGAGTAGTCAACTCCTAACCACCGGTTGACAGAAAATCACGAACAATGCACAAAACCTATAATTAAAATACATCTAAAGTATATTAATTATCCGAAATGAACAACGATCGACACGATACAAAATTAATAGACAAAACAGCCCATAAAACATGCCAAGAGGCCCACGGCTCAAGGGGAAGGAAGAAAAGGAATTTGTTTTCCGGATTTTAAGCACTTTAAAGACAATCCGGGTTGGTTTCGGGTACTTTGAAGATTGGTAAACTCAATGGGTAAACCTAATTTAGGGTTTAGGTCAAAAATTCAATCCCGAACAATTTAGTAAAGTCATTAAACTAATCAAATTCAAAGCTCTCATCAACAACAAACAAGAGGAAAATTGAAATAAATGGCTTTTTGGCTCAAACCCGAATCGAGGGTTAGGGAAAGTTCCTAAAAATGAATAAAACGACTTTCCCGAATGATTTCTTAAAGCTTTGATGAACGAATTCGAAAATTACAACTCAAAGCCTCCATTAAACACTATTCACTTCTAGGTTTTGAAACTTTAACATACCTTAAGGCCTCGAGAAAACGAGCGGAAAACACGAAGAGTAGGTTGGAAATGATCCCCGGGCCAAGAGCTTTCCAACGGATATAGAATCGATGCGATCCGTTGAGAAATAAAGAAAATCAAAAATTTGGGGGGGGGTCTTGATGCTCACGGCAGCAAGGAGAAGAAAAAGATGCAGAAATTGTGTTTAAAATGGCTAAGTGTTGGTATTTAAAGGATGGTGAATAGTGATTTTGTGATATTTAGTAAATCGGGTACTAACGCCTACGTTTCTCTTTTACTTTTACTTTAAAAACGAAACCCGAAGCTCGTAACTAGCCCAATGGTGATTAATAATTATTAATTGGCCTATTAATAATTATTAATACAACCAAAACTAAAATAGGCTAATTAAGCGATTAAAAAGATTTCCGAACGAAAATAACTATTTAAGTCTAAATAACTAAATCTAAATTAACTTTAAATAAATAAATACTTATATAAATAAAAAAAAATTACCTCTAAAATAACGGGACGTTACAGTCCACCCTCCTTAAAAGACTTTTCGTCCCGAAAAGTAGCTTCTAAGTAAACAAATGAGGGTACTTATCCCGCATCTCCTCCTCTCGTTCCCAAGTGGCCTCTTCTGACACTTGGTTCCTCCACAAAACTTTCACCAAGCCGATAGTCTTGTTCCTCAATACTTTCTGTTCCGATGCTAGAATCTTCACCGGTGTCTCCTCATAAGACATGTTAGCATCAAGAACAACGGGCTCATGATCTATCACATGTGAAGGGTCAGCCAAATATCTTCGAAGCATCGAAACATGAAACACACTATGGACGGCCGACAAGGATGGTGGCAAGGCTAAACGGTAAGCCACTGTTCCAACCCGATCCAGAATCTCAAATGGACCGATAAACCTAGGACTTAACTTGCCCTTCTTCCCAAACCTCATCACACCCTTCATAGGTGCCACCTTCGGAAATACGTGGTCCCCCACCGCAAACTCCAGGTGGACTACGTCGCTTATCGAAGCATAACTCTTCCTGTCGACTTTGGGCAACCCTCATCCTCTCTCTAATCAACATAATGGACTCACTAGTCCTCCTGTAATAACTCGAGGTCCCAACGGTCTCCTCTCTCCAACCTCATCCCAATGAGCGGGAGAACGACACTTTCTACCATAAAGTGCCTCAAACGGTGCCATCTCGATGGTAGCCTGGAAAACTATTATTATACGCAAACTCTACCAAGTACAAATGCGAGTCCCAACTACCACCAAAGTCAAGAACACAAGCCCTCAACATATCCTCTAAAAATCCAGTTAACTCTCTCTGTCGACCATCGGTCCGAGGATGAAAGGCCGTGCTAAAATCCAAACCAGGTACCCATGGCGGAATGTAAACTCGCCAAAACTTTGACACAAATCTAGTGTCCTTGTCGATACAATCCTCACCGGCACACCATGCGGTCTAACAATCTCTCTCAAGTATAACTGCGCCCAAGTCTCAACCGGATAAGTAATCCTCCCCGGTAAAAAGTGTGCGGACTTTGTCAAACAATCCACAATCACCCAAATGGTATCATACCCCTTGGGTGTTCTAGGCAACCCACAAACAAAATCCATAGAGATCTCTTCCCACTTCCACTCGGGTATACTCAAAGGATTAAGATAACCCGCTGGTCTCGTTCTCAAAGCCTTGACTTGCTGACAAGTCAAACATCTACTCACAAACTCTGCAATCTCAAGTTTCATCCCAGGCCACCAATAATGTTGTTTCAAATCTCTATACATCTTGGTGCTACCCGGATGAACAGAAAAGATAGAATTGTGAGCCTCCTCCAACAATTCTTTCCGGAAAGTCGAACTCAAAGGTACACATAGCCTTTGACGATACATCAAAGCACTATCAAGAGGAAAAAGTGAAGTGGCTAGGTACACCTGACTCGCCTCAATAAAACCAGGGCCGTAAATGATTCTCACTCCTCCGAGCCTCAATCATCCTCTATCTCAAGGTAGGCCCCACTGTTCAAACTAGCCAAACTCATCTGTAACCTCGGCAGAGGAGGAGGGCTATCTCGAGACGCTCTAACTCCCATCTCAATCTCATCCGTAAAGCGGACACAAGTGCGAAGACTTTCTACTAAGTGCATCCGCCACTACATTGGCTTTCCCGGGATGGTACTGAATATCACAATCATAATCTTTCACAAGCTCCAACCATCGCCGTTGTCTCATATTCAATTCCTTCTGAGTGAAGAAATATTTGAGGCTCTTGTGATCGGTGAATATCAAGATCTTCTCACCATACAAGTAATGCCTCCAAATTTTCAAAGCATGTACAACCGCCGCCAACTCCATATCGTGAGTCGGATACTTCTTCTCATGCTCCTTCAACTGATGAGAAGCATAAGCTATAACTTTCCCATGCTGCATCAAAACGCAACCCAAACCTCTCATCGAAGCATTGGTATAAACCGTCAAACCACCACTACTATCGGGCGACACTAAAACAGGTGCAGTTATAAGTCTCTCCTTGAGCTCCTCAAAGCTCTTTTCACACTCCTCGGACCATACAAAGTCCACTCCCTTCTTCGTCAAACGTGTCAAAGCCGATGCTATCTTAGAGAAGTCTTGAACAAACCGTCTATAATAACCGGCAAGTCCAAGAAAACTACGAATTTCAGTCACACTAGTTGGTCTAGGCCAACTACTAACCGCCTCAACCTTAGATGGATCCGCCATCACTCCTTTACTCGAGACCACATGGCCTAAGAAAGCCACTTCCCTGAGCCAAAACTCACACTTAGAGAACTTTGCATACAATTTCTGTTCCCAGTAACACGCTCAAAACTTTCTCTAAGTGCATAGCATGCAACTCCTCGGTCTCAGAATAAATCAAAATATCATCGATAAACACAATAACAAAGGAGTCAATGAACCTCCTAAACACCGTTTGCATAAGATCCATAAAAACCGCCTGGCGCATTAGTCAAACCGAATGACATAACAACAAACTCATAGTGCCCATAACGTGTACGAAATGCGGTTTTGGGAATATCATCCTCCCAGGATCCTCAACTCGGTGATAACCTGGATCTCAAATCTATCTTCGAAAAGATAGTAGCACCTCTCAACCGATCAAATAAATCATCAATCCTTGGCAAAGGATATTTATTTTTCACGAGAACTTCGGTTCAACTCTCGGTAGTCGATACACAACCTCATTGAACCATCTTTCTTCCTCACAAACAACACTGGTGCTCCCCACGGGGACACACTAGGGCGTATAAACCCTAAATCTAAGAGTCCTTGTAACTGACTCTTGAGCTCACTCAGCTCTGCTGGTGCCATACGATAAGGTGCCTTGGACAATGGAGCCGTCCCAGGTAACACCTCTATCTGAAAATCCATCTCTCTCACCGGTGGTAGACCGGGTAACTCATCAGGGAAAACATCAAAGAAATCCCTCACAATCGGTACTGACTCAAGTGTAGTCACACTAACAGACATGTCTACTACACTAGCCAAATAACCCATAGCACCATCACACAAGAGAGCTCTAGCCTGAATCGCAGAAATGATTACAGGAGTCACTCTACCTCGACTCCCACGGAATCGAAAACTAGTCCCACATGGACCAATAAAATCAACAATCTTGGCCTACAGCCAATATTGGCCTGGTTGGCTGACAACCAATCCATACCCAATATAATATCAAAGTCACACATAGGCATCACTATCAACATAGCATGCAAACAACAACAACCCAAAATACATAAATCATCGGTATAAATCACTCTATCCACAACAATAGATTTCCCAAGCGGAGTAGAAACATGCAACTCATGCCCTAACGGTGCAGACTCACATGCGACGGACTCTACAAACTCAAAGAGAAATAAAGGAATGGCTAGCCCCTGAATCAAATAAAGCTAAAGCAGAATGTCCCAAGATCACACGCGACTGTAATAACAACGTGACTGATGCCTCGGCATCCTCTCTAGTAGTGGCAAATATACGAGCCTCTTGAGGTGGCCGAGAAGGTGCATAAACAGGTGGTGGTGCTCTCTGGATCCTGGGTAGGCCTAACCTGGCCCCTACCTCCTGTCTGACCACGACCATGCCCCTGACCTCGTCCCTGGCCCTGACCAGTATACTACGGTGGAGCCTGAGGTCTCGGACAATGCTGTCGAATATGCCCATCTCGACCCCCGGTGATAGCATCTCTGACCACTATGCTGCGGTGACGGACGAATCTAAGATCCAGATGGTCCTCCTCCCCTACCCTGTGCATGTCCCGATGGGTGGGTCACTCGACCTGAATGGTCATCCTCGGCCTTCCTTTTATGAGAGGAGGTCTGTGCAGCTGCTATCTCGGCCTTTTTCTCAGAAGGCCCAATATCTATAGCTAAGGCAAAATCTAAAGCCTCAGCATAAGTGGTAGGTCGAAAAGCTCGTATGTGACCTCGGATGTCAGCTCTCAAGCCCACAACAAATCTCTTCCTCTTACTCTCAGAATCGGCGACTTGCCCCGTAGCAAACTTGGACAAACGGTCAAACTCCCTCTCATACTCAATCAGAGATCGATCTCCCTGTCTCAGGGTCAGAAATTGTACCTCCAACTGATCCCTGATATCCTCCGGGTAATACTTTTCAAAGAACTTCTCCCTAAACATCTCCCAGGTGACTATCAAAGTAGGACTCAAAGAACGATAAAGTCCACGCCACCAATATAAAGCATCATCAACCAGAGAATAGGTCCCACAATGGACCTTCAGTCGGTCAGGACACTGAATAGACTCAAGGGCTCTCTCAACCCTCGTAACCCATCTCTTGGCAGACCGCGGATCAATAGATGTCCCATCAAACTCGGGAGGGGCATGCCTCGGATAATCTTTCGAACCTTAGCAAGATCGCTACTCTCAGGTCTGTCAACTGAAGCAAGTACCCTAGTAGGTGGTATAACGTGATCATGGTGTCCTCCACCACCTCGTAACAACTCCAGATAATCCCCCATGGGAATAGTGACACTACCTGCAGGCATAGATGACCTGTCAAATGGAGTCTCATCCTCCTGTACAACACCCGGAATCGGTCCTCTAGCATCAGTATGATCCTCAGGCAGAGGCGGAGTAACTGTCCTAGCACGACCTCGACCCCTATCTCAGCCTCGGCCTCGTACCGTAGCCGGTACACTACGCTGACTCCTCCTAAGTGCAGCTACTTTGGGAGGCATACTGAAATCACAATTAAATAAGTTCCTTGTGAGTCAAACATAATTAAGAAACTTACAAGTCTATAAAATTCAATTTAGAGGATACCTGGTGCCGTCGATCCGAGCGATGCTTTGGACAAGGACTTAAAACCAAAACATGAAAAATATGCGATGCATATGGTCTACAGAACCCGTAGGCTCTGATACCAACTGTAAAGACTCAAATTTTCACAAATCTTTAAATCAGAAGTAAAACAGCGGAAGACTTATTTTTGCAAAAATTTGGCGTGGATCCGTTTAAAATACGAACTCCCTAAACCTGTTTTTAAGAACTCATCTCAGAAAATTTTAATCACATATATTCCTACTCCATAATATACTCAAATCAGAGAAAGTAAACTCATAATATACATACCACCGATCTTAGGCTCTCATGAGCCACAAAATACAAGTTTTAGGACTTTATTTCAAGTTTATATGTATATATGACATTCCTAAAATGCTCCAAACATAGATTTACTAGTCCAAGTATCCATAAGCATTCACTCGAGATCACGCAGCACCACCTCCACGACCTCGTCCTCTACCACGAGTATTACCTGAAAAAGTTTAAGTGTAGCAACATTAGCATAAAGATGCTACTGAGAATAAGATGGATGCAAGCACTTTTATGAACCAAATTCCATATCGGAGAATGTGTCCCAATAATTCTAATGTACTTTTGCACTACCCATTCGATATTCCCATGTACTTTACATAAAAGATCAATCCATTCTACTAAATTATGACTTCGAAAAGTAAACATTCAAGCCCGTAATTAAGGTACTAAGACAATGAAATAGTACTAAAGCATAACTAAGTAAGTAACAAAGTAAATAACAAGGTAAATAATAAAGTAAATTTCTCATTTCAACCGTGACCACTTGTCACCAATCACAAACCATTCCGTGACCTCACTGTCACCGTGACCTCACAGTCACCAATCACAAACCATTCCGTGACCTCACTGTCACCGTGACATCACAATCACCAATCACAAACCATTCCGGTGACCTCACCTGTCACCGTGACATCACAATCACCAATCACAAACCATGCATAACAATATGCAAAACTTACTACTCTCTTTAGTAACACCTAAAAGTGAATCTCATCACTAATAATAACGTACTAACTCGGTTCTACACAAGAATCTCTCCAAAGTTCTTTTAACTATTCTATAACCACTCAAAATAAACGGAGTACATAATACTCTTCTCCAAGTTTCCGAAATCTAATTCTCCTCGAGAATATAACTTAAAACCACCAAAAGCATCTTACTTTAAGCAACAATCAATCTTAACTAAATTCCTTATGCACTTTCCTTAACTCCCAATTAACATATATTCTTGGAAAGTTCTCAAGTCTATTAACCCTCTTAGCATCGATCTAACATAAACGTCAAGCAATTCGAAAACATAAAAGTAATCACAACCATTTTAAACTCACCTTATAAGAGTAGTCAACTCCTAACCACCGGTTGACAGAAAATCACGAACAATGCACAAAACCTATAATTAAAATACATCTAAAGTATATTAATTATCCGAAATGAACAACGATCGACACGATACAAAATTAATAGACAAAACAGCCCGTAAAACATGCCAAGAGGCCCACGGCTCAAGGGGAAGGAAGAAAAGGAATTTGTTTTCCGGATTTTAAGCACTTTAAAGACAATCCGGGTTGGTTTCGGGTACTTTGAAGATTGGTAAACTCAATGGGTAAACCTAATTTAGGGTTTAGGTCAAAAATTCAATCCCGAACAATTTAGTAAAGTCATTAAACTAATCAAATTCAAAGCTCTCATCAACAACAAACAAGAGGAAAATTGAAATAAATGGCTTTTTGGCTCAAACCCGAATCGAGGGTTAGGGAAAGTTCCTAAAAATGAATAAAACGACTTTCCCGAATGATTTCTTAAAGCTTTGATGAACGAATTCAAAAATTACAACTCAAAACCTCCATTAAACACTATTCACTTCTAGGTTTTGAAACTTTAACATACCTTAAGGCCTCGAGAAAACGAGCGGAAAACACGAAGAGTAGGTTGGAAATGATCCCAGGCCAAGAGCTTTCCAACGGATATAGAATCGATGCGATCCGTTGAGAAATAAAGAAAATCAAAAATTTGGGGGGGGGTCTTGATGCTCACGGCAAGAAGGAGAAGAAAAAGATGCAGAAATTGTGTTTAAAATGGCTAAGTGTTGGTATTTAAAGGATGGTGAATAGTGATTTTGTGATATTTAGTAAATCGGGTACTAACGCCTACGTTTCTCTTTTACTTTTACTTTAAAAACGAAACCCGAAGCTCGTAACTAGCCCAATGGTGATTAATAATTATTAATTGGCCTATTAATAATTATTAATACAACCAAAACTAAAATAGGCTAATTAAGCGATTAAAAAGGTTTCCGAACGAAAATAACTATTTAAGTCTAAATAACTAAATCTAAATTAACTTTAAATAAATAAATACTTATATAAAAAAAAAAAAAATTACCTCTAAAATAACGGGACGTTACATTTCTCCACAGCACCTTCACCAAGTTAATGGTTTTGTTATTCGAAACCTCTTGCTCACTTGCGAGAATCTCAACAGGTTGCTCCTCAAATGATAAATCTGCATTCAACTCAACTGGCATGATGTAAAGTCCCGTTGCTTTTAGAGGTAAAAAAATTTTTAATTTAATTAAAGCTTTTAAGATTAGTTTAAATTCAGTAATTTCAGTTTTAGTAGTTATTTCCGTCCGATTTTCCTTTTAATCGTTTTAATGCTTTAAATTCGTTTCGGTGACATTAATAATTATTAACGGGCCAATTAATAATTATTAATCACCTTTAGATTAATTTAAGAGCTTCGGGTTTCGTTTTTAAAGTAAAAGTAAATGAAGGACGTAGGCGTCATTTCCCAAATTCTTAAATATCTAAAATTTACTATTCACCTTCTCTTAAATATCAACACTTAGGCAAAATTCATCAAAACTCCTCTTCCTTTCTCTTCTTGAAGCCGAGGACCCCAAACCCTCATCCCCAATTTTTGGTTTTTCTTTATTTCTCGGTAGATCGTCTCGATACTACTTCCGTTGGAAAGCCCTTGGCCCGAGTATCATTTCCAACCTATCGATCGTGATTTTCGCTCGTTTTTTCGAGGCCTTAAGGTATGTCAAAGTTTCTAAAACTTGAAGTGAATAGTGTTTTAATGGAGGATTTGAGTTGAAATCTTCAAATTCATTCATTGAAACTTGAAGATTTCAATCGGGAAAGTCGTTTTGGGCAATTTTAGAAACTTCCCATAAACCCTAAAACCGAGTTTGAGCCGGAAACCCGTCCCGTATGAATTTCCCTCACTTGGCCATGATTAGGATGTTTAGGTTATTATGTTTTTGCTATTTACTTAATTTTTCGGAAATAGATTAATGTACAAAACTCTAAATTACGGATACCCATTGTTGTTGCGAACCTCCAAAGTATTCGAAACCAACCCAAAACACCTCTAAAGTGCATAAAAGCCGGAAAACCAAACCCGAACTCCATTTTCCCTTGTATAGCCGAGAGCACCATAGGGTGAAAATCCGGGATTTTCATCGTTTTAAGCGTTTAGATGTTGTTTGTTCGATTTCCGGTTAATTAATGATTTTAGGTGTAATTCATTTGTAGGATTGTGAATTGTTCGGGTGTTGACAACCTCGGATTAATCGGAGCTTTTCTACAAGCTAAGGTGAGTTTAAAATGGAAGTTAGTTGTCTTATGAATTACGTTTCGTTATGATATTGTTTATCGATGTTAAGAGGGAACTAGCTTCTTAGAATTAATGTTTGGTTGGAGACTTTAATTTGGAAGTGAGTGGAGAGGATTTGGAATTATGGTTAGGTTGGTGAAAAGGAAACATCGGAGTGGTTTGGAAGTATTGTGAAGTGAATTGGAGATGTTAGTCGGAAGTGGAAGTTTAAGTTACCTTGAATGGTTTGGAAATTAAGAAGCTTAGATGTTACACTTGAGTGATGACTCGTGTAATCTAAGTAGTTAGGTTCTTTAATAACTTAGTAGAATTCCTTGGAGATTATCTAATTTATTGGAAACCTTGAGCACATTGATTCAGCACATGATAGTATGTTGATATCGATCCATTTTGGGTTGATATATGTTGATATCGATCCATAGTCATAGTGCGATGATTTGTGGAGAGATAGTAGTTGATATCGATCCATAGTGCATATGGGGGGGCACAATTGATGGTCAGAACTGATAATATGTTGATAAAAAAAAACTGTCGTAATAACCATATGTATCATAGTGCGATGATTTGTGGAGACCAAGTAGCACATTGATTGGTCTACAAGGGTTAGTCGCATGATAGTATGTTGATATCGATCCATACATATCATGGTGCGATGATTTGTGGAGACAGAAAGGAAGTGGGCACAGTTGATTCAGGCACATGATAGTATCCTGATATCGATCCATCCATACGTATCATAATGCGACTGATTTGTGGAGATGGATCAAACTTTTGAGTACAATTGATATGGTACATGATAGTATGTTGACTTCGGTCCATACGGTATTATGGTATTATGATTTGTGATATGGTAAGACCGTACGTGGTATGTTGATTTCAATCCATATAATAGCACGTTATGATGAAACTTGTTTGGTAATAAGATAGTTAATATTACATTTACATACTCTTTAGAATTGTGTAGTAAGGCTTAGTAATGGTTGTTACTTTTACTTTAAGTCCTTAATTCAATTTCATGGCATTGAAAGACTATCTCGAGTAATATTTTACTATCGTTTGATTGTATGGAAATTGGAAGTGTGGATATGGGTAGTAATGAGCATTTTAGGCCTTTGGACACGATTTCTGGTTTGAAATTTAGTTAATAGGATTACTTGCTTTCATTTTACTCTCATTAGCATTTTATGCTAATGTTGCTACACTTACAAATTTTCAGGTAAACCTCGTCCCAAGAAGCGTGGTAGAGGAGGTGGTGCTGCTTGACTGTCGAGATGGTGAATGGACAATATCAAACCCTTTTTGGTTTAGCATTCTTAGAAATGCTTGTAAATTATTTATAACTTCCATAACTTGTGTCTTTTTGAGCCCGAGAGGGTATTTGTCTAAAATTGCATAAGTTTTTATGATTCAAAGCTTGTTTGAGAGTTTAAATTATATGATAGAATACGTATTCCCGATTTATAGCTTTCTCTGAATATGGGTTGTAAAAAACAGGTTTTGGTTATTCGATTTTTAAACGAACCCATGACATTTTTCTTTAAAAATCGAGTCTTCCGCTGTGCATTTGAATTTAAAGAATTTAACGGAAAGCGGGTCGTTACACATGAAGTCTAACGCATGAGACAGATCAGCAACATATTCCTTGACAACGTGAAATACGTTGTGAACACATAATAAAGTTGGAGGCAAATCCAATCTATAGGCTAAAGAACCAATCATTTCCAATACCTCATAAGGACCAATGAATCTTGGACTAAGTTTTCCCTTCTTTTCAAAGCTCATAACTCCCTTCATTGGATCTATCTTTAAAAACACATGATCATTCACTAAAAACTCAAGATTAGTCCTCATAACATCTGCATAACTCTTTTGCCAACTTTGAGCAATTTTCATCATTTCTCTTATCAAGTTGACTGACTCACTAATTAGTTGCACTAACTCATGACCCAAAAGTTTCCTTTCACCATCCTTATCCCAATGCACTGGAGATTTACATTTTCTATCGTACAAAGCTTCAAAAGGATCCATTTCACGGTAACTTAGTAACTATTGTTGTAGGCAAACTCTACTTAGTACAACTGCTCATCCCAACTGCCTCCAAAATCTAATACACAGGCTCTGAGCATGTCTTCCAATATCTAATTTACTCTCTCAGTCTGTCCATCTGTCTGAGGATGAAAACCAGTACTAAAGCTCAATTTAGTATTTATCGTGTTATGCAACCTCCTCCAAAGCCTTGACACAAACCTAGTATCCCGATCTGATACCATAGTCACTTGAACACCATGAAGTCTCACTATCTCCTTCAAATAGAGTTTAGCCAAAGTCTCTACCGAATAAGTAGACTTTTCTGGCAAGAAGTGTGCAGACTTTATCAATCAATCTATAATAACTCAAATGACTATGTATCCCTTCACTGTTCTTGACAACCCACAAATAAAATCCATTAACATATCCTCTCATTTCCATTCTAGGAACACTTAATGACTTCAAGTGTTCATATGGACTTCTTCTCAAGGCTTTCACCTATTCTCCTATCAAACATCTACTAACAAACTCGGTCACATCTTTCTTTATACCAGGCCACAAATAATATATTTTCAAGTCATGATATATTTTGGTACTCCTAGGATGAATGGAAAACATAAAATTATGAGCTTCCTCAAAAACTTCTTTCCTCAAATTCATGTCTTAAGGCACACACGAACGAACTTAATAAACCAATGCATCATTTGTAGAATATGCAAGGTGTCCAAGTAAATCAATTTCAACTTCTTGGAAATACCCCTTATAACTCTCATCCAGTATATGTGCATCAATAATACTTAGTCTGAAGGTCTCACAGTCAAACTAGCCATACAAACTATCATCTCAAAAGTAAGCTCCTCAATCTTAGCCTGATCCGTTTCCCACTTAAGTCTCAAATGTCTGGTGACTAAAGTTATTGATGAGCTGATTTATGAAGAAGAGCATCTGCCACTACATTGTCCTTTCCAAGATGATACTGGATGTCAAAGTCATAGTCATTAACTAGTTCTAATCATCTACGTTGTCTCATATTCAATTCCTTCTAAGTGAATAAACATTTGAGACTCTTATGATCTGTAAAAATAAGGATCTTTTCTCCCTAAAGAAAATGTCTTCGTATCTTCAATGCGTGAACCATTGCAGCTAATTCCATATCATACGTAAGGTATTTTTTCTTATGGTCTTTTAAATATTTTGAAGCATAAGCTATTACCTTTCCATGTTGCATCAATACACAACCCCTCTTTCTTTGAGACATCACTGTAAATAGTTAAACCACTTGATCTATCTGGAGTTTTCAAAACTAGAGCTAAAACTAACCGCTCCTTAAGTTCTTCATAAAAAATTCTAACACTCATAAGCAACACCTTTTCTAGTTAGCTTAGTCATAGGCAAGACAATCTTCACAAAATCTTGCACAAACCTTCTGTAATAACCAGCTAAGCCTATAGAAAACTACGGATCTCAGCAACGTTAGTAGATCGAGGCCAAATACTAACCGCTTCTATCTCTGTAGGGTCCACATATATCCCTTTATCTGACACTACATGTCCTAGAAATACAAATTTATTTAGCCAAAACTCAAACTTGCTAAACTTGACATAAAGTTTCTCATTCCTCAATGTTGTCAACACTAGGGACTACTTTACTAAATTAGAGGAATTTTATTTAGTAAACAAATCAACAAACTCTAAGTTGAACTCCTCTTACTATACATGGGTTATGTCCATTTGTTATTAATTTATTCTGACATATCCTTCACATGGTAATCTCATAATTACAATGGGGTCAAATTACCATTTTACCCTTGTAATTATCTCTTTTATTCTTGTGTACCCGATGATTCTCTAATGAATATTTTTCTATAGTTTTCAAGTATAGAACAATCCTTCTCGAGCCAATGAGAAGGTGAGGCCTCATGTTCAAGTACCGAATCATTACATCAAAGGAGACACCTAAAGTTTCTAAGTTAGAATAGTGTCGCACTAACACTTTCTGTAACGTCCCATTAATTTCGCGGTAATTTTTTTGTTTATTTATTTATTTTATTTATTTATTTTATTTTATTTTAATTATTTTAAGCTTTATAAGTTAGTTAAGTTAGTTTAGCCTAATACAATTAATTTAGGACCTAATTAATTTTCTTTAGTCTTTATTTTGACTTTTCTAATTAAATTGTAGGATTGATATTTAGGTACTCGTAGTATAATTTAATTATTTACTATGATTGGTTAAATAATGGGATGGGAACTCTTATTTCTTTTGTAAATTGATTAGTTAGAACAAGTGTGGGCCCACTTCATCTTTTGTCCTATTCCTAACATTTAGGTTAACAACTCATTGGCCTTTTTCCTTTTATTTTCCTTTTATTTCTTTTTATTATGTTAGTTAATAAAAAGAAAAAAAAAGATACCTCAACTCTTCTCTTTGTGCACCGCATCATCCCTTCCTTTTTTTTCCTTCTTTTTTTCCCCTTCCTTCAAAGCTACAACTGTCGCTAGTCGTCCCTGGTTTTTTTTTTTTTTTTTCTCTTTCATTCTTGATCTTTTGTTTTCATGCCTAAGTTTTCATTTAGAAAGTTTTGTAGCTGACCCAAGCTAAAACCTTGCTTCCTCAACTTATTTTACGTCAACACTCAAGTCTCACCTGAATCTGGAAAATGAGCTCGCCAGTGTTTGAAGTTTTGCAACGTTTGAGTTCAGTTATCAGGCTGGTTCAGTTTGATTTTGGGCTAATTAAGGTCGGTTCTTGCTATTTTAACCCAGTTCTCACGCTAATTAGTTTTAATTAATTATTTTCCAAGTCCCGGGCAACTTTAGGATGATATTTTATTTATTTCAAGGCCGGATTTAGTTCTCAATTCAAAATTAACGTAATGGATTATCAACGCTTGCCCGGTTTTTGTTCCGCAACTCCACTAATCTCTATGAATGATGCATGATGTATGATCATGGTATTTATTCATTTATGATGGGAATAATTATTTTTGACATACTTTAAGCATGAATAATTACTATTTAATTATATCAAATATATAATAAATAAATAAATAAGCAATATTGGTTGGGAAAATATTGGCCAAATCTTTGAAAATTAAATCGATATCTAAATATAGAAATAATCTTCATCTCCAAGATCTCTAGAAAATGAAAAAACGAAAAACCGAAGACACCTAGGGTTTTAACTCTAGGCGATGCCCCACTCTTAAAAAAAACTTTTTTTTAACGTTACAGCTACGGCGGGCAGCGCCTCAGCTGCGGTGGTTTCCATCGTAGGCAGCTCGCTATACCGACTCCTTCGGTACCGGCCGGGATCCAGTTATTTTGATCAAATAAAAAATAATTACAAAATTATTCCTATGCCCAACTTGTGGGTTCACAAAATTTTCTAGGAAAGAATGAGAACGGCCTGGGCCAATAATTCCTAATTCAACTAAAATGCAAACAACATATTTTAAAATATATTTCAATTCCCATCATGACAAAATTTTTAAAAAACATTATAGATAGAAGACTTCTCTGATACCAGTTGTTGGGATTGAGACCTCTATAAAAGAGTTCTCAAGCAAAATTCCCACGGATCTTTCCTTGCACTATAATTGTTACGACCCGACTCCTTTAAAATCATTTAAAACTAAAACACAGCGAAAGTCTTAGTATTTAAAAAAAAAGGCATGGATATGTTTGAAACTTAGACTATCCAAAACCTATATACATTTTTCACATCAGGAAATTTAAAAGCAAGGAAATGCAATTCCTTTTCCAAAGTTTAAAGAAGTTTATAATCATAAAAGTTAAGACGAAAAGCTCTTATGAGCTTATATACAAATTTACATCTCAAATGACAGAAAATAAAACAAAATGAGTCTATGGACTTTTAAAAGTATATCTAGTCCATCTCGATATCATCATCCTCTCGATTAGGCCACACCAGTTCCTCTCCCATTACCTGAAAATGTTTGTAATATCATGAGATAAAAGCAAGCCCAGTGAAAATAAAAAAAATAAAAAGTAACATTAGACTCCAAACCCGCATCCGGATTTGTGTCCAAGTAAAACTTACATTCTATTTACCAAATCTTCCAAAACTCGAGAAACTAACTCCCAAACATTTGGAAGAAAGTTGTCATATCACATATCTCTTTCTTATCCATTATTTTTAATACATCTCACAAAATATAAGGTTTATATTCATTTGTCTTTAATAAATTATGTTAAGCTCTCTCGGTCTTAACATATTCAAACAATCACAATTTGTGATTAATGACGATAATATTAGCACACGCAGTCTAATCATTATTCATTAACTCGCTAAACAAGTGTAAAGGGCACTCAACATTTACATCAATAATATAATCATCAATTGCTTATAATGACAGTATTGAAGTCCCGCGGTCCATTAATACTTCATTATCTCGCTCAACAAGTGTAAAGGGCACTCAACCTTTACATCAATAATATCTTCCCACCTCTAGTGAATAATGTCAGGTAATGAAGTGCCGCAGTCTCAACATTACCTCATTATCTCACTCACTGAATACAAGGTTAATGCACCCCTGTATCTCATATATGTATCATAGTAATTATGGATATTACTAGATAATGTGAACTCGCATAGTTCCATCATTATCTCATTATCCATCTCTTACAATCATGCATGATACATATACATAAACATAAAACGAATAATACCAGACAATGCAAAGTCCCGCAGTCCTTTAGCATGTCTCATTATTCCTCCCAATTTCGATTATGGAATATGATATGACATGAATATGCTTTCAAGTGCAAGTAAAATAAATATAAACATTCAACATAATCAAAAGGGCATAAAGGTAAATGGATCATGAATTACTCTTATACATAAAACAAGCAATTAAGAACTTCTGAAAAACAATGAATAAATCAAGCCAACCGGCTTTTAAATAACTCGAGATTTTAACTTAATATAGTCTTCAATTCATTGCTGAATTGTTTATTAAACATATGAAGTTCCTTATTCACAATCCTTATTACCTTTGGATCCTTCAACTTCCGATAAACATTAGGAAACTCCGAAGTAAGTCTAAACTTAGAACTTCCATAAGTTACTCGTTTCCTTCGAAGCACCTGTGAATTCTCTCACTCAATTAGAACTAACTCTCAAGCCTAAGCATGTTAGCTCACTTACTTTAATCCTTTTGATTAAACCTTAATCTCAACTTCCGATCCTACAAATCGTTCAAATTATTCGGTTTCTAAAGCTACTTTAAATTCTATTTATTCTCACCTTGGCAAAAGTAGTTTTGCTCCAATACTCTGATAGTGCGATCAAGCAACGGTTCAAAAACACCTACAATTGAAATTACATCTAATAATCAATAATTAACCAAACATCGATCAAACGACATCTAAAAGAATAAAACGACGAAAAAACCCGGAAATCCCTTAATGGAGCTCTCGGCCCCTCCATATAAAATGGGTCTCGGTTTCATTTTCCGGTTTTTAGGCAATTTAGAGATGTTTTGGGTTAGTTTCTAGTAGTTTGGTAGTCCCCGATTTCAATGGGTAACCATAATTAGGGTTTTTGGACAATAATTGATTACCCGAATTTAATTACAACATACAATTATTCAATAATAAACAACCCAAATTCAGCCCACAATTTGTATTTTTCAAACGGGACGGGTTTTGGCTCAAACTCGGGTTTAAGGTTAGGGTAAATTCCCAAAAACACCTAAAACAACTTCCTTAATTGAAATCATCGAGTTTCTCGGCAAGAAATTGAAGATTTCAACTATGGATTCCATTCAAACACTATTTGAAGGAAATTTTAGAAACTTTGTTACACCTGGAGGCCTTTAGAAAATGGAGGAAAAGTTCGATTGATAGGTTGAAAAGGATGCTTGGACCAAAGGCTATCCAACGTAACCGAAATCAAGTCGATCCGTCGAGAAATGAACAAAAACCAAATTTCTCCTCCAATGATGGAGGACCCACGACAAAGAGAAAGGAAGAAGGGAAAGGATGAAATGAATTTGGTCAATTCCATGATCAACTTTGAGATTTTAAAGACAGGTGAATAGTGATTTGATATTTTAAGAATTTCAAAAATGACGATTACGTCCCTTAAATGAATTTCATCTCATAAATCGAAACCCGAAGTTCTTAAACTAGCCAAATGGTGATTAATAATTATTAATTGGCACGTTAATAATTATTAATATGACCATAACTAATTTAACTAATAAAGCGAGTAAAAAGGTTTAAAATGAAATAAACTTCTAAATTCTAAATTACTCATTCTAAAATTTGTTGGAACAGAGAAGGAATTTGAACAATTAAAGAACTTGTATTGATACGTAACTGATGATTACAACAAAAAAATGATCAGTAATAACAAGTAAATAATAAAACAGAAACGAAGGACAATGTTACCGTGGACTGCTTCAAAGCACGGGCAAGGCCGTTGTCCTGAAGTCGATATTGCCCCGATCAGGTTGTTTGTGGTTCGACCCCAATTCAGCTCGGCAAGATTTGATGAAGCGTTCTTGAATTCAACAACCAGAGATTCAATGTAACGTCCCGTTACTTTTTGAGGTAAATTTTTTTTTTTAATTAATTAAAGTTTTTAAGATTAGTTTAAATTCAGAAATTTCGATTTTAGTAGCTATTGTCGTCCGAAATTCTTTTAATCGTTTTAATACTTTAAATACGTTTTGGTGACATTAATAATTATTAACGGGCCAATTAATAATTATTAATCACCTTTAGATTTATTTATGAGCTTCGGGTTTCTTTTTTAAAGTAAAAACAAAAGAGGGACGTAGGCGTCATTTCTCAAATTGTTAAATTTCTAAAAGTTACTATTCATTCATCTTTTAAATATACAAACAAAGGCAAAAATTGATCATTTTCTCTCATTCTTCTCTCCTTGAAGCCGTGGGAACCAAAACCCTTTCCCCAATTTTTGGTTTTTCTTTATTTCTCGGTAGATCGTCTTGATACTTTGGCCTGAGGATCATTTCCAACCTACCGATCGAGATTTTGGCTCGTTTTCTCGAGGCCTTAAGGTATGTCAAAGTTTCTAAAACTTGAGATGAATAGTGTTTTAATGGAGGTTTTGAGTTGTAATCTTCGAATTCGTTCACCGAAGCTTGAAGGTTTCATTCGAGGAAGTCTTTATAGTCAATTTTAGAAACTTTCCTTAAACCCTAAAACCGAGTTTGAGCCGGAAACCCGTCCCTTGTGATTTTCCCTCTTTTGGCCTTGTTTAGGATGTCAGGTTTATTGTGTTTTTGCTTTTTACTTAATTTTTCGGAAATCGATTGTTGATCAATACCCTAATTTACGGATACCCATTGTAGTTGCAAACCTCCAAAGTATCTGAAACCAACCCGAATCACCTCTAAAGTGCATAAAAGCCGAAAAACCAAACCCGAACCCTAATTTTCCTAGTATGGCCGAGAGCACCATAGGGAGAAAATCCGGGATTTTCATTGTTTTATTCGTTTAGATGTAGTTTGAATGTTTTCCAGGTTAATTAATATTATTTAGGTGTAATTCATTTGTAGGATTGTGATTTGATTGTGGAATTGTAACCTCGGATATATATCGGAGCTTGTCTACAAGCTAAGGTGAGTTTAAAGCGAAAGTTAGTGGTTTTATGAATTGATTTTCATTATGTTATTGTTTATCGAGGTTAAGAGGGAGTTAGCTTCTTAGAATTAAATTTTGGTTGGAGACTTTAATTCGGAAGTGAGTGGAAAGAATTTGGAATTATAATGAGTTCGATGAAAAAGGAAACATTGGAATGGTTTGGAAGTATTGTAAAGTGATTTGGAGATGTTAGATAAAAGTGGAAGTTAAGTTACTTTGAGAGGTTTGGAAATTAAAGTAGCTTAAATGTTACACTTGAGTGATGACTCGTGTAATCTAAGTAGTTAGGTTCTTTAATAACTTAGTAGAATTCCTTAGAGGTTATCTAACTTATTGGAGAGCTTGATCACATTGATTCGGCACATGATAGTATGTTGATATCGATCCATACGTATCATGGTGCGATGATTTGTGGAGACAGTGGCACATTGATTCGACACATGATAGTATGTTGATATCGATCCATACGTATCATGGTGCGATGATTTATGGAGACAGTGGCACATTGATTCGGCACATGATAGTATGTTGATATCGATCCATACGTATCATGGTGCGATGATTTGTGGAGACAGTGAGCATAATTGATATGGTATATGATAGTATGTTGACTCCGGTCCATACGGTATCATGGTACGGTAACTTGAGACATGGTACGACCGTACGTGGTATGTTGATTTCGATCCATACAATAGCACGATACGATGAACTTGTCTGGTAATAAAGATAGTTAATGTTACCTTTACATATTCTTTAGAATTGTGTAGTAAGACTTAGTAGTGAATGTTACTTTACTTTAAGTCTTTATATCTATCTCATGGTTTTGAATGATGATTACGGGTAATATATGACTATCGAATGATTGTATGGAATTGGAAATGTGGATGTGGGTAGTATTGAGCATTATAGGCCTTTGGACACGATTTCGGTTATGAGATTTTGTTCATAGGATTACTTGCTTTCGTTTTGCTCTCACTAGCATTTTATGCTAATGGTGCTACACTTACAAATTTTCAGGTAAACCTTGAGCTAAGAAGCGTGGTAGAGGAGGTGGAGCCACGTGACTAGTCGAGATGGTGTATGGACAATGTTAAAGACATCTTTTGGTTTAGCATTTGTTAAAATGCTTGTAAATTATTTCCATTTTACATACATGTGTTTTTTTGAGCCCGGAAGGGTATTTGTGTAAAATTTGTCTATGTCTTATGATTTATTTCTCCTTTGGAATGCGCATTCCCGATTTATAGCTTTCTCTGGATTTGGGTTATAAAACAGGTTTTGGTTATTCGATTTTTAAATGAACCCATGCCGTTTTTCTTTAAAAATCGAGTCTTCCGCTGTGCATTTGAATTTAAAGAATTTAACGGAAAGTGGGTCGTTACATTCAAGAACCTGGCAGAACACCTCTAGAATAGCTCTCAAAATAATTGACAGAAAACGAAGAACGAAGAACGGAAGAGAGAAAACAGAAATCAGAGTTTTTCAAGTTGTGATTTGGAGTGAAGAACTCGTCTCTATTCATAAGGAGATGATTCTGTAACTCCAAAATGGAAATTAATTCTGAATTAAATTCCAGACTTAAATTCGTTTCTGTAACAGCTGGCCGGAAACGGTAACGTCGCCTGAAACGTTCGTCGACAATCGGTAATGGCTCATTGTCGCCGGTAACTGCAAAGACCATTAATATCTGCTTTTACACTTTCTGAATCTCAAAAAGAAATTAAATAAATATTCTTTAAATAAAAAGAATATTATTTAATCAAGATGACCGACCCAGCCCGGCCCGAACCCGAGCCCGCCCGACCCGACCTGTCCAGGTCGTGACGTGCGGCGTGTGGACTGAAGCCCATTGAGTGCGCGCTCGGCCCTCGCAAAATCTATGGAAGCCCAAAGGGCCCAACCCAAAGTGCAAGTGTAGTATATATAAAGTGAAGTAAGTTTTGTGATCTTTCCAATGTGGGACAAGTGAATTTTTCACTTTCCCACAAATCAGATGTAACATCCCGTTATTTTGAAGTGAATTTTTTTTTATTTATTTTAATTAAAGTATTTAAGGTTAATTTAAAAGTAGTGATTTCGATTTTAGTAGTTATTTTAGTCCGAAATTCTTTTTAATCGTTTTATTACTTTAAATTTTGCTTCGGTGACATTAATAATTATTAACGGGCCAATTAATAATTATTAATAACCATTGGGATAGTTTAAGAACTTCGGGTTTCGATTTAGAAGTCAAAAGTCATTAAAGGACGCAACTGTCATTTTTCAATTTCTTAAAATATCTAAAATCACTATTCACTCATCTTTAAAAATCACAAATTTGACCAAAAATCACATTTTCTCTTCTTCTTCTTCTCTCATGGCCGTGGGCCTCATTTCCTTGGGAGGGTTTCATGGCTTTTCTTCGTTTCTCGGTGGATCGGCTTGATTTTGGTTGCGTTGGATTGGTAGGGACGAGGGCTACCTATCCAACCTACCTTTTCGGAGTTTCCCATTCTCTAGGGGAAGTCCCAAAAAGTAAGTTTTCAAAACTTTTTATATGGTTTTGTTCGTTTTTTTATTATAAATGAGTTTTGAAGTTAAAATCATGAATTTCTATCATGGAATTTGACGATTTTGAGCCCGGATTTTCGAAAAACGCTATTCACCCGAAAACAATATTCATCTGAAATCACTATTCATCCAAAAATTCAAACTTGTTCTCATATTAGATATGAGTTGTAATACGTTGTGAAATTGATGAATTGTAGGTGAGATTGCTCGATTGTTGATTCGTGGGAAATTGGAGATTTGGAGCAAAACTAAATGGGCCAAGGTGAGAATAAATAGGATTTAAAGTAGATTTAGAAACTGAATAAGTTGAACGGTTTGTAAGATTGGAAGTTGAGATTAAGATTTGAATCTAAGAGTAAAGAAAAGTGAGCTAGTGACCTTAGGATTAGGAGCTAGTTCTTTGAGTGAAAACTTTGGAGTTTCTCGAGGGAAACATTGAACTTTTGAAAGTTCTAAGTTAGAATCATTTCGGAGATTAGAATGGATCATTGGAAGTTAAAGGATCCAAACTTTTAGATAGAATGGTTAAAGGAACTTGAAATTAGAACCTTGGATTTTATTTGGGAGTTTAGAATCCTTGAAAGTGGAGACTTACTCATTAAGATAAGAACTTACTTTTATGAAAGTATCGGAAGTTCGATTTATTTATTGTTCTTCCGAAATTCCTATTTATTACTTTATGCATAAGAACATCTATGATCCATTTACTTTATGTCCTTTACCTTATACCCTTTACTTTTTGCTCCATTCATATTTACGTTTATTTACTTTTGCCAGCATACCATAACATCTCGCACCATAACATCTTGCATCATTGAAATGAAAGGAAAAGAAAGTGAAAAAGAAAAAGAAGGGAAAATGATGAATCCTACAGGAAGTTCACATTACCTTCAGTGAAAAAGAAAAAGAAGGGAGAATGATGAATCCTACGGGAAGTTCACATTACCTTCAGTGAAAAAGAAAAGAAAGTGAAAAAGAAAAAGAAGGGAGAATGATGAATGATGAATCCTACGGGAAGTTCAAATTACCTTCAGAGAAAAAGAAAATAAAGTGAGAAAGAAGAGAAAGGAGAATGTGGATCCTACAAGAAGTCCACATTACCTTCATTCATTCATAAGGGAGAATGTGGATCCTACGGGAAGTTCACATTACCTTCATTCATGCATAAAAGGTGAATGCGAATCCTACGGGATGTCTTCATTACCTTCATGCATATTATCGATGGAATTATATCATGGAGAAAGTATTGAGATGTTATGCTTATGCAAGGTTTATTTACTTTTTCTCACAATTGTTTTAACAAGTTAATGGATGAGAATTAGACTACGTGTGCTAGTATTATCATCCTCTAGAGATTATAGATTATGAAAGTTAGTTTTCTAGAGTTTAGAGGACTATAGAAAGGATTATGTAAGACGTTCATTTCTAGAGAGAAAAGAAATGAATTTGATGTATAGCCGAGTGCTATAGGAAGAAGGAATGAGATTGAACTGGATAATGAGAGAATACAAGGGTGTATTAAACCTTGTATAATTATCATGTGATAGACAGGTAAGAGAACTAGTTTCTCAATAAATTGGAAGATCTCGGTAATTGGAGAATAAGATTTGATGTAAACCTTATGTATAGTATAAGGTATTAAAGAGAACGAGATTCAAATGTTATATATATATATATATATATATATATGTTATGAAACATATCCTCCTAATGGTTGGAAGATGGTTCCTCAAATATTTGGGAGAATTGGTAAGTAAAAGTGAAATATTGATGTAAAACCATTTTGGTGGTTGAAAGGTAAAAGAATGTGAGTTTCACTTGGACACAAATCCGGATGCGAACTTGGGGTCTAACTTTACTTTTTATTCTTATTCTCATTGGGCTTTGTTGTTAGCTCATGATATTACAAACATTTTCAGGAAATGTTCGGGTCGTAGGAGAGGAGCTGGTGCGCGCTTGATCGAGAGGATGATGATACAGAGATGGACTAGATGCCTTTTAAAAAGACCATGGTCCCATTTTGTTTATGTTGTGTCTTTTGAGATGTAAATTGTATATATGCTCATAAGAGCTTTTCGTTTTGATTTATTCAGTCATAAATTCTTTAAACTTTACAAAAAGGAAATGCAATTCGTTGTCTTTAATTTCTCTAATTGTGAAAAGTGTAAACAGGTTATGGATAGTCCGAACTTTAAACATATTCATGCCAAATTTTTATTAAATTTAAAGTCTTCCACTGTTAATCTGATTTTAAATTATTTAAAAGAGTCGGGTCGTCACATCAGAACTTCAACTTTTCTCTCTACACTTCCTCTTACTTTCACTCTTAAATTTTATACTTTATTATGTATAAAATCCAACAAAATTAACTTTAAATACTTGAATTAAAATAAAATAAATAAATAAAATTTATACCTCAAAAGTAACGGGATGTTACAATAATATTAATCAAAAGTAAATACATAAACAAGAATACTAACCCTTGTCGAGAAGTGTCTGACGATTCCTCTTCTTCCTTGATTACGATCCTGAGACCACCAAAAAGTTTTCCTCACTATGCACAATAGAGAAATGGTGCATGGGCACTTTTCCCCCTTGGAAAAAGGAAGAGGGAAGAAAATTTCCCTATACCACTATAGTGGCGGCAGTAAGAGGGAGAGAAATTTTCTAAGCCTTTTCTCTTCTCTTAGCTGTGTGTTTTGGGGTCAACCCAAGGTTCCTATTTATAGGAAAACTAAGGTCTAAAAAAATCTTTGAATATCTTTTAATTGTCAAATAATTAAATAAAGATATTGTAAAATATATTTTGAATAATTAAGATATAATATCTTATTCCATAATAAGATATTCCCATATCATAATTTAAATTAATCCAAATTAATTTAAATTAATTATTCTATATCTACTCATTTAAATTAATCACATTAATTTAAATTAAGATATTCCATATATTTTAAATAAAATAAAATGCATATATTTGGTTAAATAAAAACAAAAGTGGCGTGTGACCCACCCATGGGTGACATGCCCATACCATCATCACCATGACAATATTGGGCAATTTATTTTTTCTTTTTATTTAATAGAACAATTCCATTAAATATTTAAATAAATAAAACTCCTTTTATTTATTTAATTCCTCTTTAATTTGACTACCTCAAATTAAATATATAAATACACTCCTCTATTTAAATTCCCGTTAATTTTTGACAATTGTAAAATTAATTTAATTAAATAGACTCTTTTAGTTAATCTCTCCATAAAATTATCAATTAAATAACTCCTCTATTTAATTTCACCATTAATTAAATAGACTCCTATATTTAATTTCACCATTAATTAAATAGGCTCCTCTATTTAATTTCTTTTAATTAATCAAATAGACTCTTCTATTTATTTTCTTCAATTTCCAAGGTGATTAATCATATTAATCATGTTCTCAATTACATGTGATAGCTCGGAGGACTTGATGGACCTATACAGCTAAGCATCAATGATCTAGAATTATCTGTAGTTAAAATTCCTTTTAATCAATTAATTCTTATTCATTAACTCCTAGATAACTCCACTAAATATCTAGAGTTGCACTCTTAGTACTATAGATATAGTTATGTCCATTGGCTAAAATCATTTTAAATATATTTTTATCCTTCACAAGTAGTTCATATCCATGGCTAGGTAATGTTAACGTATTAACCTCCACGATACATCTTATTCCTTAAGCCCAACTTATTCTCTAATGAACAACCTTACATAATCTCTATTATGCGTCTTTTCTTTTTCCTTGATTAGATGAATATGAGGCATCATTGTTCAAGCACTTAATCAATCCAAAAGGGAAGTACTTATCTATTTTCCAATAAGGAAAAGAGTGAATTCCAATCTTGTGTAATTACATTCCCAGCTATAAGCAAAAAGCAATCCCCAAAGTGGGATGCATATTGAGCGAACTATATCGAGTCACTCTCACCCATGCAAATCAAAGGTTTGTCTCTTACAAACAGGAGTTCGTAATCCACTTCGGATTAAGATCAAATGTACATGATCAATCGATTGATATATGAAGTGTCTTTCTGTAACGGCTTTACCAGAAGACAGTAAGTATATCTTAGTCCCGTCTACTACAATCTCTATTGCAGCAACACCTGCACTCACATGTCTCTACATGAGCGATCCAGATGAGATCACTTGTGCCAATTCACAAGTGGGCCATATTAGTGGTGTTATCAGAAATAAGGCACCCAACCTTTATTCATATACTACAGACTATTTGAGTTAGAACTTAAGTGAATCTTCCCGCATCACATACTTTAAGTTATCATAAGTAACTCTGGATCTTATGATGGATTACATTTATTAACAAATAATAAATGACAATGTAAATATCACTAATTCCTTTTTTTATTCATAGTTTAGTTGGATTACATAAGATTTAGGGCAGAAACCCTAGCACTCACATTATCTGGTACCATCCATAAGTTGTGATACATATATGAGAGAAATGAAAAGGATGTGTGTGTGTTGCATTGGTGGGTGAAATAATGAGATATTGTTAGGCTGCATGTACTTTCATATTTATCATTATTCACCAATTGTGAAAAGAAAGTAATGTAAAGGGTGTGTGTAATTTGCATTAGAGAGCAAGATAGTGAGATACTTTTTAGATTACGTGTGTTTACATTATCTATCATTATTCACATGTTGTTGAAATTAAGAAATGCAAAGTCTGCATGTACTTTGCATTCTAAGAGGAATAATGAGATATTGTAGGTTGCGTGTACTTTCAATATCTATCATTATTCGCGTGTTACCGGTTGTATTGATGTAAAGGCGGCATGCACTTTACATAGGTAAAGCAAGTTAATGAATAATGTTAAGGTTGTGTGTACTTGCATTATTATCATTAACCGTGTGATATCCTTGTTTGGAACATGTTGATACCGAGTGTTCTTAGCATGGGATACTATAGAGAAAGAAAATGTGAATGATATGTATAGCATGAGTTGCTATACAGAAAGGAATGAGAATGATATGTAAAGTATGAGATATGATACTTTGAAAAAATTGAGAGCTAGTTCTAGTTTATTTGGGAGATCTCGTAATAGGAAGTTGTTAAATGCTTGATGTGAAACCCTTTGAAGTGGTTGAGTAGTAAAAAGTATGTAAGTTTTTTTTACACAAATCCGGATATGGGTTTGGGGTCTAAATGTTACTTTATTTTCCGTTTATCTTCACTAGGTTTTCGCTCATGATATTACATTTTCAGGTATGGACCATAGACGTGGTCGTGGTCGTGGGAGAGGAGTTGGTGGTACTTGATCTTAGTGATGATGATGGCAAGATGGACTAGATAGTGTATAGTCCATGGACTTATGTTTACTTTATTTTCCATCTTGCACGTGATGTATATGAGCTTATGAGAGCATTTCTACCTTAGACTTTCATGATCTTGGTTTATTTTTGAACTTTTCGTAAATATGGAATGCGCATTCCACTCTTTAAATTCTCTATTGGAAAATTATATTTACTAGGTATTATGATAGTCCAAGTTTTAAACGTCACCATGCCGGATTTTTCTTATTAAAAATTAAGTCTTCCTCTGCGTTCTGGTTTTAAAAGATTTAAAAGGACTCGGTTCATCACATTTTATGGGAGTTTTTTTTTCAATTACTCTCGAGAAGTTGAAATCTTTTTCAATGTGTGAAATTTTCTACTGCTATTTATGGAGAGAATCTTCTATGAGAATTTTTCATCACTTCTCCACGTAAAAAGAGATAAGAGAGGTAGAGCATTCAACATGAGTTGGATAATGGTGGAATGTGTGAATTGGTGAATAAGGAAAGATGCTAATAGATCCTAGAAGTTGAAACAAACACAATAAATTACTGTCGATGACTGGATTTTGTTTTCTATGACCGTGTATAATTGTTTTTTTGTTTTATAGAACAAGTGCACAGTTATTTGTTTATACTAGTCTAGCCGTTGCACATGTAAACAAGTTTTTTATAATTAAAAATACTTAACTATATGTTATGACTTTAAAATATCAATTTCATTAAATATTTACCACATCGAACAAAACTTACTAAATCAATAGACCCATCAAAAAGACAAAAATAAAAAGAAATAGAGATTTGGTACCTTGAACTTGAATAATAAGTAATATGTAGTATTTTAATCAAAATATTAATTTTAATATACAATACGTTATCATCAAGGGATTGAAATTGAGGTAAGTTTGAGACTTCCCCAGGCCGTACTATGACTTTTGAAATCTCGACCTAAACAAAGAATTCTAATGCTAAACTCAACATCACACATTCTTCATATTTTTATGGTTTAGTTTTGTGGATCAGCCATTTTCATTGCCACACTCTTCACACTTCTTTTCCCATCTTCTTTTTAACTTTGCTTCTAATATTTGCCTTACAATGTTAATGGTTGTCAATAAATTTTTTATAGACGTAGTAAAAAAATGTATGAAAAAAGAGAGGGAATATGTAATGAGTGAAAAATCTTGTTGGTGACTTTGGAAAAGCTTGCTAGTTTTGCTATAGACTTGACCTCCTTCCTCGACTACGCTGATAATTTGATATGACATGGAGTTATTGATAGATCCCAAATCATTAGCTAGTGAAATGCCTACAAAACATAGAAACCATATTTCAAATGAAAAAAAAAAATAATCGCTTAGAAAGTAGAAACGGGGCCCTACCTATGTTTCAACCATTCATCTTCCACTCATTTTTCACCTTGAGGTCATACAATGCTCTAAAAATGCAAATTATTATGGAAGCATTAACAACAATCCTAATGTTTTTGTCTAAAAAAAATCCCAGTGTTTTGGTGTTGTTGGTTTAGGAAGTATAAAAACATTTTATCTAATTTAATTGCACAATCTTCAAAGTACAATGTATCTCATCAAAAAGAATGCTATTTCAATTATTATTCATGGCCTCAACTAAATTAGGAATTCAAATTGTTCATCAATTTTCAAGTTAAATTAAACTTCTATTTACAAATCAATGCTTCGGCTCAAAGATCAATATGAAAGAAAAAATAATAATTCGTTCAAAACATAGATTTTAGAAGTCAAGAGGCAAACTAAAATATGAATTATTACTGTGAAAATCTAAAATTAAGGGTAAAAATGGAATATAAGATGCTCAAATAGAAGGATAAAAAAGAAATAAAACAATAAAATGAGGGTAAAATTAGAACTCAATATTTCTCCCCCCACATTCCCAAATTTATATATGTTATAGATAGATCGATAGATATAGAGAATTTTTCATTATATAAATGTAACATGTTCGTAAAGATTGGAAAATAATCTATATGATAATAAACTATATATTTTTAAATTAAAAAATATATCTTCAAGTTATAATAATTCAACCATCCCTTAGATAAATAATTCTTTTTTATTAATTTATTTGGATATTATTAGTTTCCATAGTTATTGAATGATCCATTGATAAATTGATTATCATTTTTTATTGAAGCGACAAATAAAGCAAGTTGAAATTAGTTCATAACATGAACATGAAGCAATCACTTTATTAAACTTATTTGTACGTATGATCAGCTACATAATAGAAGTAACTAAGAAGGATTTAGCTTAGTAGCTTTAATGTAAGCACCAGAAAAAGAGAAGGGAAAAAGCAAAAAATGTCAATTTGAAAAAAGCGAAAAAAAACAATTTGCAAAAAAGGAGAAAAATTAAATTCGCGGGTAAAATATTACAAAATGTCACTAGTTGGTGATTAGTTTCACCGATTTCTTGATATCCCGAATTTTATGAAGGAATCACGTAATCACCGATTATTTTATAAGTTATCACCGATATCTCGATCACATGAATGAAGGTTTAAAATCTGCTATATTTGCAAATACTTTTTAAAAATGCTATATTTATAAATATTGCTAAAAATTCTGCTACCCAATGAAATTTCCCAAAAGAGAATGGTAGATTAGGCATAAAATTGCAGGAAATAAAAAGGAATACTTATGCCCTCTTGATTTTAATAAACTTTCCATCTTGTGATAAACTAACTTTGAGTTTCAAAGAGAATAAGAGATCTAAGGCTTTATAGTTGAAAGAGCAGGGATATAATTAGAAAATAAAGGACTCTTGAAGTTCTCCATTAAAATTATCACATTAAATTATTTTGTAAAATTACTAAGTCTTTTATTAATGATGCACTTTCCAAAGTACAATACGTGAGGCAGGCAAGTTTTTGTTTCTATATAATTAAATATTAAGGTTAAATAAAATAAAAAATTAATATTAAATAATAGAGTAAAAGAGGAAATCAAAAATTTCTCCTCTTAAACCCTTTTTAGAAGTAATATAGATAAATATAGATATAGATATATTGTAATAAATTTTGTTATTGTGCATTTTTCTTTATTGATAGAGATTGTATTTTGGGAGATATTATACGAAGATTCCTTTGATTCTGTTGCCAAATTATGGTTCAATAAAAATAAAAAATTGAGTGAACTGATGGTAAAAATATTTTTTACTAAACATTAATATAAATATGATATTTCAATTTAAAAAATGAGAAAACATAAAATTAATTTTTTTAAAATAGGCAAATCATTTCAACAAAAATTTTTAATGGAAAATTCATTGAGTAGCATAATTTGATGTAGTATTTATAAATATATCATTGCTTAAAAATATTTGTATATGTAACAATTTTTAGAGTGTTAATAAGAGATAAACGTCGTATACTTTGTGAATCAGTAACTAACTTTTTAGTAAAAATATATAATTCAAGGTTAATCATTGATTGACCCCATCAAAATTTTACTATATATTTCTAAATATTTTTAAGACATGCTATTTTAATAAATATTACATAAAATTTGACTAGATTTGCAATCATTTTTCTAAATAACATTTTTATAAATTTATCGATAATCACACCCTAGATTTATTTTTATTTTTATTTTTTTCTCATGATAAATTCTTTATATTAAATTGATTCCTTAATATCGGGATTATTGTCCAGGGTTTACCTTTTAAAAAAAATGTGAGGATGCTAGAAAAAGAGAAAATTATTATGCTATCAATTGAAAGAATATGAAAGATGGAGAAATTGTGTACGTATAAAAATATATAGCTACAGGGACGGATCTAGGATGTTTTATTTGCGGGGGCCGAAATTAATATATATATATATATATATATATATATTAATTTTATGTTAAATTTTACAAAACATCCCTATACTATGGGCTTGCTTTTAATTTCACTCTTAAGGTTTCAAAAGTTTCAATTCTACCCCTAACTTTTTATTTTGTTTCCAAAATACTCTTTGTTTGAATAGTTACTCTTTCAAAATATCCATTTTTTCCAGAAATTATCATTCATTACAGGAAAAATCTTTCAAAAATACCCTCAATCTTTTAATTTTTGTTAAACTTAGCCGAATTACACGCATATTATATATTTAAAGATTGATTTCTTCAATAAGGGGTATTTTTAAACAGAATAAAGGTTGAGGGTAGAATTGAAACTTTTAAGATGTTAGGGGAAAAAATTGAAACTAACATTATAGATTAGGGGTATTTTGTATAATTTAACCAAAAATAAAACTCCCATTTAATATTATCATAATTATAAATAAATAAAAATAAATCTTATCAAAATAATTCTTTTAAAATTATAACTATATATATATTTAAAAATAAGAAAGTAATTATTTATTAAAATATATAAAAAAAAGTTTTTTTTAAAAAAAAAATTGGAGGGGCCATGGCCCCCCCTTGCCACCCCCTGCATCCGCCCCTGTATAGCTATATACTTACATTAAAAAGTGGGTTTGGTTGGAAAAAAGTTTTATTTCCATTTTTACCCCTACTAATTCACTTTAGTATCTATATAGACATTATCAATAATAAAGTATCACTTTCATTTTATTATTTTATGACAATTTAATTTAATATTATTTTATTTAAAAACTTTAACATCTAAATAGTCATTTTTCCATAATAAATTAACGCTTTCAATTTGTTTTTTACCACAAATTTATTTTAATATAAAAACATTATCTAATATTTATAATTTTGCTATTAAGAAACTACTACTCTAGCGTTCACTGAAAAAAAAAAACATAGTTCTACTATTTATTAAAAAAACATCATTTTTTAAAAAATAATTAAAAAGTACTCTAATTTATAACAATACTATTTAAAAATCAACTATATATTCATTTTATTAAAAAAAAAAATCTTACTACTATTTAAAAAAATTCACTCCATTATTATTTCACAACATTAAAATATATTCTAATAGTCATTCTCCCATAATATATGTTATATAATATTACTAATTCACTATAATTTCTATATAGCCACTATCCAATAATAAATGCTTTAAACCCTAAAAAACTTAAAATTTAACTATTGTGAAATTATAACTCTTATATTTAGTTAAACATCTCTTAATAGTTAAAAAAATCTTCATTATTATTTATTTTTTGATGCTCAAGCACTAACAAACAAAACAAATAATAGCTAAAAACGATTCCACTATTGGAATACAGGTTAATAGACAAAAGTTTAGGGTTTTGTCTTGATTGTTGATATTTTGAGTAGATTGCTTTCTCAAGCAGTAGCTTCCAATGCTCTGAAAGTTATTAAAATAGGTAACATTGTGGTGAATCATTTTCAATATGCAGATGATATTCTGATTTTAGGCGCTTACAATGATTTGGGGAGACCCTCTTTCTCCTTTCTGTTTGTCTTGATTGTTGATGTTTTGAGTAGATTGCTTTCTCAAGCAGTAGCTCAAGGGATGATTTACTAAACTAGCGAATTTTATTTAGTAAATTTATTAACATTTAATAACGGATCTATTAACATCATGCAATTTGTGATAAAAGACATGTAAATTCATGCTATTTTCGAAAATTAAAAGCTTTTTACTTACATTGAGTAATTAATGGAGAATCAGTTGGAGGTTTCTTTACAGCATCAAATCCTCAGCAACACCGGATCTTCTATGTTATATCCCGATCGAAAGCAAAACCGACTTGTGGGAATCGAACCGAAAGAACAAAAGAAGAAGAAATTTCTTCTAAATTTTTTTTCTAAGGAAAATCGGCAATTGGGCAAAAACTTGAGAGAGAATTGTCACTTTTCTAATTAAAGTGAGAAGTGTATAAAATATGAATCCCAATGGTCATATTTATATGAAAATATGATATGTAATCTATATAGATATGCTTATCTCCTAATTATAAAAATAGAAAAGATAAATTAATTAATTAAAATTAAAAAATAAAAGGAAATCAACATGGCCACTACGCATGTACTGCATGGCGCACGCTGAAGGTAATTTGTATTTCCTTTTTTTTTAATTAATTTTCTTTATTATGTATTTAATATAAGAAAAAATTCAAATAATAATTTCTAATTAAATACATTTAGCTAAAAACTAATATATTAATTACCATTAAATCTTATTCAATTAATTAGTTATTTTGGGCTATATAACACCAATTTGTTTCTCAAACAAATTGAATTTAATTCTCTCTAATATTAATTATTAAATTAAATAAAATCATTATTTAAATAATAATATTAATTATTAATTTCTATTTAAATAAACTCATTATTTAAATAATTAATAATATCAACATTAATTTCCGTTTAAATAATTTATTTATTTAAACAATTAATTTTGCCGTAAAATATTATAATTGATATGTTATATTAATTTCCATTTAAATAAACTCTTTATTTAAACAATTAATTTTGCATCAATATTAATAATATTAATATTAATTTTCATTTAAATAATCTCATTATTCAAATAATTAATATTGCCTAATTTTAAGAAAAATGAATTACTTAAATTATTTGTTCTTCCTAAGTTAAATTAATAACTTTGTTTTGCTACAACGATATTTGGGCTAGCATAGGGACCCGATGGACCTATAGATCATGGGCTTAATAATTAGTCAATTAAGTGATTAACTCATAATCATTTAATTACTTATTATTTAACTATGAATAATTCCACTATAGATTCATAGCTGAACTCCCCTCACTATAGATGAGTTATGTCCATTTAGTTTATCTTTATTTATATCTGTGAAATTATCCTTCACGTGGAACCCTCATAAATACAAGCGGATAAATTTACCGTTTTGCCCCTGTAATTACCGTTTTATCCTTGTGTTCCCTCTGATTCTCCGATGAACTTTATCTTTAGTCGAACTAGAGATAATATACTTCAGTGATCAATAGAAGTCGTGGGGCCACTTGTTCATGTCTCGAATCAGTACATCAAGGGAGTTTCCTAAAGTTCTTAAAATGTTTAGGTATCGCACTGATACCGTTAATTTATAGGAAAGTTATGAATTCCATCTCGTGAAAATGAGTTCCCAGCTACTTATCTAGTCATGTTCTCAAAACAGAAGTGTATCGAGCGTTCTTACATATCACTCTCAACCATGTGAATCAAAGAACATAACTGCATAAATAGGAGTCCGCATTTCACTCAGGATTGAGATCTATCACGGTTGATAAACTTAGTTTGATATTCGATCATTTCTCGTAAACGGTACTAATGAGAAATTTGATCGAACATCGTGGTCCTGTCTTATACAATCAACATTGCATATGATACTTCCATTTCATGTCTTCCACATGAATGATCAGGATTAGATCATTTGTCTATAAACAAAATGCAAAGCTATCAACAGTGTTACCAGGATAAGGTTCCCAAACGTTATCCATTTACTGTAGCCACTTTTAAGTTACTCATCTCGACTTTAATTCTCTCGTATGACTCACATACTAAGTCGTGATTTCATAAGAGTAACTTAGGGTTTACTATTTGAATGTTTGATATTAATATATTTCCATATATTCATAATATCGTCAATTGAATCAATCTAAATAATATAAAGAACTTATGTTTATTTATTTAATTTATTCGAAATAAATTATTATAATTAAATAATTACAAGTTCTAGGACACCATTCCTAACAATCTCCCACGTGTCCTAGATATTTGGAGATTTGACTTGTAATTCCAGTCAAACTGGATGACTATCAACTTCTTAGCCATGGTAGTCATTTTAATACTTTATCAGTAACGTTTTCATCTGTTTAGTATGTATTTCTTTTGTCTGATGTTAGTTTCATTAAGTGTAATAGATTCCATATTTTATCCCCATAAAATAAACTCTATTAACTATTGATTTGAAACCATCATGTTCAACCACCTTTCATTTACTAACAACTTAGTAATCACGCAAATCTAGAGTTTAGTTAGTAAAACTTATTTTACTTATACTTAACTCATTTGATGTTTAATTCGCAAAGGTCTTTTGTCGAATTCTTACATGGAAGTAAATTCATGTTCGAATTTGAGCCCGTACAACTCATAAAATCTCTCATTTTATCTATGTGCACTAATATACTATTTGCAATTATTATTTTAGTCACATTGGTTCTAGGATTCTCGAAATTCTTAAGCTCCCACTACAAAGTAATTCTCCATTACTGTCATTCGTTTAATGATTACAATTCTATACTTGTTATTATTTCAAAAATAATATATAAGTATAAGTGACTCTTTTCAACTCCACTATTGAAAATTCGTGTCAGTTTTATTTCACTTATTTTGAACTTTATTCATTGATTTTGAGGTCAATGAGTTTTATTTGGACTTCCAAAAATCCCTTTGGTTCGTACTATGACGCTCCCACTCAAATAAAGTTCTGCAAGTAGTTTTTCAATTTAAACTTTTAAATAACTACTTGTTTTATTGTGAAATAAAATCATTGTAATTCTTTTATATCTTAAGTAAGGTTTAAAGCCTTCAGTATCACTGATTTACTGAGCTTTTCTTTAATAATTTGTGAATTCAATTATCCACTAATTATTGTTTTTATTGTTTTTCAATTTCTGTTTTGTTTATTCCATATCAGTTAGTACTCCTTTAAAACATCCTTTTAAATAACTGAATATTTAGAATATAAGAAATCGATTTAATGTTTGCTTATCACTTAAGTTCTAACATCTAAATGTCTAACTTTAGTGATATTTAAGTCTAGTTATCTTTGATAAATCAAAGATATTTGATTTTACTTATCCCATAAGTTCGTGGATTAATATGGTTATCATCTCAAATTCCTTGAGAACCATCTTTAAAAGATTAATCCCTCTAACTTATTTAAGTAATTTTTAGACTTAAGTATTTAAACATTTTTTAAACGTCCTTTATAACTTATTTAGACATTTCGGAGTTTTGAATTTGGTTTTGGAACTATTTGTTTCATGATGTATTTTGAATAACCATCCAATCACACTTTGGAACTTTGTAATATAATTGTAAAGGAATATCTACCTAAATAACTCTTATTTAAAATATTCCCGAACTTGGTTCACATGAAATGAGAACCAAGAGTTATTACATAATTCAAAATAAAAAAACAAATTGATAACTAAACTAAATTAGAAAACTATGGTTTTTAGGAAAAAGAATATTTTCTTCCTTTTTAGACTATTGTAAAATCGGTTACAAGGAAAATAGGAAGAAGAAGAGTTTTCAATTTCGAAAATTGAAATCAGAAGCTTTTGAATGAATAACCAAGACGTTTGTATTTATACACAAAACAATTTTCCAATTGAATTTAGGAAATACTATCAAAATAAATACAAGATAAATTCCAAGAATAAAATCAAATTTTATTTCTTATTTATCTTACGTGCCGATTTTATGTGCATAAAATCAATAATTCAACAATAAGAAAAACTAATTTTTTCTTTGTTTAATTTGTCTTTGGTTAGACATTCTTTTATATATTTATTTTAGACAAAATAATTCAACAATTATTTCCTAAAATATCATATATGTGTCTGAAGGAACTATTTACTAAATTTGCGGAATTTTCTTTAGTAAATTAATTAACGATTAATTACGGATCCGTTAATAACATGCAATTGTGATCAAATCGAAAAACTAAAACTAAGGTTTTTCGAAAAAACTTACATTGTAGATTTATGGAGAATCGGTTGGGGTTTCCTTTACAGCATCAATCCACTTCACCAAGCCTTCTATGCTATATCCCGATCACAAACCAACCCGACTTGTGGGAATCGAACCGGAAGAACAAACGAATAAGAAGAAAAATTCTTCTTATTTTTCTATGCCAAAATCGGCAATGGGAAGGCAAAAGGAGAGAGCCTTTTGATAAAAATCAAAGTCATGAAATATGAGCACCCAATGGTCATATTTATAAGAAAAATAAGAGTTTGTTTCCTAATCAAATTAGAACTCTTATTTTATTTAATTTAAATAATCAAAATTATTTAAAATATAAAAAAAAATAAAAAAAATTGAGATAAAGTGGCGTCTGACCAACTTTTATAAAAACAAAACAATTTTGCTTTTAAATACAAAGTGGCGTGGACTTTATCCTTTTCTCTTTTTTTTTTTTTTTTTTTTTTTTTTATTTAATCTTTATCTTTATCTTATTTTCTTTTTATGTATTTAAAAAAAATTCAAATAATCTTTTTCTTTTAAATACATATTTTCGAAAATCATCTTAATTAATTAACATTGAATCAAATTCATTTAATTAATTATTTTAGCAAAATACTAATTTGTTTCATAAAACAAATATATTTAATTCTCTCTTTTTATTATTAAGTTAAATAAACTCATTATTTAATTAATAATATTCATTATTAATTTCTATTTAAATAAACTCATTATTTAAACAATTAATAATATTAATATTAATTTCCATTTAAATAAACTCTTTATTTAAACAATTAATATCTCCCTTTATTTAAGTAAATTAATTACTTAAATATAATTCTTTCTTCCTAGTTAAATTAATAACTTGGTTAGTTACAATGATATATGGGCTAGCATAGGGACTGATGGACCTATAGATCATGGGCTCCAATAATTATTAATTTATTAATTAAACTCATTAATTAATTAATCATAATTATTAACTTAGGGTAATTCCACTATAAACCCTAAGTTGAACTCCCCTCACTATAGATGGGTTATGTCCATTTGTTATTAAGTTTGTTTTGACATATCCTTCACGTGGTAATCTCATAATTACAACTGGGTCAAAATTACCGTTTTACCCTTGTAATTATCTCTTTTATCCTTGTGTACCCGATGATTCTCTAATGAACATTTTTCTATAGTTTTCAAGTATAGAACGATCCTTCTCGGGCAAGTGAGAAGGTGAGGCCTCATGTTCAAGTACCGAATCATTACAACAAGGGAGATACCTAAAGTTCCTAAGTTAGAATAGTGTCGCACTAACACTTTCATTTGTTTTAGGAAAGTTATGAATGCCATCTTGTATAGAAATGTTCCCAAGCACCAATTTAGTCATTTCCCCAAAACGGGAGTTTATCGAGTGTATCAACGGATCACCCTCAACTATGTGAATCAAAGGAAAAGACTTCATTAATGTGAGTTCACAACATACTCAGGATTGAGACGTATCAATCTTAATAACGTAAATTTGATATTATAAATCATTTCCTATCAACGGTGTTATTTAGGAATCGATTTATTATCCTGGTCCATCTTATATAAACTCATTATATATGATGTTTCCACTTGCATCTACATCATGCTAATGATTTGGATCAAATCAATGAACAACATCAACGGGTTACCAGAATAAGGTTTCCTAACCGTATTCGTTTCTGTAGACTATTTGAGTTACTATCTTGGACTAGATCCACTTTATATCTCATAGTAGTCAAGATTACGAATTAGTAACTCTGGAATTTTCTATTAATGTTTGAATATTTAACGAATATCAACATATAATAAATTGCACAAAATTCACTAAAATAATACTTTTATTTATTCATAAAATATTCTATTACAAATTACGAATTCTAGGGCATAAATCCCAACAATCTCCCACTTGCCCTAGAGTAAGTGAGACATGTCTCGTAATCCTAGTCCTTCTAGGTGACCTCAAACACATTAGCCGTGAGAGTCTTTGTAAACGGATCGGCTCTGTTGTCCTTCGTGTCTATCTTCGTGACCAGGACGTCCCCACGATGCACTATCTCCCTTATAAGATGATATTTCCTCTCTATATGTTTTGATCTTTTGTGTGATCTTGGTTCCCTTGAATTTGCCACGCACCACTATTATCGCAATAGAGAGTTATGGGCAATTCCATATTTGGAACAACTTCCAAATCTTTTAGGAACTTTCTGAGCCAGACGGCTTCCTTTGCGGCTTCACAAGCAGAACATATTACCTTCCATAATGGAGTCGCAATACAACCTTGCTTAATACTTCTCCAAACTATGGCGGCTCCACCAAGTGTAAACACGCACCGATGTTGATTTCCTAGAATCTTTATCACCTTGGAAATCCGAATCGTGTATCCTGTAAGGATCAAATCCTTATCTCCATACACTAACATATAATTTCTCGTTCTCCTAAGATACTTGAGAATTGCTTTAATCGCAACCCAATGTTCCTTTCCAGGATTGGATTGGAACCACTACTCCCACCGCATAGCAGATATCCGGTCTAGTACACAACATTGCATACATTAGACTTCCCTCGAAGCATATGGTATCTGTCCCATTTCCTCAACTTCGAGGTGTCTTAGGTGATTGTTCCTTAGACAAACTAATTCCATGCCTAAAAGGTAAAATACCTTTCTTGGAATTTTGCATAGCAAAGCGTTTGATAATTTTATCAATATCGTTGCTTGAGACAGGCCTAGTGATTTCTTACTTCGATCACGAATGATCCGAATCCCAAGAACATAACTAGCCTCTCCCAAATCTTTCATTTGGAATTGATTTGCCAGCATTCTTTAACCTTAACGTTCCTTTGTTATTTCCAATTAACAAAATATCGTCAACGTAAAGAATTATGAATACCACTTTGTCTTTTATGATACGCTTGTATACACAAGGTTCATCTATATTCGTTCAAAGCCATAAGTTTTGACGCATCGTCAAACCTAATGTTCCAAGACCTTGATGCTTGCTTAAGTCCATAAATGGACCTTTGCAACTTACAAACCTTTTGTTCTTGTCCTGGAGTAATGAATCCCCTGGTTGCATCATATAGATGCTTTCGTCTAGATTGCCATTAAGGAAGGCGGTCTTGGCGTCCATTTGCCAAATCTCATAATCATAATAAGCGGTAATGGATAAGATGGTGCTAATAGATTTAACCATGGCAATCGGGAAAAAGTTTCCTCATAGTCAATACCCTCCCTCGAGTATAACCTTTTGCCACTAATCTAGCCTTGAAAGTCTCAACTTTCCCGTCCACCTCTTTTTCTCTTATAGATCCATTTGCATCCTATGGGTTTTTCACCATTTGGAAGATCTATGAGAGTCCGGACGGAGTTGGAATACATTGATTCCATCTCGAGATCCATGGCTTTGAGCCATTTTTCTTTATCAATATCCCGCATTGCACTCTTGTAAGTCAATGGGTCTTCCTGGATTGTCATCGCTATGGCAATATGGATTTCTCCAAATCCTATAAAGCGTTCTGGGTTTCTAATAACCCTCCCACTTTTCCGAGGTTCTCGATAAAGTTTGCACCTGGATTTGGTGTGTTTTATCAACGTCTTGTTGATTGATGAATTGTGTTGTTATCACTTATTTCATCCAACACTATTGCACTTCCGGGTTTTCTATCTTTCATAAAATCCTCTTCAAGGAAAACGCATTTGTCGACACAAATACTTTGTTTTCCACGGGACAATAAAAGTACCCACCCTTTGTTTCTTTTGGGTAGCCTACGAAAAGGCATACTTTACTTCGGGTTCTAACTTCTTTGGGTTTGCCATCAACACATGAGCGGGCGCCCCCAAATCCTAAAGTGTCGTAAACTTCCTTTACGTCCATTCCATAACTCTTGTGGAGTTTTAGGAACACTTTTGGATGGAACCACATTGAGTATGTATAAAGCGTTTTAATCGCATATCCCCAAAAAGAAAGTGACAATGTTGCGAAACTCATCATTGATCTAGTCATGTCTAATAACGTTCGGTTTCTTCTTTCACCACACCATTTTGCCTGAGGCATTCCCTTTTGAAAGTTGGGATGTTATCCCATGTTCAATCAAATAATCTCCAAGTCTAAGTCCAGATATTCGCCACCACGATCGGATCAAGTGTTTTGATAGTTTTACCTAATTGGTTTTCCACTTGACTTTATACTCTTTGAACTTATCAAGAGCTTCGATTTGGGAATCATTAGGTAAACGTATCCATAGCGTGAATAGTCATCCAGGTGAAAGAGATGTAATATTCAAATCCACCACGAGCTTTTGCATTAAATGGTCCACAAAGGTCCGTATGCACAAGTTCGAGTGGTTCGAGGCTCTATTACCTTTTCCAGGAAAAAGGTCTTTTGGTCATTTTGCCTTCCAAACAGGGTTCACGACCGGCATGGTTCGATTTCTAACCGACTTAGGGAACCGGCTTTCACGAGTCTTTCAAGCCTGTCTAAGCCTATATGACCTAACCTTAGATGCCATAAATACGTTTCTTCTTTTGAAACCTTTTGTCTTTTAGTTCTTGTTTTTGCATCTTGAACATTTCAATATTATGTGTTGTTGTTCCTATTGACGGACTCAATATGAACAAATTTTTTCTATTGACTGCAGAGGTTATATACGAATTCCCTTTGTATATCTTGATCTCATCAATCCCTGAGTCAATTGAATAACCATTTCTCATGCAACGTGAAACCGACACTAGATTTCTAGCAAATCCAGGGACCAGGAAACGTTGTATAACGTATATAACGAGAATTGAATTGCGGACAAATGTCGCACATGTAATCGCCGTAAGGAACCGCCTGTTCCTACTCGCATTGTATATGTACCATGTTCTATTTTAGTCCAAGAATCGGACATTAGAGCGGATGAACAAATGTGGTTTGTGGCACCGAATCAAATATCCATTCGGATAAATTATCTTCCACTAACCACGATTCGCTACAAGTAAATCGAATTACTATCTAAGCCGTTCATCCGTTTGTTGGTCATATTTACGCGACTAATTGCATCCGACCGCAAATTAAGATCTTTTAGGATTAGACTAGAATCTTGATTTAAAGTGTCATTTAACAATTCATTCCATTTGACAAAGTTATCAATTTTATTGGTTGCAATATTAGAGGAGGACATTTTAGTCGTAATGAATAAAATTAAGTGAATTTTAATTAGCAATTCTATATTCAAACAATGTGTTTGGCATAAAATTAAACATGATGCATGAATGCTACAATGTTCAACAAATAGAAATACCCTAAACAGATTATTATGCCACGGTAGTTTAACCTTCCCGGTAGAGTCCGTCGAATGATAAGTCGGCACCCCGCACGTTAAACCCGAGACCCTTCTCGAACAACTTCCAATCTAGAATAACTCATATTCCTATGGAATTGTTTTACGTGTGTTTGGTCAAGAAATTTTGATAACAAACCTTATCAATTTCTTATGAGTGTAACCCATTATTTTAGTCCTTTAAATGAGAAAAGATGAGTGTCTACGAAGTGTAGATTCGATCTTCAATTCGCATTTAAAATCCTTTATCCCATTCGGAGACCCACCTTGATATTGATTCACACTATAAAAACCTTCCTATGGGAATGAACACTTCTATGGGTGCTACAGAGGTCAAGTGTGAATCTCACGTTGCGAGCCTAATAATGGAGACCATAGGATACTTTGTCAAGTTTCCTTCTCCCACTCAAAATTTTAAAATTGGGTTTTCATACTTAGACAAATTTAGGCTAATCAATTTATCTAAGTTTAACCTAACTCAATCTTAACTCTTAAATTGGTTAGATCAATTTTAATGTGAATTGCCAAGTTTCCTAGATTTAAAACTAATCACATTATGGGACCTTCTTAATGAAATCGATTAATTATCTTGAACTTTTCTCCCAGGATCGCTCCCGGTTAGAGGCGCCCGTGTTAAGGGAACTTTCAAAAACCTCATCGCTTGGCGAGCTTTCTGCTTGAGATCCATTCAATTTAATTAATCATTTTCATTAATTTTTAATTAACCCTTAATTAAATATCTATTCGATAGTGCTTATGTGAATTTAGGTCCAATTGTTTAAACAAATAAATCCACATTCGAATATTAATTTTAGTTTCTATTCAATTTTAAACATTTTAATAAAAGAATATTATCTAAAATTAGCATGCATTTATCCTAATCTCATCGGCATAAATATTTTATAACAAGATAAAATCAACATGCTTTATCACATACATAAAATATAATAACAACTTTATCACATAATTATGTATGCATATACAATTAAATCTATCTTAATCATACATCTATGGTGGGATTTCCTACATGACATACATATATGCATGAACAATTATTTATAAATCATATCTCATACAAATATCTAAATAATTAAACAACTAGATTGACCGGTATTCTTGGCACTATTTCTACAACAAAATTAAAATTACAATAATTAAAACTTGTTGTAGGTCTTGAAGCTTGAAAAATTTCTCTCTCCTCATATTGATGTAGGCGTGGGAGGCCTTTTATGAAAGAAAATATTTTCTCCAATATTTTTCATAAAAGGTTTATTTTTCAAATAATTATCTTTTATCTATTTATGGAAAAATATAAAATAAAAAGATTTTCCATAAATATTAATATATATTTTAAAATATATTATAAAGATATAAGATAATTAGAAATTACCCTTTATCTTTATCTTATATATTTAAAATATATATCTTTTAAAAGATAATATTGGAAAAATATCTTACCATATCTTGTCCAAATCTATCCTTGTTGCCGCGGCCCTAGCCGATCCCATCACCATCATTGTGCCGATTTTTGCATCAACTTTTTCTTCCGTTATTCCCGACGATTACAAAAAATAATCCTATGCCCAAAATTGGGTTTACAAATTTTCTAATAAAATTTAAAACCTAAGTGCCCAAGAATACCTAAACAGTCAACTAGCAAATCCACAATTTATATAACAATTTATATACATACATAAAACCGTTTTTATGCAACCCACCGATTTTCGAAAATCACAATTCATGTTAATTAACAAAAGCTCTGATACCAATTGAAGGAACTATTTACTAAATTTGCGGAATTTTCTTTAGTAAATTAATTAACGATTAATTACGGATCCGTTAATAACATGCAATTGTGATCAAATCGAAAAACTAAAACTAAGGTTTTTCGAAAAAACTTACATTGTAGATTTATGGAGAATCGGTTGGGGTTTCCTTTACGAGCATCAATCCACTTCACCAAGCCTTCTATGCTATATCCCGATCACAAACCAACCCGACTTGTGGGAATCGAACCTGAGAACAAACGAATAAGAAGAAAAATTCTTCTTATTTTTCTATGCCAAAATCGGCAATGGGAAGGCAAAAGGAGAGAGCCTTTTGATAAAAATCAAAGTCATGAAATATGAGCACCCAATGGTCATATTTATAAGAAAAATAAGAGTTTGTTTCCTAATCAAATTAGAACTCTTATTTTATTTAATTTAAATAATCAAAATTATTTAAAATATAAAAAAAATAAAAAAATTGAGATAAAGTGGCGTCGACCAACTTTTATAAAAAACAAAACAATTTTGCTTTTAAATACAAAGTGGCGTGGACTTTATCCTTTTCTTTTTTTTTTTTTTTTTTTTTTTATTTAATCTTTATCTTTATCTTATTTTCTTTTTTATGTATTTAAAAAAAATTCAAATAATCTTTTTCTTTTAAATACATATTTTCGAAAATCATCTTAATTAATTAACATTGAATCAAATTCATTTAATTAATTATTTTAGCAAAATACTAATTTGTTTCATAAAACAAATATATTTAATTCTCTCTTTTTATTATTAAGTTAAATAAACTCATTATTTAATTAATAATATTCATTATTAATTTCTATTTAAATAAACTCATTATTTAAACAATTAATAATATTAATATTAATTTCCATTTAAATAAACTCTTTATTTAAACAATTAATATCTCCCTTTATTTAAGTAAATTAATTACTTAAATATAATTCTTTCTTCCTAGTTAAATTAATAACTTGGTTAGTTACAATGATATATGGGCTAGCATAGGGACCTGATGGACCTATAGATCATGGGCTCCAATAATTATTAATTTATTAATTAAACTCATTAATTAATTAATCATAATTATTAACTTAGGGTAATTCCACTATAAACCCTAAGTTGAACTCCCCTCACTATAGATGGGTTATGTCCATTTGTTATTAAGTTTGTTTTGACATATCCTTCACGTGGTAATCTCATAATTACAACTGGGTCAAAATTACCGTTTTACCCTTGTAATTATCTCTTTTATCCTTGTGTACCGATGATTCTCTAATGAACATTTTTCTATAGTTTTCAAGTATAGAACGATCCTTCTCGGGCAGGGAGAAGGTGAGGCCTCATGTTCAAGTACCGAATCATTACAACAAGGGAGATACCTAAAGTTCCTAAGTTAGAATAGTGTCGCACTAACACTTTCATTTGTTTTAGGAAAGTTATGAATGCCATCTTGTATAGAAATGTTCCCAAGCACCAATTTAGTCATTTCCCCAAAACGGGAGTTTATCGAGTGTATCAACAGATCACCCTCAACTATGTGAATCAAAGGAAAAGACTTCATTAATGTGAGTTCACAACATACTCAGGATTGAGACGTATCAATCTTAATAACGTAAATTTGATATTATAAATCATTTCCTATCAACGGTGTTATTTAGGAATCGATTTATTATCCTGGTCCAGTCTTATATAAACTCATTATATATGATGTTTCCACTTGCATCTACATCATGCTAATGATTTGGATCAAATCGTGAACAACATCAACAAGGTTACCAGAATAAGGTTTCCTAACCGTATTCGTTTACTGTAGACTATTTGAGTTACTATCTTGGACTAGATCCACTTTATATCTCATAGTAGTCAAGATTACAGAATTAGTAACTCTGGAATTTTCTATTAATGTTTGAATATTTAACGAATATCAACATATAATAAATTGCACAAAATTCACTAAAATAATACTTTTATTTATTCATAAAATATTCTATTACAAATTACGAATTCTAGGGCATAAATCCCAACAGTGTCAATTTTGGTATATAAATTATTCAAATAATTTGAACCAAAATCCATTGAATTCATTAATTCAATTATAGATTCTTCCTTATTAATAAATCTTATTTATTAACTCTTGATATTTATTTAAATAAATCAATTATTCAAATAAAATATCATATTCCGATTTTGTATTTTATTATTAATAAATATTTATTATTCCTATTTAAATAATCGAAATTATTTGAATTAATAATAAATATGTTATTTACTATTATCCTTTTAAATAATCGCTATTATTTAAAATTAATAATAAATGTTTAATTATTAATTTCCATTTAGGTAAACACATTACCTAGATAATTAATAATTATTTATCAATAATATTTTATTATTAATTACTATTTAAATAAACACATTATTTAAATAATTAATAATAATGATATTAATTTCCATTTAAATAAACTCATTATTTAAATAATTAATATTGTCAATTATTTAAGTAAACCACATTACTTAAATTATTCATTTCCTTTTTATAGGAAACATAGTTCTCATCATTCAGTTTGTTCTTTCCATGTATAGTGCCTAAAGCAGATGCTATTTTACTGAAATTTAAATAAACTTTATCTTAATAATCTAACATGCATTCAACATTCAAATACTCAAAGTTTCGACATATAATTAAATATGATGCATGAATGCGAACATATTAATGAACAGAAAAGCCCTAAAACATGTTACTATGTCACGATATTTTAATGATACCAGTGAAGTGCCATCGAATGACAGGTCAGTTACCATCATTAAAACGAGATGTCACTCGAACAATTGACAACTCCAGAAATAACTCATATTCCTATGTCATTGTTTACCGTGTGTTTGGTCAAGAATTTTGATAACAAACTTTACCAAATTTCTTTTTAAGTGTGACCCACTAATTTAGTCTTTTAAATAAAAATTGAAGAGTATCTACGAAGTGTAGATTCAGTCTTCAACCGCATTTAAAATTCTTTATCCCTTTCGGGAGACTCAACCTGATATTGATCTATACAATAGAACCTTCCTATGGGAATGAACACCTGCAGCAGTGTTACAGAGGCCATGTATAAATCTCACGTTTCGAGCCCATTAGTGGAGACCATAGGATACATTGACATGTTTCCTTCTCCCACTTAATATTTTAAGTTAGGGTTTCAAACTTAGACTAATTCAGGCTAATTCATTAATCCAAGTTTTAATTAACCTAATCAACTTTAACTCTTAAATTGGTTAGATAAATTTTATAAAAGTGATTGTTCAAGTTTTTCTAATTAAAACTAATCACATTATGAGCCGTCTTAATAATTTCGATTTATTAATTTAAACTTTTCTCCCAGATCGCTCCCAGTTAGAGGCGCTCCGTGTTAGGGGAACTTTATGAAACCTCATCGCTTGGGCAGAGCTTTCTCGCCAGAGATCCGTTCAATTTAATTAATCTTAATTATTAATTTTTTAATTAACTCTTAATTAAAAGTTTCTATTTGTTTACCTTATATGGATTTTGGCCCAATTGTTAAAACAATAATTCCATATTACAAATAATTCATTTAGTTTCTATTCAACTTTTAAACTAGATTTAACTTTTGAATTTTAACTAAATAAGCATGCTTTTAATTCTAAAAACAATTAGAATAAAATACATAATTTTTCGATAATAACACTTTATAAAATAAAATTATGGCATGCTTAACATACATTAGCATATAATAACACATATTATATCATGATGCATGTATGTATAATTAATTAAAATCATACAACCTATGGTGGGATTTTCTACATGACATACTTTTATGCATGAATATTATTTAAAACACTTATATCATACATATAAACAATTTAAATAATAAACAGCTAAATTGACTGGTATTCTCGGCACTATTTCTAAAACGAAAAATTAAATTACAACTTAATTTAAATCTTCCATTATAGAATTTTAAGCTTCAACTTTCTCTCTCCTCCATGGTGTAGGCGTGGGCATGGGTATTTATGGGGTAAATATTATCTCCTTAATATTTCCATAAATACTTGTTTTAAAATAATTATCTTTTAATTAAATGGAAAAAATAAAGAAAATATTTTCCATGTAATCTTATATCAATTTCTAAATTCATAATTTAAGATAGGGATATAATCATTAAAAAGATTTTATCCTTATCTTAAATTTTTAAATTTTTAAATTGAGATAACAAGATAATTATGATAAAATACCTTACCATATCTTTACCTTTTCTCTCTCCTTGGTGTAGCCGATTTTTGCCATCATTGGTATGGGAAAATTACAACTTTTTCCTATACCCTAAAATTAGGGTTTACAAATTTTCTACTAAAATTTAAAATCCTAAGTGCCTCAAGAATACCTAAACAGTCAATTAGCAAACCTCCATAATTTATATAGCATAATTTATATAAACATACATAAAACGATTTTTATGCAACCCACCAAAATTTTCGAAAAATCACAATTTTGCATGATAATTAAAATTAGCTCTGATACCAATTCAAGGGATGATTTACTAAACTAGCGGAATTTTATTTATTAAATTTATTAACATTTAATAACGGATCTATTAAAATCATGCAATTTGTGATAAAAGACATGTAAATTCATGCTATTTTCGAAAATTAAAAGCTTTTTACTTACATTGAGTAATTAATGGAGAATCAGTTGGAGGTTTCTTTACAGCATCAAATCCTCAGCAACACCGGATCTTCTATGCTATATCCCGATCGAAAGCAAAACCGACTTGTGGGAATCGAACCGGAAGAACAAAAGAAGAAGAAATTTCTTCTAAATTTTTTTTCTAAGGAAAATCGGCAATTGGGCAAAAACTTGAGAGAAAATTATCACTTTTCTAATTAAAGTGAGAAGTGTATAAAATATGAATCCCAATGTTCATATTTATAGGAAAATATGATATCTAATCTATATAGATATGCTTATCTCCTAATTATAAAAATAGAAAAGATAAATTAATTAATTAAAATTAAAAAAAATAAAATAAAAGGAAATCAACTTGGCCACTACGCATGTACTGCATGGCGCACGCTGAAGGTAATTTGTATTTCCTTTTTTTTTTAATTAATTTTCCTTATTATGTATTTAATATAAGAAAAAATTAAAATAATAATTTCTAATTAAATACATTTAGCTAAAAACTAATATATTAATTACCATTGAATCTTATTCAATTAATTAATTATTTTGGGCTAACACCAATTTATTTCTCAAACAAATTGAATTTAATTCTCTCTAATATTTATTATTAAATTAAATAAACTCATTATTTAATTAATAATATTAATTATTAATTTCTATTTAAATAAACTCATTATTTAAATAATTCCAGTTTAAATAATTTATTTATTTAAACAATTAATTTTGCCGTAAAATATTATAATTGATATGTTATATTAATTTCCATTTAAATAAACTCTTTATTTAAACAATTAATTTTGTATCAATATTAATAATATTAATATTAATTTTCATTTAAATAATCTCATTATTCAAATAATTAATATTGCCTAATTTTAAGTAAAATCAATTACTTAAATTATTTGTTCTTCCTAAGTTAAATTAATAACTTTGTTTTGCTACAACCATATTTGGGCTAGCATAGGGACCCGATGGACCTATAGATCATGGGCTTAATAATTAGTCAATTAAGTGATTAACTCATAATCAGTTAATTACTTATTATTTAACTATGAATAATTCCACTATAGATTCATAGTTGAACTCCCCTCACTATAGATGAGTTATGTCCATTTAGTTTATCTTTATTTATATCTGTGATATTATCCTTCACGTGGAACCCTCATAATTACAGGCGGATAAATTTACCGTTTTTCCCCTGTAATTACCGCTTTATCCTTGTGTTCTCGCTGATTCTCCGATGAACTTTATCTTTAGTCAAACTAGAGATAATATACTTCTATGATCAATAGAAGTCGTGGCGCCACTTGTTCATGTCTCGAATCAGTACATCAAGGGAGCTTCCTAAAGTTCTTAAAATGTTTAGGTATCGCACTGATACCGTTAATTTATAGGAAAGTTATGAATTCCATCTCGTGAAAATGAGTTCCCAGCTACTATCTAGGCATGTTCCCAAAACAGAAGTGTATCGAGCGTTCTTACAGATCACTCTCAACCATGTGAATCAAAGAACATAACTGCATAAATAGGAGTCTGCATTTCACTCAGGATTGAGATCTATCACGGTTGATAAACTTAATTTGATATTCGATCATTTCTCGTAAACGGTACTAATGAGAAATTTGATCGAACATCGTGGTCCTATCTTATACAATCAACATTGCATATGATACTTCCATTTCATGTCTCCCACATGAATGATCAGGATTAGATCATTTGTCTATAAACAAAATGCGAAGCTATCAACAGTGTTAACAGGATAAGGTTCCCAAACGTTATCCCTTTATTGTAGACACTTTTAAGTTACTCATCTCGACTTTAATCCTCTCGTATGACTCACATACTAAGTCGTGATTTCATAAGAGTAACTTAGGGTTTACTATTTGAATGTTTGATATTAATATATTTCCATATATTCCTAATATCGTCAATTGAATTCATCTAAATAATATAAAGAACTTATGTTTATTTGTTTAATTTATTCGAAATAAATTATTATAATTAAATAATTACAAGTTCTAGGACATCATTCCTAACAGTAGCTTCCAATGCTCTGAAAGGTATCAAAATAGGAAACATTATGGTGAATCATCTTCAATATGCATATGATTTCTGATTTTAGGCGCTTACGATGATTTAGAGTTGGAGTCGATCTTCCAAATTCTGCAAATTTTCTAAGAAGGCTCTGGTCTCAAGATTAATTGGCAAAAGACTTATTTTTATGGTTTAAACATTGAAGAAGAGCAAGTTGTTATTCATGTTGGCAATTGGGGTTGCAAGCTCAGGAAGTTCCCTTTCGACTATCTTCTCCTTCCTCTAGGAGGCTATCCGAATTATTTGAATTTTTGGGCTTCTATGATTGATAAAGTTTCTAGTCGTCTAAATAAATGGAAATCTGCCGTGTTTTTCAAAGGAGGTAGATTAACTCTCATTAAGTCTATTCTTTCTAGTATGCCAATTTACTTCATGTCTCTATTCTAAATGCCTAAACCTGTGATTAAGCTGCTAGAGAAAAAGTTTAGAAATTTTCTTTGGGCAAGAACTGGAACAGAGGAGGGTAGTCATTTAGTTAATTGGAAGGTTGTTAAATCTCAAAAAGGAAAAGGAGGTCTGGGCATAGGCAACCTTAAGGAGAGAAATATTTCCCTTATTTCTAAGTGGTGGTGGCGCTTTCCGATTGAAGCTGGTTCCTTGTGGTATTCTGTGATTGCTAATATTCATGGTCAAGATAGAAATAGTTGGTTTACTTACACAAGATTAAGTATTAAGGGTTGAAGCCCTTGGAAATTTGTGGTTACTTGTGGTAAGAAGTTGGTAGACTTGGTCAGTTTCAAGATGGGGAATGGGAGGAAGATTAGTTTCTAGCATGATAGGTGGATCAACAATCTTCCTCTGAAAATAGTCTACCTAAGACTTTTTGCCATTGCTTGTAACAAAAAGGCTTTGGCATCAGATTATTGGACTGAGGGATTAGAAGCTTGGAATCCTATTTTGAAATGACCTTTCTATGATAAAAAGATTGATGATTTTATTTCGATCCTCCAAAGTTTACATTCTCATAAAGTCACCATTAGGGAAGACGAGTGTCTCTGAATTCTAGATTCTCGAGGTTTTACATCAGCCTCTCTTTTTTGTTATCTTGTAGATAATATGGGAACTCTTAATGAAAAGTTGGCTAAGGGCATTTGGAAAGCTGGTTGTCCGAAAAAAAATCAATTTCTTTATTTGGAGCCTTGCTCTTGGGGGTCTTAACACGGCAGACATCATTCATAAGCGAAACTTGAAGAGTTGTTTGTCTCCTAATGTTTGTTACCTTTGCAACAAAGATGCTGAAACTCAAACTCATTTATTCTTCAATTGTGAGTTTGTCAATCTGATTTGGGGAAAGTTGCTACATACTTTTGGTTTGAATGGGTGTTTCTCTAATTGTCCCAAAACAAACCTTATGTCTCTTCTTATGGGACACCCCTTGAAGGAAAAAGCTAAATGGATTTGGGAATTGGCAGTCAAAGTCATCCCGTGGGAGATTTGGTTGGAAAGAAACGCTAGAATCTTTAAGAACAAAAATCATAAGTCGATGGATATTTGGGGGAGTGTCCACTTTAAAGTTTCTCTTTCTAAATTTTTTTGCAATTATGATGTTCTTTTGATTAACACTAATAGGAAGAATTTTTGTTTTTCGGTTAGTTAGGGTTGATTTCTTATCACCCACTTTTGTATTTACTCTTTATTCAATGAAAATTTTCAGTTTCCTATAAAAAAAAAGGGAAAAAGATACTTTTGGTCCCTGAGTTTTCAATTTGTTTACGATTTGGTTCCTAAGTTTTAAAAATCGACATTTTAGTCCCTGATTTTTAATTTTGTTTACCATTTGGTCCTTCCCGTTAAAAATCTGTTAAATACTTAACAAAATGTTGACGTGTCATTATTTAATTAATTAATTATATATATAGCTTATGTGGCAAATTTCAAATGATGTGACATATTTAATTAGTTTTATATTAATATTTTATATTTTAAATAATTATGTCTTTTGCTTACTCTCTCTCCATCTCTTTCTCTCTCCTCTCTCTGACTTCTTCATCTCCTTCCCAGATTTGTTTCTTCATCTGGGTGTTCTTCCTTTCACATCAACAACTCACTTTTCCATCTCCATCTTATTTGTTTTTGGCTAATCCATTGACTCAAGCTACAAATCAACTCGAAAACCTCAAATCTCAAACTTCCAAAAAACTCTTCCATTTGAAAATCACTCATCAAAAACCTTCAATGGCCTAGACGAACTCAGATCTTGATCCAAAGCCACAGTTAAACATCTATAAAGCCCTCATCTTTCTTAGGGTTTTGAAACAATTTTGGTGGGTTTCATTTTCAAAGAGATTTATGTTTATTGAGTATGAATCGTTTCTAGCGGCAACAAACTCAGACGAAGGACAAAACATGGTTTTTGTCCCTGTATGTGTGGTAAATCAATGGGGAATAAAAAAAGCCTAATAATTATTAGCATAAAAATCAAATGGTTTTGTTTTCCCGGCCATGAAGGAAAACAATTCAAGTCATAAATCAACATCCAAATTCATAATCGTCCTGGTACAGATTCAGATCTTGAAATGAAATGTAAAACTTTTTCAAAAATTGATTCATCACAAAGAATAGCTAAGGATCTTGATTGGTAAATTCATCTTCCTCTTCAACTTGGACTAAAAGTTTCTTATCCAATTTAAAAAATAAAACTTTATGAAACCAGACAATTTGATGATTCTGCTACAATTCATACTCGGATGGGCTTAATGAACCTGTCGCGGGCCGTTGTGCCCTTTCATGAACTTTAGCGGTTTCCTTTCGCGAGCTGTTGTGCCCTTTCATGAACCTGACCATTCCAAGAGATGCGATTTTTGGTAAAATCGACCTGTTGAGCCCTCGGATGGGCTTAAATTCTAACGGGCTTTGGGGGATTCGGATCGTCGCGTCTCTTTCCACGTGTCGTAATGGTTGGACGTGTGTTCCTTTCTTTTAAATAGGGTTCTCCTTTAAAATTAGAAGCTTGTTTTATTTTCAAATTCTCCAAGTCGTCTTAAGATTTTTTGCCCTCGAACGATTTCCTGCTATTTTCGCTATGTTCCTTCGAAGCTTTCCTTATCCCCCTCTGAAGGTTAGTCTTTCATCTCTGTTTTCTGCTCTCCATTCTTTCTGTCATGGATAACTCTAGGAATCTCCCATAGTTAGAGGACATAGGATTCGGAGGGTAGTTGTAGAGGATGATGACTATGAAAAGTCTGGTTTTTTAGAGAGTTGAGTCTGGTGCTTCCCCTTCTTCTGTTCGTACTCACGAAACTGATACTATTCCCTTATCTCGGAATGAGCCTGAGGGAAACTAGCCTATGATTGACCCTCGTTCCCTGGCTGAGGAGGATTCCCTCCCGTCTGTGAGTGAGTTTGGGTCTTTTTCTGAAATCCAAGCAAGTTTAGATGTGGATTCCACCCTTTCTCCTACCTCTCACCCATCGGGGGGAGGGGGTTCCATTTTGATAGGCTCAGCCGCAGTTCCCAAGTCTTCCCATCCTCCTTCTCTTGTGCCTGTCGTGGAGGTGGCTCAAAAAAAAAAAAAAAAGAAAGAGTCGTTCCAAGGGCAGTAAACCCAAATCCAAGGATACCTCATCTATTCTTGTGTCGTCGGGGGGAGAGGGATCTTCCCTGGTTGATGGTGTTATTGTCTCCTGGTTCTCCTAGGTCTCCTGCCATCGATCCGACGGGGGATGGGGCTAGGAAGAAGAAAAAAAATAGTCTCAACCGACGGGTATCCCGGAAGATAGAGGTCCCCTCCATTACTTTTCCAGAATGACACAAAGAAGACTTGAGAGGCTGAGGGTCGAGTATAGCATCTCTTCGGACTTTGAGATGAGACTCCCAGAGGAGTCAGAGCGAGTCTATCTTTCCCTAGGGAAGGGTTGACCTGCTTTTTATCCATGGTTTTTTCAATGGAGAATTCGGTTTCCCCTTCCTTCCCTGATAGCCGAACTGCTTCGAAGTACCAGTCTTGCTTTGGGCCAAATTATGTCTAATGCCTTGAGGTCTTTGGTCACCCTCACGGTGGTGTGTTCGGGGTTGGACTTTCGGCCCACTTTAGGTATGGTTTCCCATTTTTGGTCCCTCCGTTCAAACGTCCAGGATTAGATGCACTTCCTCATACAGACCCGTAAAAAACCTGCTTTGGTAGATGAGACCTCCTGTGATAAAAAAAATGGAAAGAGGATTTGTTCTTCATCCGCGGCCCCTTCTTATCTGCAGATTGGACTCTTCCTGCCTCGTGGGAGGACGAGGATGAGAGAACAAGTTCTGATTTACTTTGTGTTCTAGTTTGTCTATAGCCATGCTGACCACTTTTGATTTTGTGTTGCAATGAAAAGTCCACTTCCGAAGAGCGTTTCCAAGGAGGTTCTTGGCCATTGCAAGGTTCTCAGTGAGTTGGGCCCTTTCAACTGGGAAGAGTTTACCCAGCACCCTTGGCTAGTCTTCACCAAACTTTAGACTCCGCCTCCAGGTTTTCTGCCCGTTGCTTCCCATAAGTGCTTCATTTTGACCTTCTGTCTTTTTATATGTATATGTGTTTATCTTGATGAACAGCTGACTTGGGTCAGTTGTATTGTAGGTCTCAGCACAAGAATGTCTGGTGTTCCACTCACCTTGGTTTTGAACTCCAAGGACTCTGATCCTTTCTTCGCCCTTCTTCAGGACATGGGAAGGAAAAGGCCTACGATGGCGCCCCCATCTGACCGGAAGGGAAAAGAGGTGATCGATCCTAAGCATCCCCGTCCTTCAGGAAGCGAAAAATATGTGGTGATCAACGCTCCGGAAGTCTCCATGGAGGGTGCAGTGTCTACTTTTGCGAATCCTCCCACGAATCCTCCTATGGATTCTCTTGTGGATCTTTCCACGGACTCCCCTACTCCCAAACGAAGAAGGAGCGGAATCACCAGGCGCGAAACACGAGGTAAGGGGTGCGGATGAGTATGTTCAGAAGCATCAGTCATTTCCTTCTGAGGTGGATTCGCCTTCTACTGACCATGTCAATATTTTGTCTTCTGTTGCGGAATTTGAACAAGAGGACGATCAGACGATCGATGGGCCCCTTGATGCCATGACTTCATATTCGTTTGATTCAACTGTGCGGGTTATTCCCCATCAAACGGACGAGGTTCCGATGCTGGCAAGCGGATCTAGTACCGCGGCGATGGATCTCTTTGCTTCTCTTGTTCGCCCCTCCCAGCGTCAACTTCAATTGGGGATCTTTTTCCCGCGACTACTTCCTCCGACGGGCTATGGACGCAGTCATAAGAACTGGATCCCCTCTTCGATTATGACAGCGAAGAGGAGACTTTCAGGCATATGTGCTATCGCACTTGGTTGGTTGGTGCACTGATCTTCGACGTTTTTATATTCTCCATCGTTTTTCCTATTGATTTCTGCTTTGATCTTCTTGAGCTTTAAGCATGTTTTGCTTTTTTCAGGGGACCCAAGCCATGGCCCAGATGACTCTTAATTTTAAAAGTCTGCTACTAAAAAACCGTGACCTAGAACGTAAATTGGCAGAGGCGGCGACTAGCGGCCATCAATCCCGCGCCATTGATTCAGGCTGGCCAAGAGTCTTAAACTGAAGTCCGATCTTGCGAAGGCCAATAGGAAAGTCTCTTCATTGGAGGCCGAGAAATCAAACCAACTGGCTGAGCTTGAGCGTGTTTGGAAAGAGAACGAGGATCTCTAAAAACTCAACAAGGATCGCAAGGAGATGTATGATGAGGTTGAAGCCGCTCGGGTCGAGGCTTTGGAGCGTCTGAACTCTGCATGCAAGGAGTGGTCTGAGGTCTTGGATGGTTTAAATCGGAAGGCTGAATCTCTAAAGAAAGTTAGGGAAGACTTGGGTGCATCTATCTCGGAGAACAACTCGCTGAGAGCCCAGGTGTCTGAACTCCTCCTTCTTCAAGATGTCGTGAGTGACCTCTTTAGGAAATTAACCAGGGTAACTGAGGCTTCCGTTCAGTCCACTCTCGTTGGTTTGTCGGTCTGGCAAGATAAGATTCAGGTTAAAGCGAAACTATAGATGGTTGAGGAACTTCGAGGCCCAATTAGTCTGATCACCTATGAAGACGCCATTGACCTTCAGGTGGGACTTTATCGAGAAAGCCAAAAAGTTGACTACTCCCGAGGGTGAAATTTCAGGCGACAACAGGGTTGACAAAGGTGCGAGTGTCCATGCTGAAGGAGGCGAGGGCGCGACAATCAAAGATTCCCCCATGGGTCCATCCCCCACTGAAACCGTTTATGTTTCTGATTGAATTTTCCAGGGTAAACTTCGGATTGTGGAGCCCTTTCCTTAATTGTTGCCTTGGACTATCTCTTTCTTTTTGTGTGCGCATTTTATTTCTTTCTTTGATGGCACATGATATATGTATGTATATACCTTCCTTCTTTTACATTTTCCTTGCTTGCTTTACAAGGTGTTCTTTGAATTGTTCTAAAATTTGAAATGGTATTCAGACGGATTGAGGCTTCATTCCGGGGAACACTTGGGTAAGCCAAGGCTTTCGCTTTTGGAGAAGGCTTAAAGTGCTTGGATAAACCAAGGCTTTTGCTTCCAGGAGAAGGCTTAAGGCGCTTGGATATACCAAGGCTTTGAATGTCTCAATACTCCAACGTCTTATATCCTTAGGGATAGGTATTGCTCGGATCAATCGAAGCTTTCGCTTCTAAAGAAGGCTTTAAATGATCGGATAGGCCGAGGCTTTCGCTTTCGGAGAAGGTTTTAGATGCTCAGACGGACCTAGGCTTTCACTTCCGGAGAAGGCTTTTAGATGCTCGGATGGACCGAGGCTTTCGCTTTCGGAGAAGGCTTTAAATGCTCGGACGGACCAAGTTTCTTACTCTAGCGGAGAAGGTATGTAAATGAACAAAGCAAAAATATATAATTTCCTTTTTTATTTGCTTGTACATTTGATAAGTAAAATAAGCTAACTACAAGTCCTTGAACCCTTGAATGACCTTTTAATCCTTGTCTCTGTCAATGATGACCGTTGGAGTTAGCCTCCTGCGTCACTTTGAAGAAGCCAGTTCTTCCTTGAGGGATTTATTTTCCTCCTCGTAGTAGTATATGAGGTTCTTTGCCACTTGGAGGTGGTCTTTGAGTGCGTAGTAACGCTCGAATGGCTTATAGCCCTCCACCATTTTCGAGATCTCCTTGCTCTCTTGGAGGGAGCGATTCTCTTGTCTGATCTGCTCCACTTGGTCGTTTACTGCCTCTAGGGCCCCTCGGAGGCTACTAAGTTTGTGTCTCAGTGCCTTTGTTTCTTCTTCTCTCTCCTCCTTCTTCGGGAGGGCGAGGTTAGGCTTGGAGTTTTCTGCGCGTAGTTCTCAGTTCTCCCACTTCAGAACCCTCTTAGTAACTTTAGAGGTTACAATTGAGTTATCCATGATTTCAGTCAAAAGTCAGCTTGATCATGTAGACTGAAGGATACTTTCATAAGCCCCTTTCTTTTATAGTGGGGGAAGGGATGTTTGGTCCGGGAGTCAAAGAGACTCGTCTTTAATGTGGAGTCATTTGATGCATCGAGCCGTTCCATCTTTTGAGGTGATGACGTTACAGTGTGATTGGTCGTGTCAACCGTCGGGTATTCCCATCAAATCGCCTTAAATGCGACTTATTAGAGGAGTTAAATGCTCAAAATAAAGGTTAATGCACACGTCATTTCGCATGCCTGACTGTCGGCGTTGCAACATTCGATGTTCGAAAAGTGTTGTGATCCTGAAGGTTGCTCAATCCTATAAGTAGGTTACTTGGAACTTCTCATTTGCGCCTTTGAACCATATTTTCATAAATCGCTTCCTTTTCATTCTCAGATTTTCTATAACGTCCCGAACTTTTAAGTAATAAATTAGTTAATTAAGATCTTGAAATTAAAAAAAATAATGATAATAATAATAAATTAATTAAGTTTAAATTGATTTGTTTTAATAAAATTTATTTTGACCTTTAGGAATTTAGTAATTTATTAAAAATGATTATTCATTTGATAATTGTGTTTTATAAATTAAATTATGAGTGTAATAAAGAAACCTTAAATTAATTAATTTGGATTTGATAGTGGTGTCTAAATAAGATGAAACTCGATTATTCTTTTATTATTAGTTTAAGAAAATGGGCAAAGTACATAGTTAAAAAAATGTTTTGATAAAATAAAAAAGCTTAGTTTTGGGTCAAGTGATAGTTTTGACCCAAAGGGTTTTCCCCTATCTTTTAGGGCACCTTCCTTACCCATTGGAGAATAAAAAGAACAAAAAAAAATACTTCCTTATCTCTCAAGATTGGCAACCGGCCACTTTGGTCAAGGAGGAAGAAATTTCCTCCTCCATTCGTGAATCATTTCTCAAGTGTTTTTGGGCTCTATTTGATTTAGAAGGAAAGGTTTTTAGAACATAGAGAAGAAAGAACCTTCAAATTTGTAAGGACCCGAGAACTTTTGTAGGATAATTGAGAATTTTTCTTATTTTGACTTGTTTTATTTGTTTATTATAAGTATTTTGGTTAATTAGTATTTAACCATGGTTAGTTTAACTATGGGTGGGAGTTTATTTGAAGGGCATAGTTAACCATAGTTAATTTCTTTGAGTGAGGGCTAGTTAGCAAAAGAAAGAAGATGAGGGGTATGAAATAAATTTAGGAGGTGGAAGGGCTTAGTGCTAAATGGAAGAGGTGGAGAGACTTGGAAATAAATTGATTTTAGTTGTCATTTTTTAATTAAGAAAAAAAAAGTTTAAAAGGAAAACAAGAAAAGAAAAGAAAAGACAAAAAAATTACAAAATTCCTTCTTTTTCTTCTCCTTCTTCCCGTACCCCCCCCCCCCTTTTCTCTCTCCTTTTTCTTCAACCATTTTCACTCCCTTTGATCTTGGATCTTGGATCAATTTGAAGGGTTTTTTTGTGATTCATGTAAGAATCACCATCTTAGGAGGATCCAAACAAGTTTTGGAAGAAGATTGATCAAAACTCAAGGTATTGACTAACCTAGATTTTCATTTTTGGCTAGTTTTATTTGGATTTGATTGGAGTTTCTTCAAGGTTGTTTGTAACGACCCGCTTTCCGTTAAATTCTTTAAATTCAAATGCACAGCGAAAGACTCGATTTTTAAAGAACAACGGCATGGGTTCATTTAAAAATCGAATAACCAAAACCTGTTTTACAACCCAAATCCAGAGAAAGCTATAAATCGGGAATGCGCATTCCAAAGGAGAAATAAATCATAAGACATAGACAAATGTTACACAAATACCCTTCCGGGCTCAAAAAAACACATGTATGTAAAATGGAAATAATTTACAAGCATTTTAACAAATGCTAAACCAAAAGATGTCTTTAACATTGTCCATACACCATCTCGACTAGTCACGCGGCTCCACCTCCTCTACCACGCTTCTTAGCTCGAGGTTTACCTGAAAATTTGTAAGTGTAGCACCATTAGCATAAAATGCTAGTGAGAGCAAAACGAAAGCAAGTAATCCTATGAACAAAACTCATAACCGAAATCGTGTCCAAAGGCCTATAATGCTCAATACACCCACATCCACATTTCCAATTCCATACAATCATTCGATAGTCATATATACCGTAATCATCATTCAAAACCATGAGATAGATATAAAGACTTAAAGTAAAGTAACATTCACTACTAAGTCTTACTACACAATTCTAAAGAATATGTAAAGGTAACATTAACTATCTATATTACGGGGGGGGGAGGAGGGTGGTGTGGGTGTTTGGGGGTGGGAAAAAAAAATACCATGTGGGGTGGTACCATGTCGTCGGAAGTTACCATACCATGATACCGTATGGACTGAGTCAACATACTATCATATACCATATCAATAGCTCACTGTCTCCACAAATCATCGCACCATGATACGTATGGATCGATATCAACATACTATCATGTGTTGAATCAATGTGCCCTGTTTTCACTAAATCATCGCACCATGATACGCTGGGATCGATATCAACATACATCATGTGCCAATCAATGTGTCACGTCTCCATAAATTATCGCACCATGATACGGATGGATCGATATCAACATACTATCATGTGCCAATCAATGTGCCACTGTCTCCACAAATCATCGCACCATGATACGTATGAATCGATATCAACATACTATCATGTGCCGAATCAATGTGATCCAGCTTTCCAATAAGTTAGATAACCTCTAAGGAATTCTACTAAGTTATTAAAAGAACGTAACTACTTAGATTACAGGGGAGTCATCACTCAAGTGTAACATTTAAGCTACTTTAATTTCTAAACCTCTCAAAGTAACAACTCCACTTTTATCTAACATCTCCAAATCACTTTACAATACTTCCAAACCACTCCAATGTTTCCTTTTTCATCGAACTCATTATAATTCCAAATTCTTTCCACTCACTTCCGAATTAAAGTCTCAAACCAAAACTTAATTCTAAGAAGCTAACTCCCTCTTAACCTCGATAAACAATAACATAATGAAACTCAATTCATAAAACCACTAACTTTTGCTTTAAACTCACCTTAGCTTGTAGACAAGCTCCGATATATATCCGAGGTTGCAATTCCACGATCAAATCACAATCCTACAAACAAATTACACCTAAATAATATTAATTAACCGGAAAACTTTCAAACTACATCTAAACGCATAAAACAACGAAAATCCCTGATTTTCTCCCTATGGTGCTCTCGGCCATACTAGGAAAATTAGGGTTCGGGTTTGGTTTTCCTGCTTTTATGCACTTTAGAGGTGATTCGGGTTGGTTTCTGGAGGTTTTGGGGTTTGGGGATTACAACTGCAATGGGTATCCGTAAATTAGGGTTTTGATCAACAATCGATTTCCGAAAAATTAAGTAAAGAGCAAAAACACAATAAACCTAACATCCTAAACAAGGCCAAAAGAGGGAAAATCACAAGGGACGGGTTTCCTGCTCAAACTCGGTTTTAGGGTTTAAGGAAAGTTTCTAAAATTGACTATAAAAGACTTCCCCGAATGAAACCTTCAAGCTTCGGTGAACGAATTCGAAGATTACAACTCAAAACCTCCATTAAAACACTATTCATCTCAAGTTTTAGAAACTTTGACATACCTTAAGGCCTCGAGAAAACGAGCGAAAATCTCGATCGGTAGGTTGGAAAGATCCTCGGGCCAAGGGCTTTCCAACTAAGTAGTATCGAGACGATCTACCGAGAAATAAAGAAAAACCAAAAATTGGGGAAAGGGTTTTGGTTCCCACACTTCAAAAGAAAAAAAAAAGAGAGAAAATGATCAATTTTTGCCTTTGTTTGTATATTTAAAAGATGAATGAATAGTAACTTTTAGATATTTGACAATTTGAGAAATGGCGCCTCGTCCCTCTTTTGTTTTTACTTTAAAAGCGAAACCCAAGCAGCTCATAAATAAATCTAAAAGGTGATTAATAATTATTAATTGGCCCGTTAATAATTATTAATGTCACCGAAACGTATTTAAAGTATTAAAACGATTAAAAGAATTTCGGACGACAATAGCTACTAAAATCGAAATATCTGAATTTAAACTGATCTTAAAAACTTTAATTAATTGAAAAAAAAAAATTTACCTCAAAAAGTAACGGGACGTTACAATGTTTATATGAAGGTTCTTTTTTATCTTTAAATTCTGGAAATGGTGGTGTAATTTTTGTATATGAACTTACTCTTAAGCTTCTTTAAAAGGTAAAAGACGTGAGTGGGTTCAAGCTTTTACAAAACTCCATTAATGGAGGTTTTTGAAGCTTTTGGTGTTCTTTGATTTTTAGGATTTCTTGACCATCACTTTAAGTTTCTCAATTCTGGTTTTTAAGAGTGTTCATATGATTATAAGATGTATGAAAAACAACTTGGAAAGGAAAGGAAATGATTTTTGTTAGAATCTCAAAATTGGCCAAAATGCTAGTTTTAAATTTAGCTAGTTTTGGGTGTTTCTTTGTTGAATCTTAAAGGTTGTCAATTCTGGAAAGTTTGAATGTTTATATGTATATTTTATACATGGAAAACACTTTGGAAGATCAATTTAGTGAATTTTTGGTAAATTTCCATTTTTGATCAAAAAATTACACTTTTGTTGAACTAGTTTTCTTGTTTTTGAGTATTCCTTTGATTTTAGTGAAAGATTATCAATTCTAGAGAATTTGGTGTTTAAATGGATATATTTAAATAAGGAAATCACCTTATAGCATCAATCCAATGAAAATTTCATGAGTACTCCTTGTTTGACCGAAAATTGCATCCCAAATCAACTAGTTTTGGCACTTGTGTCACTAACCGGGTTAGGGGTTATTTTTGGTTGTTATGGCTGATTTGTAATGTTTATATTAGCCTAAACATCCATGGATTAACTTGTTTTAGGCTAAAGGCGAGCGATTACAAACGGAGCTAACGTTGAAGGCGAGAACAAAAAGAATCGGAAGGTTGATTGGTGTGGCATTCCCGTTTCTCTTTGGACTATGTCGGGAATAGAGTTTGTGGTTGTGAATAATAAAGTTATGTGGTATGGGTGGTAAAGATTGAAAGAAAGTGAAGTAACGAGAAGAGATATCGATTCCGGCATTGGGTTAAAGAGCCGAAATGCTAGATAGCCTAAAAAGAGAATTATTGTTTTGGCTAGTTGATTATATAAGCATGCCTATTGCTTTAATCTTATGTTCATAGTCCATGAACGAGTCATATATTGTATTTGAGGCTATGATTATGCATATTTGATACTTTTGATTATGCTCGAAAACTAGTTGTGATCACGAACCATGTGAATATGTGAAATATGAACACTTTATGAGCAAAAATTGAGTCATATGCCTAATTTGGAAAAGTTGATCTAATTACATTTGTTGATTCGATATCTCGTTATATAATCATGTTATGATAGAGCATGTTAATTCATTAAATGTCATACATTCCACTCATGCATATCATGTGATCGTTATGTGGCCATGGGGTTGTAACCCGTGTAATGGTGTATGGGTGTTGGACGTTACACGTGGTTACCGTGGCAGAGAGGTGATGGAGCCCCGGTGTGCTATATTAGAATGACCCGGGTGCTAGTGAATTGAAATAGTTTGAAACTGAGATGAGCTATGGCTCGAAGGTTGATTGATTTTGTAATATGGGCGTAGTGAGGCCCTGGGTTTGTATTGGTAATGTTCGTAGTATCAAAGAGTTATGACTAGTTGCTATCATCCAAACACAAAGCATTCGTACTTCATTTGTATCTTTTTAGCATGTTGTTATGTACTTTCGCATTATGTCACAGTCATTCCGCATCACTGTTCATATTCTTTTGTTTTCACTGAGTGTCATGCTCAAAGGTGCTCTATATCACCTTTCAGGTAACGCTCGAGGACGAGGACGTGGAGCGGCAGGTGGTGCTCATTGATCATGCTGAGATAGAGCTTATGGATTGGTCTCCGGTCACGCGAGCCGTATATTTTGGGAGTATAGGAGTCTTTTCTTTTGATTTTGAGTTAAACATCTATGTATATTATGTTTGTATAAGACTTTTAAACCGGAGCACCGAACTTTATTTTGATTATGGTTTTTATGAAACTCTGAACCGGCCGACGTGCCGATGATTCTGGAAATAAAACAAGTTTACTTTATTTTGTATGTGAGGCATGGACTTTACGAATACTACATGCCGAATTTTCCATTTGTTTTTAATGAAAGTAATTATTTTGGTTTCAAAATTCCTTGCTTCCGCTTGCGTATCCACGACTAGCTTTTTAAAAATGTCGGGTCGTCACAAAATTTGTCCTCCATTTCAAAGACTTCAAAGGTAACCATCTCTTCTCCTTTTAGAAAACAAAACCTTGAGCATTCTTACAATATATAGAAATGGTGTGATATCTTCTATTAAGCATGCTTAGTTATTTTATTTTATTTTTATTTGTGCTATCCCTCCCTAATGGCCACTCCACCTACCTGCTACAGCCATTGCAAAGTGAGGGGCTATTGTTTTATTTTAATTTTATTTGATCTCCACCCAATGACTGAACTAAAGCTTTGTTTTTCTTATTAGTCATTTGTCTTGATATTTCCTCCTTGTCCAAACCGAAAGCAGCCCACAGTCAAGCCATTAAGTGTCTTGTTTCCTTTTTATTTTATTTTATTTTTTTTAAAAAAAAAAGAATCTACTTGGACCTTTCCCTTTGTTCAAACCAAACAACCCCCACCCCCGTTCTTAAAGCCCACGGTCAAGGGCCAATTCTGGGCATGAATTCTTTTTTTTAATAAAATTTATTTATTATTATTTTACTTTTATGTTCTTAGGAAATTAATTATATCTTTAGCTATTTAGTGGTGTATCTAAAGGTATTTATAATTTTAACTTGATTGATGTAGGTGGTGGACCCAATTGAACAATTTGGCTTAATTTGAGAGTTGGTGTGTTTTGGTGATTTTGTCAACTTGAAAATTAAAGGTGAGTGGTAAATTAGGATTTGAATGATTCTTTGGGGAAACCCAAAGAGTCATTTGATTGGTTAATAATGAAATAATTATCATTTGTTTAATTTACATGTTCGAGTATGTTTGACGGATTTGCATGATTTTAAGATATGTTTTGAAATTGGGATGTGAATGATGAATGTAGATTTGCATAATTTTAATGTATTTCTGAGATCGAAGTGTGGTTTGGTAAATTTAGAATTTTTTGATGATATTAATTATGATATGTGAATTAGTAATAAATTATATGCTTCAATGTGATATTGTTACTAAATTTGAATATATTGAAATGGATTGTATGATGTAATGAACCTTGATTGCATTGAGTGAATTGTCTGATGGGGTGTGTTGCAAAAGTACCAAGTGAGGTTGATGAAATCGAAGGGGATAGCGAACCCTGGAGATACTTGAGAGATCTAAGGATAGGGAACCATGCGATATATGTGGGACAGCGAACCCACGGACAATCTAAGGGGACAGCGAACCCCGAACGATTGATCCTTGAGATATGGATGACCATCACACCCTGATATGTGCTAGTTGTTTGATAATGTGATATGAGATACTTATATTGCGAAGTGTGAGATTGAGAATGTTAAGAGGCTTGCGATTATGAAATTATTGTTATGGTTATCTGATAATTATAGTAATGTTAGGACTATGGTAAAGTTATGATGATACCGATGTTACGGTTATGGTAATGATATTGTTATGTGTTGTTAGAATATTATGCATTATGTTTAAATTGAGAATTTGATTTCCGAGAAAGTAATATTAAATCTTTTAATTAAAGAATATAGTTAACTCTTGTTAGTAATGGGTGGGTTGGGATCAAATGGTTCTTTGGTTAGTATTCAAATGATCATTCAGATTCTAATTTATCATTTCACTAGCCTTGTTGCTAATGGTGCTAAACCAAACATTTTCAGGTAATAGTGGAGGTGCTCTCAGCCGTGGCGATGTTGGCATTGATGGCTAGGAATTATATTTATTAGAGTCTTTTGTGTATATTGAAACTTATGTCTTACTTTGAGTTAATTTTGAAAATGTAAATTTAACATCATGAAATTGATATACTTTTGATTTTTAATGTTTTATTTGAACCTGAGTTCCGGAGCTCGTCTTTTGAATGAAACATGTTTTGAGAATTTTATTTATTTATCAATTTGACTTCCGTTGCTTTAGTTGATTTTAAATAAAAAGGGTCAGGTCGTCACATTTTCAAACCTTTATACCATGGGGTTTTCCCATTTCTTCTTGTTCCTCTTTCATGTTTTGCCTTCCTTAATCGTGGTCTGTATAGAAGAAGTTTAGTCGTAATCTTCTACGCCTGTTTCGTTAGCCTTCGGCGGCTTGGACCATATGGTCATAATCCTCCACGCCTGTGAGAATGGACTACGGGGTCCATGTTGTCCATGCCAACCAGCCGCTCCTCCCTCTATCACCGTTACTCAAAAGTATCGGAGTGAGCGGTGGATGGGTGACTCTCTGTACGGCCCTTGATGACTTTCCGCATCATGGCATCGTCAAGGATTCTACACGGAGGGCAGCATCTCAGTTGGTTTAAGGAAACAAGGAGGCTTTCCTTCCCTGAGTCGTGCTGCAGAGCGGTTGTTTGATGAAAATGGTAGTTCTCCGGCTCTCCGCACTTGGGCCTGCCTTGATTTAGTTGGAGAATCAGTCTTCTGCTGGGTTAGAGAGTGGTGGGAATGGATTTCCTCCGAGCCTCGGATGTGATGAGTTGGTGGAGTAGTCGGCGGGTGATTTGATGGTTTAGCTAGTTGCTCTCCTGGCAATACCCTCATCCTCTCCTAGGAGGACATCTTCATTGTTTCCGACGTTGATACCTCGAACGGCGTAGCTTGGAGTTGCCTCGAAACTTCATTTGTTTTTGTATAAATTTTGTAACTCTTTTCGGCCGAGTTCCCAACATGTGGGTCCGGGCCTTACTTGTTTGTTTTGAAATAAAACTTGGCATTTAATTTACTTGTTGGCTCAACATTTTATTTCCGCGTAAACTTTTATTTTCCTTGTTTCCTAGCATTCAACTAGCGGATTAGGGCCTTTAGTCCCGTGGGACTTGACCAATTGGCCTAACGGATTAGGGCTTTGGTCCGCAGAGGACTTAGTAATTTGCCTAACGGATTAGGGCTTTTTGTTGTAGAGGGCATTGAATGATTGTGTAGAAGAAACCATGTAATACTTGTATATTAATTTTGAAAATGGGCCTCTTCGGTCGAGTACTTACATAGTTCTCTCACCCTCACATACGATAGATCCTCAAATGTATAGCGTTCCAAGCCCTCGAAATTGGTTCGCCTTTCTGGTCTTCAAGGCGATAAGTTCCTGGTTTGACTTCTTCGATCACTTTGTACGGACCTTCCCAGTTCAGTCCTAACTTTCCCGCCTGGGATCTTGTGTGTTTTGAAACACTTTTCTCAAGACAAAATCATTCACTTTGAAGCTGCGCTGCTTTACTTTCTTTTCGAAGTACTTAGCCAGGTTTTGCTGGTAACAGGCAAGATGACAACGCCTGTTCCCTTTTTTCCTCCGCCATATCTAGTGTTTCTGCCATCATGGTGTCATTTTCTACTTCCGAAATCGAACTAAGGGTCGTGGGGATGATCATTTTTGTGGGGATGACTGTCTCTACCCCAAAAGCCATGGCGAAAGGGGTCTCGCCTATTGGGATTCTTGGGGTGGTCCGGTATGCCCAAAGGACTCCTAGCAACTCATCTACTCATCTTCCTTTTTTCTGTTCCAATCTCTTTTTCAGAGAGTCCATGGTGGTCTTATTCGACGCCTCTGCTTGTCCGTTAGCTTGTGGATATCGAGGTGTCGAATACCGGAGCTCCACTTTTCTGTCCGCGAAATACTTCCGGATGGACCTACCTGTGAACTGAGTTACGTTATCGGTGATGATAACTTTGGGGATTCAAAGTAGGTGAAAATGTTCTTCCAAAGGAAAGTTTCAATCTTCACGCTCGTGATCGTTGCCAGCGGCTCGGCCTTAATCCATTTGGAGAAGTAATCAGTTGCAACGATTAGATAGCATTTTTTACCTAGGGCAAATGGCAGTTTACCCACTAGGTCCAAACCCCATTGCATGAAGGGCCAAGGTGCTGAGATTATCGTCAACGTTGTAGGCGGTGCATGAATCGTCTTTGCAAATCTTTAGCATTTGTTGCACCGGGCTATGAAGTCTCTGGAATCCTTGATCATGGTGGGCTAGTAATACCCTTGCATCAGTACTCTGTGACTTAGGGACCTTGGTCCTGCGTGGTTTCCGCAGTGTTTAAGGTGCAACTCTTTCAATACGTAAGAACTTTCTGACTTTCCCAGGCATTTCAGATAGGGTCCGCCGAAGGACCTTCTATATAATTCTCCTTGGATGATTGAGTACCTGGCGGCTCTGGACCGGATCTTTCGGGCCTCTAGTTTCCCTTCAGGTAGAAGTCCAGATCGCAAGTACTAGAGGATTTGGCTCCTCCAGTCTAGCTTAGGCTTCTGATTCCGTTCTACCAGCATCACTTGTCTGATCTCGTCGCCTTCTACTCCTCAAATCTAAATCAAGGATTATGCTTGGTTCGGATAGGTAATCAATGGGGATCATTCTTCTTGTTTCGGTGTTGACTATGGACCCGAGGTTAGCCAGAGCGTCAGCGTGTCCATTCTTATCCCGGGGCACTTGACTAATGTCATACTCGGCAAATTGAGAGAGGATAGACAAGACTTTTGCCAGATATTTTGCCATTCTAGGATCTTTTGCTCTAAACAACCACTTTACCTGATTCACTACGAGTTGAGAATCGCTTTTGCGCTCAGGTTCTCAACTCCCAGTTTCTTGTCTCTCTGTAATCCAACTATCAACGCTTCGTATTTGGCTCTGTTGTTTGAAGCTGCAAATTCGAAACGGATTGTGGGGGGGGGGTTGGGGGGGGGGAAAAAAAAAGCCTCCCGGCAATGGGGGGGAATTCTGGGGGGGGAAAAAAAAAACCCCCATCCTCTTAATTTGAGGACCCATCAACGCTTAGGGTCAGGACTTCCATCCCGGGGCCTGTTGATAACAGTGAGCTTGCTTCGGTCTTATTCAAGTTTGTCGGGGTCATTTCGGCCACGAAGTCTGCGGGAACCTGTCCTTTGATGGCGGTTCGTTGCTTGTAAGTGATGTCATATCTGCCCAACTATATCACCCATTTCGTCAGGTGTCCTGAAACATCTGGTTTGTGAAGAACAGCTTTCAATGGGAATGTCGTTCTCACTACGATTTGGTGGCCCTGAAAATAGTGCTTCAGTTTACGCGAAGCGACTATTAGGGCTAATGTCAGCTTCTCCATCGTTGAATATCACGTTTCGGCATAAACCATCGCCTTACTTACGTAGTAGATAGGGTGTTGGGTTTCCCGTCTTCGCACACCAATTGAGCGCCGCATCAGATACCGCTAAGTATAGAAATAGCTTTTCGTTATCTGAGGGCTTGGCCAACAGCGGGCGAAGACAAATAAACCTTAAGTTCCTCGAAAGCTTTCTAGCATTCATCTCCCCAACCAAACTCTTTGCTCTTTTTCAGAAGAAAGGTGGGCACTTGTCCGATGACCGCAATATGAATATGTTCAGGGCTACTAAGCATCCTGTTAGCTTTTGTACCCCCTTAAGATTCGTGGGTGCTCGCATGTCTATTATTGCTTGAATTTGATCAGGGTTTGCCTCAATCCCTTGACTTATCACCAGGTGACCCAGGAACTTACCTGTTGGGACTCCGAACGTATATTTTTTGGGGTTCAATTGTTAGGAATGGTGTCCTAGAACTTGTAATTATTTAATTATAATAATTTATTTTGAATAAATTAAATAAATAAACATAAGTTCTTTATATAATCTAGATTGATTCAATTGACGATATTAGGAATATATGGAAATATATAAATATCAAAACATTCAAATAGTAAACCCTAAGTTACTCTTATGAAATCACGACTTAGTATGTGAGTCATACAAGAGGATTAAAGTCGAGATGAGTAACTTAAACGTGTCCACGATGAAACGGATAACGCTTGGGAACCTTATCCTGGTAACACTGTTGATAGCTCGCATTTTGTTTATAGACAAATGATCTAATCCTGATCATTCATGTGGGAGACATGAAATGGAAGCATCATATGCAATGTTGATTGTATAAGACAGGACCACGATATTCGATCAAATTTCTCATTAGACCGATTTTTAGAAATGATCGAATATCAAACTAAGTTATCAACCGTGATAGATCTCAATCCCGAGTGAAATGCGGACTCTATTTGTGGAGTTATGTTCTTTGATTCACATAGTTGAGAGCGATCCGTAAGAACGCTCAATACACTCGCTTTGGGAACATGACTAGATAAATAGGCGGGAACTCATTCTCACGAGATGGAATTCATAACTTTCCTATAAATTAACGTATCGGTGCGATACCTAAACATTTTAGGAACTTTAGGAAACTCCCTGATGTCCCGATTCGAGACATGAACAAGTGGCGTCACGACTTCATTGATCACGAAGTATCTTATCTCTAGTTCGACTAAAGATAAAGTTCATTGGAGAATCAGCGGGAACACAAGGATAAAGCGGTAATTACAGGGGCAAAACGGTAAATTTATCCGCCTGTAATTATGAGGGTTCCACGTGAAGGATAATATCACGAATATAAATAAATGATAAACTGAATGGACATAACTCATCTATAGTGAGGGGAGTTATATGAATCATAGTGGAATTATTCATAGTTAGATAATAAGTAATTAACCGATTATGTGTTAATCACTTAATTGACTAATTATTAAGCCCATGATCTATAGGTCCATCGGGTCCTATGCTAGGCCAAATATCGTAGTCGCGAAATCAAGTAGAAGAAATGGAAATTTTAAGTAAAAGTGAATTACTTAAAACAGGAATATTAATTGTTTAAATATTGAGTATATTTAAACGGTAATTAATATAAACATTATTAATTGTTTAAATAATAAGTTTATTTAAACAGGAAATTAATAATGAAATATTATTAATTAGATATTATTAATTATTTAAATATTGAGTATATTTAAATGGTAATTAATAATTTGAAATTAATTAACAATTATTAATTGTTTAAATAATTAATTTTATTTGAACGGAAATTAATAATTAAAATTAATTAATTAATAATAAAATATTGTCAATAAAATTATTAATTAAATAATGAGTTTATTTAATGGAAATTAATAATTATAATATTTATTATTAATTATTTAAATAATGAAAATTATTTAAATGGAAATTGATAATTAAATATAATTTGATAATATTTAGACGGGAGAAAATATTAATTATTTAAATAAAATATTTATTTAAATGGTAATTAATAAATAAATTAATTGAGTTGGACTTATTAATTTAAGAGAGAGTTTCTAGCCCAATTGGATTAATGAACCCAATTGGGATTGGCCCGAAATAATTAATTAAATAAATTAGAATTTTTTTAATTAATACATGTAAATTTCGGCCATATATGATTATTTGGAGGAGATAATTGTTTGAATTATATCCTAAAATAATTACATAGATTTATTTACCCAAGATAAATAAAATAAAAAGAAAAGAAAATAATCTCTATTTATCTAGCATTTTCGAAATTGCAAGATAAAAAGAAGAGATAATATTTTTCTTTTTGTGTTTATCTCATAGATTAATCCTAATGTGATTAGGATTCCTATTTTCCTATAAATAGAGAGGGTTGGGTCATTCATAAATCACACAATTCAATTCCATAGAAAGTTGGAACTCTCTCTTCCTCCTCTCCCTCCCTGGCCGATTTTCTCATAGTGTTGGGAAGAAAAATATTTTTTTCTTCTTCCCAATTTCTTCAAAGTTCGATCCCACAATCGAATTTCGTTTGATCGATCGGGATATAGCGTAGAAGATCCGGTGTTGCTTGAGGATTTGAAGGCAGAAAAGAAACCTCCAACCGATTCTCCATTATTCGATCAATGTAAGTTCCGGTTTTTTTCGAATATATAAGCATGAATCTACATGTTTTATCACAAATTGCATGATGTTAATAGATCCGTTATTAAATGTTAATAAGTTTACTAAATAAAATTCCGCTAATTTAGTAAATCATCCCTTCATCAATTTCATCCCGTAACAGTTCAGTACCTCAAATGCTTGCTTAATGTGGATTAGGTGGTCTTCGGCCTTCTACGACTTGACCAGCATAGCATCGATATACACCTCCACTGTCTTTCCCAAGTGATCCTTGAACATTCGGTTCATTAGACGCTGATAGTTAGCTCCTGCGTTCTTCAAACCAAAAGGCATCACAGTATAGTAATATGTGCCTACGTTAGTTATGAACGAAGTTTTTTCTTGATCCTTCGGGTTCATTTTTATCTGGTTGTACCTGAAGAAGGCATCCATGAAACTAAGCAGTTCATAACCGGTCGTGGCATCTACCAGTTGATCTATTTTAGGCAGTGGGAATGAATCTTTTGGGCAAGCCTTGTTGAGGTTCGTAAAATCTATGCACGCTCTCCACTTCCCATTTTTCTTCTTCACAACCACCACATTAGCTAGCCACTCGGGGTATATGACCTCTCGAATAAAACCCGCCTCAAGAAGTTTCCGAACCTCCTCATTGATGATTTCATTCCGCTCGGTCATGAACTTGCGCCTCTTCTTTTAACGGGAGGTTGACTCGGATCGACCTCGAGTTTGTGGGTTATGATATTCGGATCTATATCGGACATGCATGTGTGGTCCCATGCAAACGCTTCCAACTCTTCTTCAAAAGGTTCGTCAATCCTTCTCTCAAATTTTCTTCCAGATCTTTCCCAATGCTTGTCAATTTCCCCTGGTCTTTTGGATGAATCTGGATTTTCACCGATCCGTTCTCAGGTGCTTCTATTCTTGGTTGAGCAAAGGGCGAGCCTCTCTTGGGGCCCCGATCCTATGCCTGACACTGGGATTTCAGTTTGACAATTTCAACCAAGCACGATCTTGAGACCTATTGGTCCCCTTTTGGTGGGGTATTTTAGCTTCTGGTGGAGAGTTGAGCCCCCATGTCATGAATCCATGGCCTTTCGAGCCAGGCATTGTACCCTAGCAGGCATCTATAACATGGAAAAGGGTCATCGGGTTCGCACCTTAGACCCTGGACTAGTAGTTTGATAGTTCCAGAGGATCTTGTCACTGTTCCATTGAATCCCACCAGGTCTTGGGAATTCGAGGTGAGATCTGATTCTCTCAAATTCATACTCCGGAATGAAGACATGTACATTATATTGATGGAAGAACCTGGAACTACTAGGACTCTGCTGACTGTATGAGATCCGGTGGATATTGTTATCACTAGTGCGTCATTGTGGGGCGGTGGACATTCTCCAGGTTTTTCCTGGAATATCAAATCCTCGGAAGTGTGCTCGACCCGATAGACGGGGACCCCAGCTTCACGATAGGACCTTTTGTGAGCGTTGATGGATTCTCCGATGCAGTGGATCGAGCTGACTTGACCGTCCCCCAGAATTTCCACTAGTGCGATGAGTCTTTCATCTGCGTCCCTCGCATCCTGCCTCTCATTCCTTCGGGTCGGACCTTGTTCACACACGCGGTCTATCTCCCAGGCAAGGATTTTGCAGTTTTTCGTGCTGTGCCCGTTGGATTTGTGGAACCTGCAGTAGGGTTCCTTCCTTTCCAGGTTTTTCCGAGTATAGCGCAGCCTTTTTTCTTTTGAGTTCTCTTCCTTTCGAAAAGAAGTTTTAGCCGTTTTCGCGTGTAGAACTCGTTCTGGGCTTCGCTTCTTCAGATCTTTGATCCTTCCCCAGGCGGATTTTCTTTCCGCTTTCATCTCTTCTCTCTTCTCTTCTTTTTTCCGAGCTACCAACGCTCTCTTTCCCTTCCTTCCTCAACTGAGGGTTCCTTCTTCCTCCATACTCCTTCAGATTTTTATCCCATTCTTCGCATTTCTCTGACCACCCTTTTGGACTCGTCTTGCAATATTTTGGCCATCGTTCTATCCAGTGCCTCATTCATGGTTGTGGGCCTTTGTTTGTTGAAAGACCTCCATAAATGGTGGTTCGGATGTACTGCCCGTGAGAATGCGATCGCTACCTCCAGATCATTGCAGTCTTTGACCTCTAGTTTGACCTTTCGAATCTGATAATGAAATCCCGAAGGGCCTCCTTCTCCTTCATCAGAACATCATAGAGGTTGTGGTTCGTCTTGGCGAACTTCTGACTCACGCTATATTCACTGAGGAATGCTGATGATAGGTCCGAAAAGGCTTTAATAGACCTTTTAGGGAGGCTGTTGAACCATAGCAAGGGCAAACCTTTCAGACTAGTAGGAAAGAACCTATAGTTCAGGGCATCCAGATCCGGGTCGATTACGCACGAAGACTCCATCATGTTGACGAAGAGGGCCACGTGCTCCATCAGATCCCTGGTCCCGTCGTACATTTCAAACTTAGAGAGGATGAAATGCCTCGGCTGTGGAACTGACATGATCCCTCTCGTGAAGGGAGAGTCTCCTGGCTCTCGGGCATCGAAGCTAGGTTTGGCTTTCTTTTCGGACGCCTTTCTTGCCAACTTATCCTCAAGGATCTGTCTTGTGTCGTTGTACTTCTGCTTTTTTTTTGGTATTTGTCCTTTCCAGTTGAGGTCGAACTCCCCTCGTTGCTTCTTGTATAACTCGAGTCCCCATGCCCTTCGACATCTTTTTGGGACGACGCTTTACTCTGAGTTTTTCGGAGAAAGTTGTCTCGCACAAGGCCTGGTTTACTTGGGGCATCTTTTTCCTTCGACGAGGAGATCTCCAGACTGGCGTTTTCCCCTCGTCGGCAAGCTGTCAGCATGGTCCGTAAGTCATTTTTAGCCACGTTCTTTCCTTTTTCGAACGTTGTAGCCCTTCGACGCCGCCGTCTGGCTTGGGATTTTCCGGTTCGTGGCTTAGAAGGGCCTCCCTCATCTACGTTCAGGACGTTTTGGCTGTTAGCACGAACCGCCGCCAACCCTTCCCCCAGTAAAGCTTTCATTTCTCGCATTTCTTCTCTCAACGCTTTGTGCACTTCCATCATCTCTCAGTGTTCCGCCAGTGCGATGGTGATGGTTCCCGACACCGCGTCAAGGCCCTGAACACTGTCATTTACTCCTTCGTCTCTGGCTACGTTCTCGTTGAGAGCTCGTTGTCTGGTTGACCGAGTGGTCATCGTCTCAACTTGCAGGTACCACGTGAGAATCTGGATTTAGCCGGAAATTGAAGATGTACAGCCCCACAGTGGGGGGTCAAACTGTGTGGGGTATTTCTCGAATGAGCTTCTTCCACACGGTTGAACACGCTACATCACGTGCTTATCTCTTGCGGCGTAGCTACCTGAAACAGACGGGAGATTGGTAGTCAGAAGGGCACGGGTGTGGTACCGGTCAAGGACTCTCTGACGATCAAGTTAGGTGGTGGTAGGTGAAAAGTGTCTTGCACCGCAAGGAAGAATTAGGTCAAGTATATGACTGATCTCTTTGAGATTGATTGATTACCTAATTTAATAGGTCAGATCGCCTTTTGTAGTACCTTGATTGTGGGCTCGTCGGCTGGGCTAGTCTAGGACTAGGCTTAATGGGCTTTCGTTTGGCCCATGAAGGATTGGCTCCTTCAGATGGTGGTTCGGATGGGCCTGGCATAAGTGCTGCCCGTAGGAGGGCTATTTTTGCCCTTTATAAATATTAATTTATTAATCTTGCCACATCAATTAATTGAAAATACATAAATAAATAAAATATTAATATAATACTCATTTAAAATACGCCATGTCAACGATAAAATTAATGCCACGTCAATTTTAAAATTAATAAAATAATACCTAAGAGATATAAAAATAATTAAAGAGTACCACGTCGGCATTCTGTTACATATTTAACAAATTTTTTACGACATGGACCAAATGGTAAATAAAATGAAAACTCAAGGGTTAAAATGTCGGTTTTTAAAACTCAAAGACCAAATGGTAAACAAATTGAAAACTCATGGACCAAAAATATCTTTTTCCCAAAAAAAAATAGACAAAAGTATTAAATTCAAATAAAAGCTAACCAATTACTCATATAATAGATTTTTAATATTTTTTTAAGGGAGACTTTTGATGTTATTCTTTTCAAAGGACTTTAGATATTCTTAGTTCTAAGTTACGTTTAAATTGCTATAAATTCATCTTAAAATAATTATTCATTGTCTACCTCTAAGGTCGAGGCTAAAGGAAGTTTGATTCACCCATTACCAGACAACCTTGGCGTCAAATGCAAATTTATTAATCAATTGCTTATTGTTATAAAAATTATAGAGAAAATTGGTTGGAAAGGTTATGGTTTTTTATTAAATTTGTGGCGTTTGTTTTATTTTTTTCTTAATTACATTGCGAGATATTTAAAATATATGTTCGAATTATGTCAGATTAAATAAATTCTATGTGGTAACTATTATGTTTGGTTTATATATATATAAATTAAATTACCTTTAAATTTTAGTGAAATTTCACTAGATAACGAAGGTTCGAGTCTCCCCTTCCCCAAATTATTGTAATATCTCAAAAAATACAAGTGAAAGAGAATTAAAATTGAATATCAAAATAAATAAATAAAATATTCATAGAAAAATCACATGCAACACATGTGTTACAAACTAGTAAATACAAATGCTTGGATATTTTAAAATAATAATGTACTTAAAACAGTGAAATATGATGTATTTTCAAAAATAAGGTTTTCTAATAATAAATTTCAAAAACAGCGAAATATTGAATTTAGAAAAGAAAAAAAACACTTTTAATATTAATTAAATAATAAAAGAAAAACATTACTTATTGAATTTATCAAAATTATATCAACTAATCAAACTTAAAAAATTATTGAATTCTAAATTAAAACACCTTAATAAATAGAGAGATTATTAAACGGCCTTATTGTGGCAGTCCCACAAATTTATAACATTTGCCATTGTTTTTTTTTTTTTTTCAATGCATTCTAATGGAGCTTTTAATGGAGGATTCTCACCCTTTTTCCAATCCATCATTAAGCTACTACAATTTTATACCGACGTTTTTTCAAGTCTTGAAATTAATAATATTAAAACCATTAATGGAAAATCATTTATTCAATTAATTTATGAAGTACTTAATAAAATTCACTTTTATTCGAGAGTTTGAGTAATAAAATTCGGAAAATCTTAACAACTGAACATAGCAAAATATATTATCATATTTTGAGTGTGCTTAATATAATTTTGGAATAATTATATAGAGCATTTTGATAGACCCAATTCTTAAAAAGTGAATTTATTACGTACAAAGCACGTGGTAAAAATCTAGTTACTATAAAATTATGTATTTGGGCATCTCATTTTCTTAGAGAAGTGTAATTACATAGTCAATTTTGCTAATATTGAAGTGACTTGAGTTCAGAAAACCAATTTCTACTGATTTCAAGAGCCCTTTTTTTTTAGCACAATATGATATATTTCATACTAACATAATTTTGAAATCTACTATTTACAGAAATCTGAAAGTAGAGAACCCAAATGCAAGAATCCTAAATTAAATCAAAATTCATCTCCTCCCCCTTCCAATTTAACAATTAGATTTCAGTTTTAACAATCACAACCATTAAGAACAGATTAGTAATTGAGATAGGGAGACGACCAACGTGACTGAGATTTTAACCGAGAGCTTTTTGAAACTGTAACATCGGCTTAGTTTCCATTATAAATGAAAGAAACAATCTGCCTCACATTAGTTTGGGAGAAGAAAATATGTTCGAAGCTTTGAGATGCTCAGTAATGGCGATATTTACATAGCAGTATTTGAGATTTTGAGAAGGAAAAAGAATAAGCTTTGAATTGGGGTCTATGATGATACGATTTTATTTATTTTTTTGGCTATTTGGGATTTCAGTTTTAGACGAGATTCCATTTCATTAAATGTAATTCGTTATTTTCATTTTGGTGGGTGGGTGAATTGGATTGTTTGGATTCATAACAAAGAAGAATCCAAATCTCAACCTAAAAACTAGCATCAGGATCCAGCTTTCAACAAATTGCCAACCCAAACATCAATCCACCTTAGAAACTAGAATGAGGAAAAATATCAACTTAAGTGTTGTGAACGTATATTATTCCCACTCGCTCATCACTAGGAAACAGAGCTTAAAACTGGTCGGATTGCTGCCTTGAAATCATCATAAAATCTTTGCTCGGAAAACCTCTCCGCACGCCTCCTTGCTGCAGCAGCAATCTCAAGTCTCTCAGTTTCTGGCATTCTTATTATTTCCAGGATAGCATCTGCAAATTCATCTACACTGGCGGCAAGAAATCCAGTGCGTTGTTCATCTTCTTCAAGAACTATGTCCATCTTAGGCCCAGCAGAATTATGAGCTGAAAGTAAAGAACAAATAGATGCAACATGTATTCAGCAAGCTTATACCAATTGGAACCAAAAGGAATGCAAGTTAAATAGAAGAAAAATGAGATACCAACCAATTGGGATTGCTCCTGCAGCCATGTATTCGACAACGCTTATACCAAAATGTTCATCCGTCATTGAATGGATACCGGCCACAGCACCTCCAAGAAGTACCACCAAGTCTCTGCACAAGTCCAAGAGTTGCAAAAGCATAAAAAGCCAGTAAATGAGATCCACAGTTTAAAGTATAAGAGGCACTACAAAGTCCTACATTGTGCTAGTAATTAGCAGAACTACTTCGCTATACTACAGCAGCTAATGATTAAAGCTCTTAATCTTTGAAATTTTATAAAATCATTAGAGGTTCCAATGGCAAAAGAGTTCAGAAAGAGTCGTATTTTTTCACTGTCATAAAGTGTGAGGCTTACTAGTCTGTGTTTAGGTTCTCAGAGTCACAGCTAACTGGTTGCTTTTGAGGATACTTGCGACTGAGGGTTCTTAATCTGTGGCCTTCTCTATATAGGCGGTTGGATTGCTTATCCAACTTGGATTAAATCTCGTTATCGTTAAGAAAATATGAATTGCTCTGAATAGCACAAAAAGTATCACTCCTGAATAATTTGACCAGTATTTATATTCCAATTAATTATACCCATTGTTTTGATCATAAATCACTTGCCTAAACCCTCAAACATAAACTAAGAAAAAATCAAATTCCACAATCTAACTCAATTAAATGCAACTTCCAGGAAACCAGAGAGAACCAATATCATGTAACACTGAAACTTCACAGTGGGGAAATTCTACTTCTTTTTAGCCAGTTTCAACTTGTAGTAATGTTAAAATAAAATTAAAAAAGTAGTTCCAAGTGACTATGGATGTAAATTGGTCAGCAGCAGTTGAAGTAGGTCTGAAACAGCTACCTAACCACACCGTAGATTTCATATTTTATACAAACCGCGGTTTGTTTTTTGGGTGTAAGCACACGACTGACTGAAGATATGTCAGTCAGTTCCACTAAAACATGGATATTGGCGGTTTTCCCTAGTTTTGGAGTGGATTTTCGAGCTTCCTTTGCGATTTTTCAGTAAATCACAGCTCCTATCAAGCTTCCAAGCCCATAGGCTGGACCTAAAAGACCTTGCTATCAATGTTTTAAAAGTCTTAAGGCGGCCTCGAGGCGTTTTGTCATGACGAGGCGAGGCGTAAGCCTCATTTTGTATTGAAAAAAAATTACTAAAAATTATAAAATATAAGACATTTCAACTTTATAAATAAAGGATGATAAAAAGTCTCAAAACATAGTTAGAAGTCTAATGAACAACAAAAAGAAATCCACAACCATCAAAGCATTAATAGACTATATTTGCCTAAGACTCCAAACTATAATCTAAAAGTGTTATTCTCAAGATACTTGGCTCCACTTTATTTGGTTGTCCCTTAGTCCCTTTGTTGAGTGGATTTTAGCTTCGTCTCTTTTCAAGGACCTTTTTCACAGTAAATCACCAGCTCCTATCAAGCTTCCTCTACCAAGGGTCTTCTTCTTTCTTTAAGAGCTTGGCTTATTTTTATTGTTTGGACCTAAAAGACCTTGTATGTTAAATACCCCCGGTTTTTTTTTTTTTTTTTTTTTTTTTTTAAACAGGGGGGGGGCCCCATTTTTTTAAAAAAAATTTTTTTTTTTTTTTTTTTTTTTTTTCCTGCCTAGTGTGAGCACCTTCGCTTCAAGGCTTGGGGGGGGGGGGGGGGGGGGGGGGGGGGGGGGGGGGGGGGGGGGGGGGGGGGGGGGGGGGGGGGGGGGGGGGGGGGGGGGGGGGGGGGGGGGGGGGGGGGTTTGGAAGCGGGGGGGGGAGATTGAAATAAAGGGGGGGGGGGGGGTTTTTTGGGGGGGGGGGGGGGGTTTGGGGGGGGGTTTTTTGGTGGCTTCCCCGGGGGGGGGGCCCCGGGGGTTTTTTAAACACTGTTTGTTTTCTTTTAAGTCGGCCACAACCCTCGGATTTGTTCAATGCTCCATTTCTTGGGATAGGATTAATAAGAAAACCAAAATACACCCAAAATTCACAATATACTTTGGTGACAGTTATTTCAGCTCCAAGTTCATTTGATGTAGTTTATTTCAAGGCATGACTCAAGACAAAGGGTCTTCTCCATTCAGATGAGGAGCTATTCAAAGGTGATGGTATGGTGGTGACATTGTTAATCCAGTGTCGTACTACAGAAACCTAGGTGTCTAAAGGACTGACTTCAGCCCTTCCATGATCAAAATGTGTAATTTGAAGCCTCTAAGTGGAACTGATGGAGAAATCACAAACAACTAGTAGCTAATCAACTAGGAATCATTCTTGTTTAAGTTTTTGTATATTTATTATTGGCTGATGACGCATAGAGGGAGTGAGGGTAGAGGGGGCATCACAGCTGTGTGATGAAAAGCTCTTTTCTGTTATATTCGTCGATCAGTTAGAGAAAGGGGGTTACAAAGAGAGACCAACCAACTTGTTTTATTTTCTTTAGAACCGACCTCCAACTCCGGTAGGGTTATATCCGACCAAATCCATGTCGCATCGCAAGTGTCAATTCCGGTTTGATCAGTTTCTCAGATTTTTCCTTCCACCCCTAAAAGTGACTAACATTATATTATTGGAGTACGGGAACCCATACTATAACAAAAGGAAAAAAAATTATCTCACTTTAAAGGCACTCACTTGTACATTATATTCTTGTAGAATTCCACATCCCCATCAACCTTCAGTTCAATAGCCTTGTTTTTCAAATTTTGGAGTCTCTCTTCATCTTTGTTATTCCGACAGCTACCCACAAACTGGAGCTTAGGCCTCACAGAGCTCACATCTAATTTCTTCATGGCAACTGAAAATGCCTCAAGTTGGAGTAAATGTGCCTGAGACAATCATTTTAAGTCATCAACAACTTATATGACTACTGAAGGCCCTAATAATGAGCCAATGGGAATTTAGTACCTTGGATTATAAGGTTCATATAAGAGGCCCACCTTCTCTGGACGAAATTGAGCAACAGAAATAATTATCGGTGTTCCAGCAGGTCGTTCCAAAGGAAGCGCCTGTAAAGATAATAGCTTGTTACATGCAAGTCACTGGGGGGAAGGAACAAAAACATGATTAAACCAAAAATCCACAATAAAATCAGAAGATGGACCTGTAGTACAGAAGTATCACATGGAGGATAGACTCGCTTGATACGATTAGGAATTTTCCAGAGCTTTTCAATGTGAGATTGAGTCCACGAAGAATTAACCATTGCAAGTTGTGTAAATGAGCCAACAACTCCATACATCCAGCTAAAAATAACATAATATATAATTTTGCATTGAGAGAGCCATGAGCTGCAACAGAGAAGAACGACCGTTATTACACAACAAAATATATAATTTTAAATCAATTGCCAATTTAATGTATGCTAACAAAAGTCTTCTTGCATCAAAATTAGGTAAAAACAAAAAACAAATTTCAACAAGTGTATGAATGGAACCTCTTAGCAATTAAGGCATTATTGTTATACAATGAGCTCCTCCGACGAACACGAGAAACCATGTCTAAGCTGATGGTAGGATAATGTGTGTAGGAAATAACAGTGCAACCAAACAACCAGGCAAGAGGATAGGTAAAAGCATAACCACTAGTATCAAAATAATATAAAGGAGTGAATTTGCATAAAGCCTCCCATGAGAGATAGATAGAACCAAAACTTTGACCAATCATAGTAAAGTGGGGATAAGTTGATTCTTCAATCCATTTCCTTTTATTAAGATGCACAACCTGCATAAGATATGTATCATTAAATTAAATTTTGTAATTGTTAAAAGGAAAGATAAAGAGTGTACCTTTGGTGGGAAGAGAAGTTTAACACCGAATCGATCGGTAGCACGAGCCATTAAGGACTCGGATGAAGAATCATGATCACCAGTGAATATGAAGCATTCAAGTGTAGGATTATCATCCTGAATAGCTTTGAGAGCACACCAAAGAACTCTTTCTCCGCCTCCACCATCGTTAGTATAGGGATGGAAGAATCCCACAGCTCTCTTTCTGTTTCTTCTACCATTCAAAATTGCAACACCAATTCTTCGAATTACGACAAATAGTAATGTGATCAATGCCCAAAGCAAAAACCCAATTGCCATCAATTTAAGATTTTAGAATTAGGCGATGGGTCTGCAAAGGAACAAGAGGCATGGTCTTGTCAATCATACAGTTATGAATTGGAATAGTGGCGAAAGGAGAAATTTTAATTACCTCTGCCAATTGATGTTGATTTCGCGGTGGAGCTAGGAATTACACCTCTTTCAGATTGAGCTCGATTCATCAAGGGTTTTCAATTTGCAGGTGGAGAGATTGTTAATTTCATCGAGATTTTGAATAGAAGAGATCAAAGAGCAGATTTTTCTCTTAAATGTTTTTGTAATTTAGTAGTATATCCTAAAGGACACTTGTTAAAAAAAAAAAAAATTACTCAACTCAACCCTATAAAATTTAGATTGGAGAGGGAGTAGTTTGACTTTGGATTACTAAAGTTGTTTATCTTTTAAAGTTGTAGATAAAAAGTGAAATTATAATAATTCTAAGATTTAGTTATTTACTTTTAAACTTCAAACTGGCCCTTTGGGTTCCACAGATTTTGCGAGGGCCGAGCGCGCACCCAATGGACTTCAATCCACACACGCGCGTGCCGCCGCCCGTCTCGTCACGACCCAACTTGGACCGGGCCGGGCTGGGGCGCGTGCCGGTCCGATCCGATCCGATCCGTCTTCTTTTAAACTTCAAATTAAAACAATAGTTCAATATTATATTTTATTCAATAAAAAAATACTTTAATGCCTTAACCTAATTAAAACGTATACCTTTAAAATAAAACTTAGAAGCAACCATCTAAAATTTAAAAGTAAATGGCCATCTAGAGAGAGAATGCAATTATTAAAAATACCACCCCTACACGATTATAGAGGATTTTTTTTGTTAAATTAGGACACATTTTTCTAAAGCATGCAGTCTTTAAAGGAAAAAACTTGTTACACCTACCCAATTAGGTGCAGCCATGTGGTTTTTTCAAAAAAAAAAAAAATCCACTTGACTGCACTTAATTGGGTAGGTGCAGCCTTGTGCAGCCAAGTTTTATCCGTCTTAAAAGAAAAAAAAAACTTCATGATTATATTATGTAACGACCCGGACTTTTCAGAGAATTTGAAATTTAAAACCTATTAGAATTTTTTTTTAATTTAAAGAGATGTTACTGGTTATTCATGATTTTGAATTATCTTTTAATTTAAGAGTGAGTGTGGTCTTGATAAATGATTGATTTTGAGAATGAAAGAACTTAGATTTTACTAACTTAAATGTTGGGAGATTCTCCTTTATTTGGTTGAATACTTTATTTTAAAAATAAAACTAAAAGGGTGTGTCCTTATCTTATTTTTATTTTTATTTTAAAAAAAGAGTGGGGGATTAATTAATAATAGTTTATGGAATTTTATGTGAAGCTTTCAAAATGAGTGGGCCATCTTCATTTTGTCCTTATCTTCTATTTTATAGGGTTCTTAACTTTTGGGCAATAAAATCCTTTTTTTTACAAACTATTTTGTTCATTCTCTTCTTCTCCTTGGAGTGCCGCCGTCGTGGTCTATTTTGGGGGAAGGGAAAATCAATTTCCCTTCTTTGCTTCTTCCATCTTTTGTTGACAAGTAGGGTGGGTTTGAGTTTAGTAGAGTTCGTTTTGGACAAGATCTTGTAGATTGACAAGGACCAATCTCAATCTCCCCTCCTCCCTCAACCAAATCGTGGCAGCCATTGGAGAGCAAGCTTGAGCTTTCCACCACTCCCTCCTTCCATTGCATCAAAATTGTGAGTGTGCTGTAGGGGTCGTGGGATTCGAAAACAAAGACTGAAAAGGGGTAAGATCCATCATTGTTGTAGTTTCAAGGTTTGAGAACTCCATTAATGGCTCCTTACTTTCTATAAGCTTTTGGTAAAATTTTAAACAAAACCATCTAAAGCTGCAAGAGGTTGTTGATGTCAAGCTTGTCACTATCCATATTTTTTTCTTCTCCTTGAAACTTTCCCCCACCGTAGCGTTAGAACTTTTCCCAAATTTCCTTGTATTGAGTTTTACTCCAAAAAAATCCCTTATGGCTGTAGACTATATATATAGAACAAACTTTTGGCTTACATTTTTGTTGACATAAATTTTATTATATATTATATAACATTATATTTGCTTTTAATATTATATAAATGGCTTTTTGACTCCCCTGCTTTGATGTCCACGTTTGACCATTTTAAAATTTATATGGATATATCTATATTTAACTTATATTTATACTTATGTGTATATACAAGTTTATATAAGTTTTTGACTACCGTTATTTATAAAGGGTATATATATATAAGTTTATAAGTAAAAGTTGTTTCTTAAGTTTTGTTTTAATAAAGCCATATATAATTACAGACTTTTACTTAAATTGTTTTAATGTGAATGTGTGTATATATAGTCTTTGGCTTAAATTTAGTTTTAATATTATAAATATACATTAAATTCATAATATCAATTTTTGATTTGAACTTCAAGACTAAAGTCATTCTAGTCTTTTTGGGTCAGGAGCAAGTCGTGTCTTGTCGCATATGTGTTTAATAATTTTAGATGTCAGTTTAAGTTTTAAATGTGTTTTGAAATGATATTGTTGTAGGTGGTGTTTGATTCAGTAAATTGCGTTGTTATTTGATATTGGAACCTTCGTGGTTTTGAGACTATTGACGAGGTGAGTAAAGAGTGGTAAATGAAGGGAAAGTTGGAAATGACCACAACTCTTTAATTGGTGCATTGATTGATTTTCATGTTTGATAATGTGTTTGATGTTTGTTATTAATTATGTGCATATTTAAAACTCCATGAAAATTCATTCTAGCTAGTTTGTACTTCCATCCTGCTGGGAAGAGCATCTCATCACTTTTGCTTGCATTTAGTTTTCGAAAACAAAGGGTTGTCGTGCCCCATATGATTACGATCACTTTCTTTATATTGAACTGCTAGTAAGTATATTGGGTTGTAATTGTGTTGTTATGTGATTTGATTGTTTTATTGTTTGTTTTGCGTTAAGACGTAATGATTAAAGAATGATATAATAATGGAAAGAAAGGATTCTCAAATGTACCATACGGATTGTGAGACGCTATGGTAACTTTGAGAAATCAGGCATGTGTTGTCAAGAATGAACAAGAATTGCATGTGTTTGGGAATGTAGGATTGTATTTCTTTCTTGTCGCTACGATCGAAGGGCGTAGTCATTGGTCCCTGGATATAAGTGAGGCTGAGGATGTGTTCCGAAGCTAGGATGTGTTCCGTTCACTAACAAGTTCTTAGGCTAGATAGGCCGACGTCTTGTTCTATTATTATTGGGCCACGATCTAGGATGTGTTGCTATTTCGATGGACCCAAGCAAGAAAGAATACAAACACCGCATTCCATGTTATTGTTTGTTTGGGGTCATCTCAAATGAGAGGTGACATGTTTGCTCAACGATCTTAAAGAATAAATTAAAAATGAAAATTGTTAAGTTTTAAGTTTTAATCTTCCCAAGTAAAGTTTGTTGTTGTTTACAAGTTTTCTATCATTTAACGTTCTTTTCTCACTTAGCGAGTTTAGCTAATGGTGTTACACACCAAAAACATTTCAGGTATTGGACAGGGACCGTGCCTTGACGATTATTGGTGACGGCGCTCTCATGGACTATTACTTTTTTTTGTCATGTCATTTTGGATTCCTAGACCTTGTGTCTTTTTCTTTTAAATTCAGGATTATTGTTTAACTCTATGACTTTTGGATTTCTCTATTTACGTTTTGAATGACTTTATTTATCAAACTCGTGAATCTCGGGATTCTTTTGAAATGAATTTAAAGATGAATTACTTGAGAGTATATCTTCCGCTGCTTTATTTATGCTTTAGCATATTTATTATTAAATTAGGGTCGGATCGTCACATATTAGGCAAAAAAAATCGAGCATGCAACAAACCTTCTCTCCCATCATTTCAAATTTCAAAATCAAAAGCTAAAAAAATCTCTCCATAACTATTTAGAATATCAAAGTCCCTAAAAATCTCCTTCAAACCTTATTCTTCTTCTATGTTGCGCTTCAAACGATGCCAAAGAAATCTTCTTCAAACCTTCAAATATCGAAAGAAAAAGTCTCAGAGCGTTTTACGGTCGATTTTTCCATATTTCTTCTTCATTCTACATCGTTGTTCAAAGTTAGTTACATATTTGTTCTTCCTTATACACTGTTTTGTTTTTTTTTATAACACATAAATCTTGAAACATTTTTCTAGTTTTTGTACACATACAACTTTAGTGTTATGTACAATCAGTAAAAAACATAACATATACTAGTATAAACTACGTGTGTTGCACATGCTATTTGCTTATTGGATTTATGAAAGAATGGAATTTTTTTACAGTTAGAACTTATTCATGAAAAATTATTTGAAAAAACTAGCATCAATATGAAAATCTCGATTTTTTCCTCTCGTTTCTTGTCCAGTCCAATCGAAGATAAATCATCAGTAGCTAGGGCCGGATTAAGGTGATAGGGGGACATGATGGAAAATTTAAAATTGGGCTCTTTACTTGTATTTTTTTAAAAGAAATTAAATAGTTTATACAAACTTAATTTTCTTGCCTTTAGAGATGCAAAACTTTTTTTTAAATTTTATATAATAAAATTTATTTTTAAATAGATAATATTGCCAATCCATTTAATTTTTTTTATTTTATAGGTCATCATAAATGTAATTTCATTTATTTAAGTTTTGCAATTTTTATTTAGCTACTAATTTTAGTTTTAATTAGTTATATATTAAAAGTAATCAATTCTAAAAGAATCATAAGATGATTTTTTCAATGTCAAAATTCTCTTCAATTTTTTCTCCATATATAAACATTGTTGAGGACGTTTTCCAAGAATTAAACTGCAACTATAAAGTTAAGAGGAAAAATTGAGTAAGTGACAGTTCATCAGACATTCAATTAAATTTCTAAATTTTTCACTAAGTAAATCTATTTTACCTTTTCCCCCTTTTTCTTCTCCTAGAGATATTTGGGGTAGTTTCTCTTCCAGTGTCCATCTATGTTGCAGTGAAAACATTTTCCTTTAGACTCTTTATTCTTAGTCGAATGCTTTCTTTCGGTATTAAGCTTGGTGTTATTTTTTACTGAGCTTTTATTGTTCTTCTTAGAAAAATTGAAGACAACAGTTGCTTCTCCATACTTGTTATTTTCCTTCTTCATAGCTACGAAGGTCTGAATTTCATTTAACAGTTGAGAGAGTGAAACTCAACTTGTTCATCATCACCAAGTTTCTTTTAAAATTGAAAAAACTCTTCAGAAGAGATTCCAATATAGAACTGATATGGGACACATCATCGATGATGACCTCGTTTGTTTTAGGTACATTAAAGTAGTTCATCATGTTCAAAACATGATCATGAACAGAAGTGTCTTCTTTCATTTGAGTATTATAAAAAGACTTTATAGCCTCATCACGTTGTTGTTTTGATGGCAGGCTAAATATACCCTGCACAAAATTGACTATTTGCATAGTCTTTTCCATTGGTTCATGTTGTTAGGGTTTATGCCCTAAATCGTATGTAATCCGTTAAGACTATAAATAAATAAAGAATTATTGTTTACTTAGTAATATGTACATTGTCATGTATTGTTAATAATAAATGTTATCCATCATAAGATCCAAAGTTCCTTAATGATAACTTAAAGTGAGCATTGAATGTAAGAATATTCACTTAAGTTGTAACTCAAATAGTCTGTGGTGTTATGAATAAAGGTTGGTTGTCTTATTTATGAGAACACCACTAACACGGCCCACTCGTAAATTGGTACAAGTGATCTCATCTTAATCACTCATGTAGAGATATGTGAGTGGGCGTGTTGCTGCAATAGAGATTGTAATATAATTAAATGAGATGTAATTACTATCTTCTGGTAAAACCGTTCAGAAAGACACTTTGTATAACAATCTGTTGATCATGTACAATTAATCTTAATCCGGAGTGAATTACGAACTCTTGATTGCAAGAGACTGTAACGTCCCGTTATTTTTGTGATAAAAAAATATTTATTTTATTTTAATTTAAGTAATTAAAGTTTATTTTAGAATCGGTAATTTAGAATTTAGTAATTTAATTCGATTTAAGTCCTTTTAATTGCTTTATTAGTTTAACTAAGTTATGGCGGCATTAATAATTATTAACGGGCCAATTAATAATTATTAATCACCATTGGGATAGTTTAAGAACTTCGGGTTTCGATTTATAAGACAAAAGTCATTAAAGGACGCAACCGTCATTTCCAATTTCTTAAAATATCAATTCACTATTCCCTTTTCTTCTTTAAATCACCATTGACCAAAAACTTGACATTTTCACTCATCTATTCTCTCTCAAAATCGTGGGGATCAAGAGGGGAAAGAAAATTTTTGGGTTTTGTTCATTTCTCAACCGATCAACTTGATTCCGGGTGCGTTGGAAAGATTTCGGGTCTAGGATTCCTTTTAACCTAACAATCGTACTTTCCACCTGTGATCTAAGGACTTCTCGATAAGCTAAACTTCAAACCCTAAGCTCCAAATAGTGTTTTAATGGAGTTTTCTCTTTGATTCTTCGATTTCTTGCCGAGGAACTCAATGGTTTTAAGTATGGGAGTTGTTTTAAGTGTTTTTGAAAACTTTCCCTAAACCCTAAAATTGAGTTTCAGTCGAAACCCTTTGCGTTTGAAATTTACCTTTCGGGGTTGAATTTGGGGTTTATTTTCATTGATATATTGTTATTGTAATTAAATTCGGGAAACTACTTATGTCCAAAAACTCTAATTATCGATACCCATTGAAATCGGGAATTACCAAATTGCTTGAAACCAACTCAAAACACATCTAAATTTTCTAAAAGCCGGAAAACCAAACTCGAGACCCACTTTTTATGGGGGGGCCGAGAGCCTCATGGTGGGGTTTTTAGGGATTTTCGCCGTTTTGTGTGCTTAGATGTTGATTGTTAGATATAATTCTAATTGTAGGTGATTTTGGACCGTGTGCTTGATCGCTCTATCGGATTTGGGAGCGAAATCTTATTTGACCAAGGTGAGAATAGTTAGGATTTAAAGTAATTTTAGAAAGCGAATAAGTATAATGATCTGTAGGATTGGAAGCTAAGATTAAGATTCGAATCTAAGATAGAGGAAAGGGAGCTAGTGACCTTAGGATTAGGAGCTAGTTCTTTGAGTGAGAACTTAGGAGTCTCTCGAGGAAAACATTGAACCTTAGAAAGTTCTAAGTTAGATTCGTTTCGAAGCTTAGGATGGATCATTGGAAGTTAAAGGATCCAAACTTTTAGATAGAATGGTTAATAGAACCTTAGATTTTTTATTTGGAGGTTTAGGATCCTTGAAAGAGTAGATTATTTGTTTAAGATAGGATCTACTTTTATTAATGTATCGGGAGTTCAATTTACTTATCGTTCTTCCGGAAATTCCTATCTATTTACCTTATGTCTTTTACTTTATGCCCCTTTACTTTATGCTTGTTCGTCTACTTAAACATTCACATTTACTTTTATTTACTTTTGCAAGCATATGCATAACATCTCGCATCATTGAAAAAGAAAAGAAGGGAGAATGTGAATCCTACGAGAAGTTTCGCATTACCTTCAGAGAAAAAGAAAAGAAAGTGAAAAAGAAAGAAGGGAGAATGATGAATCCTACGAGAAGTTCACATTACCTTCAAAGAAAAAGAAAAGAAAGTGAGAAAGAAAAGAAGGGAGAATGATGGATCCTACGGGAAGTTCCACATTACCTTCTTCATTCATAAAGGAGAATGTGGATCCTACGGGAAGTTCCACATTACCTTCATTCATGCATAAAGGGCGAATACGAATCCTACGGGATGTCCTCATTACCTTCATGCATATTATAGATGGAAATATATATCATGGATAAAGAATTGAGATGTTATGTTTATGTTAAGTTTATTTACTTTTCTTATATATGTTGTAACAAGTTAATGGATGAGAATTAGACTACGTGTGCTAGTATTATCATCCTCCAAAGATTATAGATCATGGAATCACCTAGAGTTTAGAGAACTTTAGGAAGAATATGTAAGACAAATTGGACACAAATCGAAATACGGGTTTGAGGTCTAACTTTACTTTTTATTCTTGTTATTCTCACTGGGCTTTGTTGTTAGCTCATGATATTACAACCAATTTCAGGTAATGCTCGTGCTAGAAGTCGTGGGAGAAGAACTGGTGTTGTATGATTGCAGGATGATGACCTCGAGATGGACTAGGTGTTTGTAAAAGTCCATGGACTTAGTTTTTGTGAATTTTATATATTTTTGAGATTTTTACATTTGTATATAGCTCTTAAGAGCTTTTCGTCTTTACTTTTATGATTATAACTCTTTTGAACTCCTCGATAGGAACTTAATGTTCCTTGTGTATTTTAAATTCTGAAACTAAAATGTAACAGGTTTTTGGCTAGTCAATTTTCAAACACAACCACGCCATTTTTCTTAAAATATAAAGACTTTCGCTGTGTTTTATATTTAAGAGTCGGGTCGTCACAGAGACAAACCTTTGATTTGTATAGGTGAGAGTGACTTGATATAGTATGCTCAATATGCCTCTCACTTTGGGGATTACATATTGCATATAGTTGGGAACGTAGTTATACAAGATTAGAATTCACTTTTTCCTTATTAGGAAAATAGAAAAGTAGTTCTCTTATGAACTGATTCAGGGCTTGAACCACGGGGCCCAATATTCCTCTGATCAAGGAACTAGTCAAACGTATAATGAAGATTATGTAAGGTTGTTCGTTAGAGAATCAGTTGGACTTAAGGAACAAAATGTATTACGGAGGTTAAATCGATAAATTACCTAGTCGTGGATACAAACTACTTGTGAATGATCAAAGTGTAGTTAATCATTATAACCATTAATGGACATAATTATGTCAATATAACTAAGAGTGCAACTCTATATATATAGTGGAGTTACCTAGGAGTTAATGAATAAGTATAAATTAATTAAATGAGTTTTAATTAATTTAATTCTAGATCATTGGAGCTTAATGCTATATGTCAATTAGGTCCCCGAGCTAACGCATGTAAATGAGAACAATAAGATTAATTCCTTTGGAAAATGAGCTTAAATTAATTAATTAAAGGCAAATATAAATAGGGGGTCTATTTGATTAATTAAAATAAATTAAATATAGGAGTATATTTAATTATTTAATTAATGAGAAATTAAATAGAAGAGTCTGTTTAATTATTTAAATGATAGATTAATAGAAGAGTCTATTTAATTAATTAATTTTAAAATTGTACAAGATTAATGAGAGATTAAATAGAGGGGTCTATTTAATTATTTAATTTAAAGTTGTCAAATTAAAGGAATGAAAAATAAATAAAAGGAGTTTTATTTATTTAATAGAATAAGTCTATTACATTAAAAGAATGTTTAAAATGTTCAATCACTTCTAATCGGCCTAGGCATGATGGCCCGAGCCCAATGATGGTTGAAGTGGTCTGTGGACTATCCTAGTATAAGGTCACACGCCACTTTCAATAATAAAGAGTTATTATTATACATTTTATTTTATTTAAATATATAGATATTGGAATAATTGATTTATATTAATTAAAATATGATGATGAATATCTTGGATAATTAATTAGATTAACTAAAAGATATTAAATTATAAATTATTCAAATAAAATTTTGAATATCTTTATTTAATTATTTAGATAATTAAATTAAAGGTTTGTTTCAAATTTTAAAAGATTTTCTAAGTACTCATATTTTCCTTTAAATCGGGAAGGGTTTAGAGAAATCAAACACACCGAGGCCAAGAGTTGAAAATAAAACTCAGAAAAATCCCTCCTCTTCCTTCCCCTCTCTTGGTGCCGCCGCACCATTGTGGTTTAAGAGAAAGAAATTTTCTCTCTTCTTTTTCCCACTATAAGAAAAATAGGAATAGGACACACTAACTATTTTAATAGGTGACGCAATGAAAAAAAAAAGCGAATGAATAGTGTTAAAATTAAAACCACGTCACCTATTCCGTCAAACCAAAACGCGGATGAACTTAGGAAAAAAAGAGAGAGAAAAAGAAACCTTCTCGCTCAACACGAAGTCAGAAGAAACCCTCTCGCTCTCTCGCTCTCAAACCAAATCTCCCACTCCTGGAAACCAAATCTCTCACTCCCAAATACTTCAAACCAAATCGCAGACGAAATCGTTGAAGAATTTCTCGCTCTCTCTATCTCAGAGCTTGCCCTAGGTTCTCACTCTTGATCTCTTCACTCTCGATCTCTTCACTCTCGCTCTAGATATCGCTCTTGATCTCTCGTCACTCTTGATCTAGATATCGCTCTCACTCTCTCTCGTCACTTTGGATCTCCTTCTCTCACTCTCGATCTGCCGCCCTAAATATTGGACAACCCTAAATCTCAAAGTAAGTTTTTAATTTATTTATAATTAAGTTCAGTAGTGCCCTAACTCTCAATCTCTCTCTGATTTTATACTTCACATTTGATTAATGCAAGTAATCTTCTAATATATAAATGCTCTCATTATGTGTTGACTGTTAAACTATCCTTTTAGAATTGTCATCACCAACATTCATCTCTCTTATCTCTCTATTTCTCTCTCTAGATCGAACAATATGGTGAGTTTTACAATCTTGTTCCATTTTTCTTAAATGATTCAATCGCATTCAATCGTAGCTTAGATCCGAATAAAATTTTATTCGATTTGATAAAAATTACCCAAGATTTGCTCATTTCCGGTAACTATAAGTTGATTTTGTTGTTCTTGATTATTCTCTTTAATTTTTAAATGTAGAGTTTGAATTTGATTGAGAATTTTTTTTATGGATTTTGTACTATTGAATCATTTTTCCTCCTACTAATTGCTCATTTTTCTGGTTTCTTATGTTTTCATAACCTCTCAGACTTGAAATCAAGGTATCTCAATTCTTCAGGATATGTATGTTTTTTATTTTGATTATTATAATTCTTATTCTTTGTTTAAAATGTTTATATGAAATTTGATTAGGAGGAAGCTCGCTCAAATATCGGAAAGAGTAAAATCAGTGGAATTGCATCCTACAGAATCATGGTAAAGTTTGATTGCTAGTCATTTCATGTAGTTCTTTTCAATTAATAGAATCTTTTCTATGGCCTAGCAATGCTAGTTCTAATTTAGTCAAGAGTTCAATGTATTCTAAAGAAAGTTGTTTTTCTTTAGTTTGTGCTTAGGCATGTTATAATAATTGTGATTATTTTCCTTAAAAAAAAACAAATGTGCAAATAGTTATTTTAAGTGCTTTACCTTAACATTTACAAGTCACTTATTTTCAAATCTAAAAAACAGTTTCTACAAACTATTCTTTAGAATAAGCTGCCAACACTTCTTTGGTTTTCCTTCCTATTCGTCTCCCAGAGACTTGGTAGTAAGTAGGTTTACCAAACTATGATTGCCTTATATTTCCATTGTATTTGTTGGGGGAGGGGTTAGACTCAAAATTTGTAATATGTATTCGTTTTATTGCAGGATTCTAGCAAGTTTGTATTCAGGAATTGCGTGCATCTGAAACTATCAGTCTGAAGTATTGAAGAATCTTGTTATTGATACAAAACACATGGATGCTTGTTAATCTTTCCTTACATTGAAAATATTTAAAGAAGAAATTTATTTGTTTTGATGACTAACTTAACCATATCTACCTCAATGAATTTTATATTTCCTGAAGTTTAAGATTCTATTGCTGTGTGTTTCTATATATATTTTTGTTCATTGAGTATGTGTGCAGTTTCTAAAGGTGAACATTTCCCTTTTCTTTCTCCATACAGAAGCGTAAAGAAATTTGAACATGAGGCACCAATGCCACCTCCCATTTTTATAGGTATTTTACACTTAGAAAAGATAACTTGGATTGAAATGAAATGATGATATTCTATAATTTTATAACTTGAAAGATACATGCATTATTATCTTGCTACAAAGTTGCCAAAAATCCATGAAGTTGAAAGAAAAGTATCAGATAGTACATAGAGAAAATGAGATTTGGAGCTATGTTTGGTGTTAAAAATTTATGTAATGTATTGAGATTATATTCAATGTTTTTTTAAAGTATTATAAATACTATTGCGATAATTTTAAATATGCTTGGATTTTATTTTTCCTTCATATGGTAAATTTCTTGTTTAAATTGGTCCTTTTAAAGCATTAATTTGAGATTGTTAATGTTACCTTAATTAGTAGTAACTTGTTTAGATCTTCTAGAAAAAATATCATTTTCAAACATGATGGTTGCCATAAGGCTTCCAATTTATGAGATGATATTGTTTTCTTCTCTGATTAGTTTAATATCTCATGACTTTGTAAATGGAAAACCAATTCTGGAATCCTAAAAAAGACCCAACATCATAAATATAGTCTTGATTTATCAATTGAATATGTATAGATACACACTCTCCTTCTATTCTCATGGAAGTTTGTAATACTTTATAAAATTGAGTTGCAAATTTTAAAATGCATTTTCATGCTATGCTTATGGTTTATAAGCAAGTTTGTTAATGTGTAGGATATTAATGGAAAAGATGAATTTTTATGTTGAAGATTTAATTGAAAATTTCTTTTTATTATACTAGTGACTTGGATACCAAAATCACTAGGAATCATCACACTTGTCTGAGAAGAACAACTCAAGGTAAGATATGTTTTAATTGATAAGGGATTTGAAAGCTTTTGGTTTTGCCAAGCCGCAACCAATAATACCCAATTCTTGCTAAGTTTGTGGTCTAGGCTTTTTGGACATAGTTTTACTTGAGGTGTGTGTTTTACTTGTTTAACTGTTCTATTTTAAGTATGGTTTATATACCTTTCTACAGTAATGGTACATGAGTTTTCTAATTTCAGCATCAAATAGAATTACACTTTTTCACCCAATCGGAAAAAACGTCACATATTCCCGAAATTCTTATAGTGTGGATTTGAAATTCAAAGAACCAAATTTAGGGATTCATTTCGTTTTTAGATTTAGGGATATATGGGATCACAAAGAAGCAAAAGAGTTACTTCTGAGAATTTACTCATCATAAAGAAGATTTATTCTAAATTTTACTTTTAGTGACCTAGATCTGCAAATGAGTTTTCAAGTTCATTGACGGGTCAACTTGGAATCAGGTTCGTTTTCTCTTCTTTTACATAGCTTTTCTTCTATGCTCTTTCTACTTCACATTTGTATAGACACATCTGTGTGCTTTCCTCTTTTATTATGATGATAGTAATTTCTGATGTGGTTTTATTTTGATAAATGGTGATATATGCCGGTCTTTTGATAAATGGAGAAGGGTGGAAAGACAATTAAACTTTAAATTGTGAGATCTTCTCTCTTTCACACAATACAAACAAACTCATTGTTAATCAATTAGTTTGACTAAATGAATGAGCATCTTTCCAACTGTCTTTTTCCTAGTTCTTCTTTTATTCACTGTTCTTTCTTTCTTTCTCTCTTTTTGGATAATTCCATATCTTTATCTCTTTGGCTCTAATAATATATTATTATCCTTTTCTATCTATATCAAAATGCTATAATTCTTTAATGGGTTCTTCCTTTTCTTTATGATTTCTAACCTCATTCTTTTAGCTAAGTTGGAGTTTACCTTTTTATGTTTTTTGCCAAGTTGGAGTTTTCCATTCTTGTATGTTATGGAAAACTCATATATTATAATGAGAAATTCCACTTGATGGCATTTTATGAAATGATATTTCCAAAAATTGCAAAAGTTTTGTATTTCAGTTCATTTGGATGAAGAATAGTATAAATCTACTGCATGAATTTCTGAATTTGATTCACTCTTAATTACTATTGGCAACATAGATCATTGATGGAAACTAAATTGAAGAGTGGAACCACTCTTATTGTTGATCGTTATTCATATTCAGGGGTGGCCTTTTCATCTACTAAAGGACTTGATATTTAATGGTGTAAGTGTTAGGAATGGTGTCCTAGAACTTGTAATTATTTAATAATAATAATTTATTAAGAATAAATTAAATAAATAAACATAAGTTCTTTATATTATCTAGATTGATTCAATTAATGATATTAGGAATATATGGAAATATATAAATATCACACATTCAAATAGTAAACCCTAAGTTACTCTTATGAAATCACGACTTAGTATGTGAGTCATACAAGAGGATTAAAGTTGAGATGAGTAACTTAAACGTGTCTACAATAAACGGATAACGTTTGGGAACCTTATCCTGGTAACACTGTTGATAACTTCGCATTTTGTTTATAGACAAATGATCGAATCCTGATCATTCATGTGGGAGACATGAAATGGAAGTATCATATGCAATGTTGATTGTATAAGACAGGACCACGATGTTCGATCAAATTTCTCATTAGTACCGTTTACGAGAAATAATCGAATATCAAACTAAGTTTATCAACCGTGATAGATCTCGATCCCGGTGAAATGCGGACTCTATTTGTGGAGTTATGTTCTTTGATTCACATGGTTGAGAGCGTCGTAAAACGCTCAATACACTCCTATTTTGGGAACATGACTAGATAAGTAGCCGGGAACTCATTTTCACGAGATGGAATTCATAACTTTCCTATAAATTAACGGTATCGGTGCGATACCTAAACATTTTAGGAACTTTAGGAAACTCCCTTGATGTCCTGATTCGAGACATGAACAAGTGACGTCACGACTTCATTGATCACGTAAGTATTTTATCTCTAGTTCGACTAAAGATAAACTTCATTGGAGAATCGGTGGGAACACAAGGATAAAGCGGTAATTACAGGGGGCAAAACGGTAATTCTTATCCATCTGTAATTATGAGTGTTCCACGTGAAGGATTATATCACAGATATAAATAAAGATAAACTAAATGGACATAACTCATCTATAATGAGGGGAGTTCAGCTATGAATCTATAGTGAAATTATTCATAGTTAGATAATAAGTAATTAACTGATTATGTGTTAATCACTTAATTGACTAATTATTAAGCCCATGATCTATAGGTCCATCGGGTCCCTATGCTAGCCCAAATATCCTAGTCATGAACAAGTGACGTCACGACTTCTATTGATCACAGAAGTATCTTATCTCTAGTTCGACTAAAGATAAACTTCATTGGAGAATCAGTGGGAACACAAGGATAAAGCGGTAATTACAGGGGCAAAACGGTAATTCTTATCCATCTGTAATTATGAGTGTTCCACGTGAAGGATTATATCACAGATATAAATAAAAATAAACTAAATGGACATAACTCATCTATAATGAGGGGAGTTCAACTATGAATCTATAGTGAAATTATTCATAGTTAGATAATAAGTAATTAACTGATTATGTGTTAATCACTTAATTGACTAATTATTAAGCCCATGATCTATAGGTCCATCGGTCCCTATGCTAGCCCAAATATCCTAGTCGCAAATCAAGTAGAAGAAATGGAAAGTTTAAGTAAAGCGAATTACTTAAATAGGCAATATTAATTGTTTAAATATTGAGTATATTTAAACGGTAATTAATATAAACATTATTAATTGTTTAAATAATGAGTTTATTTAAACAGAAAATTAATATTGAAATATTATTAATTAGACATTATTAATTATTTAAATATTGAGTATATTTAAATGGTAATTAATAATTTGAAATTAATTGACAATTATTAATTGTTTAAATAATTAATTTTATTTGAATGGAAATGAATAATTAAAATTAATTAATTAATAATAAAATATTATCAATAAAGTTATTAATTAAATAATGAGTTTATTTAATGGAAATTAATAATTAAAATATTTATTATTAATTATTTAAATAATGGAAATTATTTAAATAGAAATTAATAATTAAATATAATTTGATAATATTTAGTCGGGAGAAAATATTAATATTATTAATTGTTTAAATAAAATATTTTATTTAAATGGTAATTAATAAATAAATTAATTAAGTTGGACTTATTAATTTAAGAGAGAGTTTCAAGCCCAATTGGATTAATGAACCCAATTGAAATTGGCCCAAAATAATTAATTAAATAAATTTGATTTATTAATTATTTATTATTAATTTTGGTCTTCATAGATAATTTGTAGGAGATAATTATTTGAATTATATCCTATAATAATTATATAGATTTATTTACCCAAGATAAATAAAATAAAGAAAAGAAAATATTCTCTTATTTATCTATGACATTTTAGAAATACCAAGATAAAGGAAAGAGATAATTCTTTTTTCTTTTTGTATTTATCTCCATGGATTAATCCTAATGTGATTAGAATTCCTATTTTTCTATAAATAGGAGGCTTGGGTCATTCATAAATCACACAATTAAATTCCTTAGAAATTCGGAATTCTCTCTTCCTTCTCGCTCCCCCCTTAAGCCGATTTTCCCTAGTCCATTGGGAAGAAAATATTTTTCTTCTTCCCAATTTCTTCTTAAGTTCGATCCCACAATCGGATTTCGTTTGATCGATTGGGATATAGCGTAGAAGATCCGGTGTTGCTGAGGATTTGATCTGTAAAAGAAACCTCCAACCGATTCTCCATATTTTACTCAATGTAAGTAAAGGGTTTTAATTTTCGAAAAACGAGCATGAATCTACATGTTTTTATCACAAATTGCATGGTATTAATAGATCCTAAATTAAGTGTTAATTTGTGTTACTAAATAAATTCCGCTAATTTAGTAAATCATCCCTTCAGTAAGGTAAAGATGTAAATACAACAATTTTGGCATAATCTTTTTAATTTATTTGTGTGTAGTATATTTCTATTTTTTAATTGGGTTTGATGTTTGTAATTAGTTTATTTTTTGTAGGCACCGGAAGTTGGATTGCTAGCTCCAGATCTAGTATTGTACTTAGATTTATCTCCAGAGGTTTGTTATCAATTTAATCTTCAAGAAATGTTTAGCATGTTTTCAAGATTGAAGAATGAAACTATTGGCGTTTTAGGGGTTTAGGTAACTATGCTAATTGTAATTTTAATTGCTTAATTGCTTGTAACTTATAGAGTGTTAGTGTATCAGGATGGTTTATTATAACTTCACCTTTTTATCTTTGTGCATACTTTGGTATAAAAATATTATAGTATTTGTCTGACTTTATCTGGAAAGTACCGCCATTTTTCATGCTAATGCTAAAAATTGATTTTGTTCTACAATCTTCACCAGCTTTACCATATCTCAAATTCAATTATTTTTAGACCATGTTATGCATGCTTAATGAATTGAGTGTTCCTTTTATTCTTGTATGATCAGAAAGCTGCAAAAGGAGGAGGTTATGGATGTGAGATTAGTAGTAGTGTTTGTTACTCTTTGTCGTGCCTTTTTTTTATTATCAAATTTACTCTTTGTTGTTCACAGTGGTTTGGCCACTCTCCGAGATAAGGGCGAGAAGTTTGTTGGAGAGCGAGGTTTTCGTGGTCTGTTTGTTGGAATTTTTTTATTGTTGGTTGTCAACACTGTAATTTAATTTTTTTGCTTAAAAATATTGTAATTCATGTAGCCATTTAGTGATATTTTTATTGTAATTATTGTAATATTTTATTTAAATTTGATAGGTACTTTATAAATATTATTTGAAATCAATTAATAAAAAAAAAATTCTCAAATTTTAGATAATAGGTGACGGTGAAAAACGGTCACCTATTGTAATAGGTGACGGGTAAAACGGGTCACCTATTGTAATAGGTGACGGGTAAAACGGGTCACCTATTCGAATAGGTGACTTTTTTTGGCGTCACCTATTCAAATAGGTGACAGTTTTTTTATGCCCGTCACCTATTTAAATAGGTGACACTACCATAGGTGACGGTCAAAAAACCGTCACCTATTCGAATAGGTGACCCCAAAAAAACGTCACCTATTCCCGAAATTCTTATAGTGTCCTATAAGGATAGTGTCCTATAAGGATAGTGTCCATGCGTTATTCTTCTTTGTGCTGAGTGAGGAAGACTTATTAGTGGTCCCAAGATCGTAACCAAGAAGAAGGAAAACCAGACACTTCTCTACAAGGGTATGTGTTTCTTTTATTATTTACATTTTAGATTTATGTTATTCCACGAGGAAAGATCCATAGGAATTTCGCTACGCACATCTCTATTTTTTAGAGGTCTCAATCCCAACTCATGTTTCTAAACCAATATGTCGGTAATAACAGTCATCAAATAAACACGAGTCTTATCATTGGACCGAACCGAGCGCTCATATGCGTCGTTAGCAAATTTAGGAGCATTGGTAGCAGGTTCATCAAGTTTAAATTCACTTAAGACGAGCTTTAAGTCTTCCACCATAAGAATGGTGTTCATTTCATTTTTCCAGGTGACATACTTGTGATCGTTCAATTTGTTATTTCCAAATATAGATACGAAAAGATGTCATAATACTAAAAATTAAATAAACTTTCTCTTAGTAATCTAATATGCATTCAACATTCAAACAAAGAAAGATTTGACATATATTTAAATATGATGCATGAATGCAATCATATTAACAAACAAAAAGTCCCTAAACATAGGTTAATATGTCACGATATTTAATGATCAAAATAGAGTGTCGTCGAATGATATGTCAGTTATTTTTCATTTAAGTGAGGTACATCTCGAACAATTGACATCCCATAATAACTCTTATTCCTATGTTATTGTCTATCGTGTATTTGGTCAAGTCCTTTAATAACTATTTTATCAAATCTTTTAAGTGTGACCCCATTATTTTAGTCTTTTTAAATTTGAAATGATGAGTGTGTAGGAAGTTCTAGATTTAGTCATAATTCTCATTTAAAATTACTTTATCCTTTTCGAGAGATTCACGGCGTATTGATTTAAACAAGAAACCTTTCTATTAGAATGAACACCTCCACGAGTGCTACAGAGGCTAAGTGTAAATCTAACTTTGCAAGCCTAACAATGGAGACCGTTAAATACACTGACCTGTTTTCTTCTCCTAATTAATATTTTTAAAAACTAGGGTTTCAAAACTTAGACTAATTTCAGGCTAATTTATTAATCTAAATTTTAATCAACCTAATCAATTTTAAATCTTAAATTGGTTAGATTAATTTTAATGTGAATATTCAAGTTTTCCTATTTAAAACTAGTCAGATTATGAGCATTCTTAATAATTTTGATTTATTAATTTGAACTTTCTCTTATATCTCTTTCAATTAGAGGTGTTATGTAAACCGTCAGTCTTAAACACCTCATCGCTAGGGCAGAGCCTCTTGCCAGAGATCCATTCAATTTAATTAATCGTAGTTATTAATTTTTCTATGATAATAAACTCTTTTATTTATTAACGATTTCAAAGTTTTGAAGTGACAATAACGTAGAGCTCGAAACGAGCATCTCAAAACATTGTGAATCATCAAAATTGAGGCTCAAACGAATAAATTATGGCTAAAATCAAGTTTACAGTGTTGGAGGGGAGGGGTCACATTTGACAAAATTTTGGAACTACAAGTGTATGATTTGTCATTTTTAAACTACAGGAGTTTTCATACATTAGACCAAAACCACCGGGGTATTTATATTTTACCCTAATATTAATTGTTCAAATAATGTGATTATTTAAATGAAATTCATAATAAAATATTACTAGATGATATTAATTATTGGGAGATAATTTTAATGTTGTTATTTATTATTTAAATAAAGAGTTTTATTTAAATGGTAATTTATAATCAATTTAATATTAAATTTAAAAAGTAATTAAGTTGGATTTAGTTAATTTAAAAGAGAATTTTGAATTCAATTTGATTAATGAACCCAAATAGTTTTTCACCTAAATAATTAATTAAATAAATTAGATTTATTAGTTAATTGACATTGCATTTTCGGACATGAGGTGTTATTTAAGAAATAATCTTTTCAATTTTTTGAAATTAAATACATTAAATTATGATCATCAACGTTGAAATAAATATAGTAAAAAATAGTTTTTTCCTATTTATTTATCTCCTCATTTTTTATCATATGAAGATAAAAGAAAAACATAATTATTTTCCTTTTATCTCACATCTTTATTGAAATTTCTTAATTATGATTACAAGACTCAATTGTTTATAAATAGAAGGCGTTGGTTATTCAAATCAATTTCTTTCAATCATCGATTTTTTTTTTTGTTTAGTTAGAGACTCTTTAGGTTCGAATCTATTTATATTTTAAAAAAATAAACACAACATTTATCTACATGTTTGTCTTTAAATTTTCAATTCGGTAATTGACCCTGAAAAATCAAAGACATACAAATGGAAAGTTCTAGAAACTAATTAAGCACGAGAACTAGTCGCTTTGAATTGGTAGCGAGAAGAGCGAGTGGCCTAGTGCCCACAAACGAACAGACCACTCGTTTGAAAAAAAAAAAAGGTTAAAAATTGTCAACTCAAGTTGCCAAACTTGACCCAGCTTTCCTGCTTCTGCAACTGCAAGTTTCTTCCAAAAAAAAACCAATACTCGTTGAAGCAGCAGAAGAGAGAATTCTCCATTGTTAAACAAAGCAAGCCAAATTGATTATCATCACACTCGTATCGTCGACCGAGCCTCTCGATATCGACAAATCGGCGAGTTTTTTACAGGCGGAATATAGCTTAGGCTTCTCCAATCCTACGCAAAGTGGCTGGACTATATCTACTGCTTCTTGGTTAGTAACCTTGTCCCAAAGGCCATCAGAAGCGAGGATTAAGAAATTGCAGTTATTTTCAATCTTCAACGTTTTAGTCTCTGGCTCTGATATTACCCACTCTTTAAGATGTTGATCTCCTATTGCTCTTGATACTGCTAGTGATCCTTGAATTCTCCATACTCCACGGCAATAATCCACAAAACCACCCTATACAAAATAAATCAAAGTTATGATCAGTACAAAACGGTTATCAAACGGGCCTAAATTATTTATCGGTTAGATCCGTCTACACCGAACACAAAACCCTATTTTTTTTTTTTCTCACTTATAAATATCATAGGTTTTTAAGTTAAAACCAATAATATATATAACATTTCTTACCGAATTTTCGATCCTATTTCTCTCATCTTCTCTATTGGGACGATGATCGGATGTAAGGGCTTCAGCCTTTCCACCTCTACTCATAACGGCACGACAATCACCGACGTTCGAGACTACGAGATCGCCATTCCGAATCAACGCAGCCGTACAACAAGCACCACCGTTAATACCTTCGTGTAAAACTTCTCTATCTGTCATTAAAAATCCATCTTTGATTGCTTCCTCAACATCCCCTTCGTTTCTTCTCATCACTTGATCCATCACATTCTTCCCCATATTCTTAGCTACAAATTCCGAAACTTTAGCTCCTCCATGCCCATCAAATACTCCGAAAAACGCCTGTCTTGCATCTCCATCGATGTCGATTTTCGCCGAATATCTATCCTCCATTGCACGACCTCTCTTTCCTCTCTTGCAGTAAACAGAATATCCATCGCCTTCTTCCTCCATCACATCCATTCTCTCGCCTTTCGGTGATGACTCAACAGCGAAACAGACCGACAAAACCGGCACGTCGATTTTGGCTGGTCTTTTCCTCTTCAAAACCGTATCAACCACTGGAGTGTCATGGATTAACTGTGTTTGAGGTCGTAAAGTCGATGGCGATGGCGATAACGATGCTATTCTCGGACTCGATATCGATCGAGGAGGAGACGGAGAAAGAGAAGAAGATGAAGAAGTGAGTGAGGATTTGAATAAGAGGGAAGGGAATTTTTTTGGAGATGAAAATAAAGGAGTATTGGCCGTTACTGCGATCGCACACATATTTGTTATTTGGCTTGAAAATGTTTTTGTTTCTTAATTGAATGAATCTGAATTGAACAAAATGGAATGGAAACGCCTTTATATATACGCAGTTTTTCTCCCTCGCTCGTGTTTTATTTTTAGAAGAATAAATATAAAATTGGGGTTGACTCGTTACTTAGATAAAAGTCAAATGTTGATATTTTTTGTTTTGGAGGCTTTACCACATGTTAGTAATGCCTGATACGATGAGGCCAATTGGCAATTCAGATTCATGCTCCAAAGCGAGCGCGTGCACACAAGGATTTTCAAAACTTTTGACTCCACGTTTTCAAAAAAAAAAAAAAAAAAACGTAAATGAAAGAGGTATTTTATAAAGAGAAATCATAGAGAATAGCAACTTTATAAGTTTTTATAATATTTGATGGCCACCATTGAACTTATATCAGATTTTACCTAATTTTGTAGTAAAAAAAAATTCGCTTTTTACACTCAAAAGTAGTTTAACGACATGTAATATACGTAATCTATTTACTCCTTACTTTTATACATAATGTAAATAATTGTTGTGTTCTGCATTGTTTCTTTCATTCCACATATGATAACGCAGGTATAGTTACATTTTTATAATTTTATTTTCACTATTCACTTTGTAAAATTATTTACTGTTCTTAACTGCTTTTAAAAACTACTATTTAAATATGTTTTCTAATCATTCTCTCTATTTAATTTATTATTAGTTTTTAGTTAATTTTTTTTTTAAGTTATTCTCTTTACCTCTCTCTTTCATTTATTGTATATTTTTATTTTCTCGATGTTAAATATTATTTACAAGTACATGATTTACTTATATAATTAATTATGACTTATTTAAAGAGTAGTTAAAGTTTTATTGATTAATTCTAAGTATTTTTATTAAAATTTTAATCATTTCCATTATTTTTATCAAAATATCTATCGACATTGATATTTTTGATATATCCGTAAATTTAAAGGTCGATATTTTGATTGACAAGGACTTTATTAACACCGAGGAAGAAATAAAAAAACTAGGGATTCTATACAACACGCGCTCATAGATTCGAGTGTAACCTCTCCACTCACCATATTTTTTTATTTTCTAGTTTCTCGACGTTCATGAAGACTTCTAGCTAATGTGTATTGCTGTTTTAATTTAGTAAAAAAAAAAAAAAAATAAAATTGCCTGGTTATTATTATCTGTTTGACTCGGTCTTTATTCGTCACACCGCCTTCCGAATCCGACCTTGCCTTTAAGTAAAGAAAAAATCACCTCCACAAATCTGTCATAAGCGTGGCGAATTTTAATTGCTCCACGTCTTTGGTCAGAGATTTTTTTATAAAGATCTTATTGATTGGGCCACGTCGTCGGTGCCAGTGCCTTATGGAACATGCAAAAGTTCTCGTCGTTTATTCTTTTTATATTTTTAATTTCTAAATTTTATATATGTAAAAGGTCAAAATGGGGCAATTGGCGAGTTGGGCGTTTAAGACTTTTACACTAAATGTGAGATTTTTTTTTTCTTTGAAAACCACTAAATGTGAGATTTGAATATTCAATTCTTCAATGATGGTGTATAAATATATATGACTTTTTTTACATTCAAATTGCAAGCAAGGCGCAGTTTTGACCTTGCTAACAACCAACCATGTATAACCTTTTATTTATAGCAACTTATTAAAATAATTACTTTTTCTAAGTAAGAAAGTTTCTATAGTCAAGTATAAAGTTTAGTTTTAATGTGGATTAATACATTCTATTTTTATTTTTATTTTGAAAAAAAAAAATTTTACTATAAATAAGGTAAAATAAGAAAGTAATTAAACACATTAAAATTGACTTGTTTTACTTTGGTAAGAATATGATAAATTTTGGGAAATTTTTGTGGGTGAGTCAAATATTTATAAATTTATCATCTTTAAAAATATTTTTAAATATGTTATTTTTATAAAAACAAGTCAATCATTGATTCACTAATGATAAATGACTAATAATTAACTGTGATATACAATATTATATCATTTATTATGCAGTCATATAATACAAGTATAGATATAAATATTTTTGTTACTACATGTACATAAATAATTTTAAATATAATAATAATTGTACAAAAAAATTAAACTTTATATACTCAATAATTGTAACGACCCATTACCAAGTAAGATTATATAAAAAATTAAAAATTTATACTATTTTCTTAAAGTAATATTAATGATGTTGTATTAATAAATTGGATAAGAAATAACGTCTCCTCTTGGTAAGGGCATTTTTGTATTTTTTATCCAAACCTCAAAATTAAAACCACAAGTTTGATTTAATATTCTTGGATGATGTTCATCATCTGTTTATTAGATTCCAACGCAACTGACAGATCATCATTTTTGAGTCTCGGTGAATGAGTTATGACCGTTTTACGATCAATAACATTTTCGTAATTATTGGAACTCAGATTTCAACCCTAACTCCATCTTTTTCTTCTTTCTTTAACCGAAAATAAGAACTCCTTCATCAATATTTCTCTCATTTTTGCTCAAATGAAATCCCGTGGAGTATTTTCACCATAACTTTTTCACCCGGAATTCATTTTGCGGAAGTAGGATATTCATCCTTATCGTTTTTTCAATATCTATCCATTGATCTTAATTTTGTAGCAATCTCATTTGTGTGGGAAAATTTATGGGCCAACAATCATCAGGACTTGCTATTGTTTCTTCAAATTTGATCGATTTGCTTCGTATTTTTTCGTTATAGTTTTATATCGACGAGTCTTTCAGTTTGGATAATTGTTTGAAAATCTTTGGAAAAAATTTCTTTAAGTTTAAAGGAGGATAAGGATCGATTTCTTATCTTAAAATTTCAAATTTAATAATTATTTTTCATATTCCAGTTAAGAAATTTGTTAATTTGATTGTTTTGTTAATAATAGAATGTTAAGGTTTCTACCCTAAATCTTATGTGATCCAATTAAACTATAAATAAAAAAATGAATTATTAATTAGTAATATTTACATTTTCATTTATTATTGTTTAATAAATGTAATTCATCATAATATCCAAAGTTACTAATGATAACTTAAAGTAAACATGTGATGCGGGAAGATTTACTTAAGTTGTAACTTAAATAGTCTGTGGTATATGAATAAATGTTGGGTGTCTTATTTCTGGTAACACCATTAACACGGACAACTTGTGAATTAGCACAAGTGATCTCATCTAGATCGCTCATGTAGAGACATGTGAGTGGGGGTGTTGCTGCAATAAAGATTGTAGTAGACTGGACTAAGATGTACTTACTGTCTTCTGGTAAAGCCGTTACACAAAGACACTTTGTATATCTTTAAAGACCCGAAATCTTATGTATTTTAAATCAGAATTAAAAGCAGAGGAAGTCTAGAATTCAAAAAAATCGGCATGGTGCCGTTTGCATTTTGGACTAGCCAAAACCTGTGTCCAATGTTCGCAAGGCAGAAAAAGAAGTAAAATTCTATGGAATGCGCATTCCCTAAGTTCTAGGTCCCAATATGGACCAAAACACATAATGCAAACGTAAATGCTCTCATGAGCTTAATTACAAGTACCAAATGAAATAAACATGAATCAAAACGAAATTTAAAGTTTTGGCATTCTAAAGATGCCCAAAAGTCTAGTCCTCGTCCTTCCATCATCATCTCACGATCATGCGGCACCACACCCTCTAGCACGACCTCTACCGTGAGGCGTACCTGAAAAACATTAAAGTGTAGCAACGTTAGCATACAAATGCTAGTGAGAGTAATATGGGAGCATGTAATCCTATGGACAAATTTTACATCAGAAATTGTGTCCAAAAGTCTTAGCATACTCTCCAATGCCCATAATATACTCCAAAACACCCTAAACACAAGATCAAACCGAAATCTCAATCCCACAAGCCATTGATCATTATCAAATAAGTAATAGCAAACATAACTCGACATCTTAGTAGAATATCTATCAACAACATTCATGGCAAGCACAAATACAAGATCATCCCGAAAAAACTACTACCAACAATATCCATATACTCCATCAAAAGTGAGTCCGAGCATATCCCAAGGTTTTTGAGTAACGGGCATATGCTCCATCAAAAGTGAGTCCGAACATATCCCAAGGTTTTCGAGTAACGGGCATATGCTCCATAAAAGTGAGTCCCAGCATATCCCAAGGTTTTCGAGTAACGGGAATATGCTCTATCAAAAGTGAGTCCTACCATATCCCAAGCTTTTCGAGTAACGGGCATATGCTCCATCAAAAGTGAATCCGAGTATGGTGCCTAAACCCAATACCAAGTACTTTCCCACAATGAAAGTATCGCGAAGGATAAACAAGTACAAGCACGATAATGTCACTAAACCATACCAATCAAGAACGGAAACAACCGACCACTCACAAAGCACTCCAACACTTAGCCTCCCGTTTCCAAAGTTCCGAAATCTCACCCTTAGGCCCAAAGTCCTCCAAACTAGCCCGATCACTTAGCCTTGCCTCAATCACTCGTTTCCAACCTCGACCGAGTTTCCCATATCGAATCACTTCCTAATCTCCACAAAGACAACTTGGGAGGTAAAACACAAGTACTCACACCCAATGCATCAAAACAACCAAGAATAGCCCCTTGGGGTCCCAACACCCATAAACCCTTCTTAAACTCAAACAAACAATAACGTTAATGACAAATGGCCATAAGACCACATACACCCATATTAAACTCACATTAGCCGAAAGTCAACCAAAACACGCCGGGGGCCTAAATCGTGAACGGTGACCAGAACCTACAATTAAAATGCACCTAAAATATATTATAAACACGAAACAAACAACAATCGACATGAAATAAAGAAACGAACCAAAACAGCCTGGATTTTGGGTAATGGGGCTCACGGCTAAGGAGGGAAAAGGAGAAAAGGGATGTTTCTCCAGGTTTTGGGCGTTCCAAGAGCAATCCGGCTTCGTTCTAAACACTTTTTAGGTGGTTTCAAGCAATGGGTAAAATTAATCTAGAGGTTAGGGCTCGAATCAACCACCCAAAATCAAAGAAAAACAACATTTAGGCAATTCTACACAATAGCAAAACAGTCCAAGGCAAAGAGGTGAACCGATGGCGTCGGGTTTTGCATGCTTTTGATTTTTGAGTCAAGAGAAGTCAAGGAATAACCTTTCAAATGGTTTTCCAACATCATTCAACAACAAAATTTAAAAGGGATGAGGGTTTTGGCCAAAAACTCAAAAGCTTGAATCAATTTCAATGGAAAAGGTATCAAATTTCGAATTCTAGGGCTTACCTTAGAGAGGTGGAATCGTTCCAAGAGTGGAATGGGTAGAAAGCCCTTTCGGAGAGCTTTCCAATGCATCTGGAATCACGCGAATCAGTCGAGAAACGAAGTCGGGGCGACACTTTCCTTCTCTCCTCTTTTTCTCCTCTTCTTGCTCGGGTTTGGGGGGGTTTTGGAGGTGTGTTTTTGTCTTTTTGTGACTTGAGGAAGGAGATGAATAGTTTAAAATGTATCCAAATGACGAAAATGCCCTTCCTTGAGTTTCTTTCTTCTTAAATGAACTCGTCCTTGCTCGTAATTATTCTAGCTAACAACTATGAACTTAAGCTAGCTAAAGGTGATTAATGATTATTAATTGGCCCCTTAATAATCATTAATGACCCGAACCTTTAAACATAACAAACGGATATTAAATTCTAATTTAAAATTAATTACTTGAACTAAATAAACTAAACTAAAATAAGTAAAATAAAAATTAAGTAAACTAAAATAATAAATAACTGCAATAAATATAAGATAAAAAAAAATTCACCTCAAAATAACGGGATGTTACAATATCAATCGGTTGATCATGTACAATTGATCTTAATCTTGAGTGGATTACGATATACTTCGTATATCATTCGTTGTTCACAAAAGACAAACCTTTGATTTGCATGGGTGAGAATGACTCGATATAGTTCGCTTAATTTGCTTTCCATTTTGAGGATTGCATCTTACTTATAACTGGGAACGTAATTACACAATATTGGAATTCACTGTTTTCCATATAGGAAAATAGATAAGTAGTTCCCTTATAAACTGATTTAGTGCTTCAACAGCGGGACCACATATTCCACTGATCAAGGAAAAAGAAAATACGCATAATGGAGATTATGTAAGGTTGTTTGTTAGAGAATCAGTAGGGCTTAAGGAACAAAATGTATCAGGGGGTTAATATGATAAAATTACCTAGCCATGAATACGAACTACTTGTGAAGGATCAAAGTGTAGTTAATGATATTAGTCAGTGGACATAACTATGCCTATAGTACTAAGAGTGCAACTCTAGATATTTAGTGCAGTTATCTAGGAGTTAATGAATAAGAATTAATTGATTAAAGGCGCTTGATCAATGTAATTCTAGATCATTAAAGCTTGGTCCTATAGATCCATTAAGTCATCCGAGCTAACACATGTAATTGAGAACATAAATTAATATAGATTATTTTTAAAAAAAATGGTTTAAAGTATTTAATTTGAAGTTGTCAAATTAATTAAAGAAAATACAAATAGAAGGGTCTATTTGATTTATAAATGAAATTAAATAGAAGAATCTATTTAATTATTTAATTAATGGTGAAATTAAATAGAAGAGTCTATTTAATTATTTGTTAAATATAAAGTCTATTTAATTATTTTAATTGAGAGATTAAATAGAAGAGTCTATTTAATTAAATTAATTTTGTAGTTGTCCAAAATTAATGGGGATTTAAATAGAGGAGTCTATTTAAATATTTAATTTGAGGTAGTCAAATTAAAGAGAAATTAAATAAATAAAAGGAGTTTTTTTATTTATTTATATATTTAATGAAATTGTTCTATTAAATAAAAAGGAAAAATAAAATGTCTAATATTATCATGGTGATGATGCAGTGGGCGTGTGACCCATGGGTAGGGTCACACGCCACTTTGGTTATTTTTAACCAATTGTTTGCATTTTTTTTATTTAAAATATATGGAATATCTTAATTTAAATTAATATGATTAATTTAAATAAGTAAGATATGGAATAATTAATTTAAATTGTGATATGGTAATATCTTATTATGGAATAAGATATTATATCTTAATTATTCAAAATATATTTTATAATATCTTTATTTAATTATCTGATAATTAAAAAAATATTCAAAGATTTTCTGAGGCCTTAGTTTTCCTATAAATAGGAACCTTGGGGTGACACCAAAACACACAACTAAGAGAGCAAAAGATAGGCTTAGAAGAAATTCCTCTCATCCCGCTCCCTAGGGTATAGAGAAAAAAAGTTTTTTCTCTCCTCAAGAGCCAGACACTTCTCTACAAGGGTTAGTTTTCTTTTATGCATTTATTTTTTAATAATATTATACTGCAAAGAAAGATCATTCGGACTTCCGTTTTGAGAACTCTTTTAAAGGCATCAATCCCAACATATAAAAAAGTCCAAATTTGTGTTCTTGAATTTTCAACGCATGAACCTTAACCTATTGTTTCCTATTCTAAAACTTATTCAAACCATCACCCAAATATCAACCAATCAAAACCAAGCAAACCAAAACCGGAGAACCCACCCATTCCCCTTTGTTATTCGTGTCAGAAAGCCTCCATCAATTTGGTTTGAAAACTAAGCGCCTCTTATGGCTCAGGATCATGTGTATTTTTAAATCATTACTCAATCATCATTGTTGTTTAGTTAGCTTTGATTTTGATACGTTAGACTTTTAATTTCAGGTTGTGGTTGTGCAAAGAAAAGTGTCACAGCGTCGTTGCAACGCGGAGTGGCCAACATCTTTATTATGGGTCTCTTTTGAGATAAAGAGATTTTATAGTCGGCACTAACCATGTTGAGGGTGTGATTGGTCACCAAATTGTATTAAAATGAAAACAGTCTATGAAAACCATATTAGGTTTGGGAGTCATTTGTGTGTAGGGAATGTATTAGCACCCTACAACACCCATTTAAAATGGTTACCATATTTTCTTTTAAATTTTCTAATTAGTAAATGGTCATTATTTAAGTAATTTAAAATATTGATTTTAATATGTGAAAAACAAATGTCTCATTTAATCATTTCTTAACATCAAGAAATAAGTAAGAATTGAGATTACAATAAACGAGGTCATGACCATTAATTGAACAATATAAGAATTAGAAAATTCCCCACCTAAAAAATTGAGAGTTTTTAGTTTCCCAAGATCTCATCATAGGAATTGTATTTATGTTTTAAAATGATTTATTATTTTTAAAATTTAAAATACTTTCTTTTTATTGTTATTTTAAAAAAATTGAAATTATTTTATAATAATACTATTATGATAATTTTTAGGATGTTCGTACACTTTCTTGAAAAAACTCGATAAGCACATTACTCAGCCTTCACAATTTTATTGCAAAGATTTTCGTACACTTAATCGGGATCTCAAAAAACATATTACTCAGTCCCCATTCAAATATAATTGCATTATAATGATAATTTTATGATTAGAAAAATAGTAGAACCTTAAAGTATCAATATTGTTTTATATTAAATTAATCAAAGGGGTTACTAAATCCATATAGAATTGAATTTAAGATAAACGAGAAAGTTGTAGAGGATAAAATGAGAAAAAAAAAAAACATTGAAATGTAATAAAATAATATATTATGCACACACACAAAAAAAACAATAAGATAAGAGAGGTTCATGATGATATATGTATACACATGAGCATTTAAAATCCAATACTAGAGACAAATTATTAAACTCAAATCAAACTTGCAATTTTCTAACATCTAAAATAGGCATCTCATAGCCATGTCATCAAATCTCTTAGCATCCATATCAATGTCTATATTTAGATCACCATGTACAGGCTGTTAGAAGAATTGTAAAGACCTAACTCTTTATTTTTTATTAACAATTAAAATAATGCAGCTGAAGACTTTTAGAATCATGAGATCACCTTGTTGTGGGGTGAAATTTGATAACATATGGAATTTTACAACTTGGCAAAAATGTCTTGCACATCGTCTGAGCATAGTACCTGGGAACACTGTCTACGCACAGTACCTGGGCACGCCGTCTGAGCATAATACCTGGGCACGCCATCTAAGCACAGTACCTGAAAACGTCGTTTATGCACATTATCTAGTCATAAAGTATATGCATCTGAAAAGACATAGCTATATAGTCTCCAACACATACTTACATCCTTAAGATTGAATACAAGTATCCACTTGAGAAATGACACGTGGCGTAACCCGCATGCGACACATAATTGAGAAGCCACATATGGCCCAATCTCAACGTGGCACGTGGCATGATGATGTCATCAACTTCTTCTCCTACAAATAGGAGAAGAAATTCATTCATTAGGTAACTAATTCTTTCTGGCACACTAGCTCTGACTTAAGCATTGGAGGGTGTTAGGCTGGCACCCCACTGGTGCTCTATTTCTTTCCTGTGCAGGTACACACAGTGCTCGTCAACTACTCAGCTCATCGCCTACGCAGTACCTCCAGTGCAGCACACGACCTCCGACTCATCCTATCTTTTAAGTTCGTTGCTTACGTGGAAGCTCTCCATTTTTAGGCAACAACATTCTGCACCGTCTGTGGGAAAGAGTATATAACTAAGTACTCTACTATCAAGGATGAGTCGTAGAAGTCAACAACACGGCGATAATATAAATGACGGTGAAAACTGTAACCCTCGTAATACGAGATATCAAACTCTTAGCACTAGAGAACGACAACAACAACTAGTTGATGAAAATCAAGAAGTTGTAAGAGTTGTACCTGTGCCAGATAGAAGGGTAGACATCTTTGAAGAGCAAGTCCGAGGAGTGAATCGAGATCTTGCAAAAGTTCTAGAGATACTCACACAAAGGTTTGATCAACAAGCCTCTGTTGACAACCAAGAGTTACTATCCAAAAAAAGGACAAGACAAAGAACCTATAGAGAGCATAGGTTAGTCGCGGAATCATGAGAAGGGTGGTTTAAAGGGGAAGTCGAGGCTAAATATCCAGGACAGATCATCTTCCTTTCATAACTCTTCTCGTAACAAGCAACCTAGTAAAAATAAAAGGTCCAACCTCCGAGAAGTTCTCAATCAAAAGAGAAAAGAACATGCAGATGTTGTGAAGTCTACTACATAAAATGCCTAGCCTTGGGTGCCAGAGTTGAAAAGGCTCCAAGATCAACTTGGTCAGATGAAGAAAGAGTATCGAGGAAAAACTCCTCTTGGACTAGAAGATCTACTCGAGCAAACTAAGCCGTCATTCACCGATGATATAATGGAGGTGGAGCTTCCCACTAAGTTTAAAATGTCAACTATGACCACGTATGATGGTTCAAAGGATCCAATCGAGCATGTTGATACGTTTCGGACCTGGATGGAGATCTAGGGAGTCCGAGATGCTATCAAATGTAGGGCATTCCCCTTTAAATTAGGAGACCCTACACATGGATGGTATAGGCAGTTCAAGCCATATCTTCTTTTAAAGATTTCACTCGATCTTTTGTAACTCAGTTTCTTGGTGGAAGAGATCACAAGAAACAAGCAACACATTTGTTGAGTATGCGTCAGAAGACAGGAGAGAGCCTCTGAGATTATGTAGTGAGGTTCAACAGTGAGACATTGAATGTGGAAGGTTATAGTGATGATATAGCTTTAACTGCTATGATGGCTGGCTTGAAAGATGAAAAAATCTTATAGTCACTTGGCAAAAAGACACCTGGTACATACACTGAACTTCTTGTTATGACGCAAAAGTACATGAGCGCCAAAGAGTTGCTTAGTGCAAGAAATATTTCAGATGAAAGAGATAGTAGTAAACAATTAGAGCACAAGAAGAAAGACCAAACAGAAGACTTTGTCTGGAGGACTAATCGTCACGAAGATGACAAAGGACAGAGGTCGGAATACCAACTTAAGAAGCCAAGTCTTCCTTCTAGTACGTTTAAAAAATACACTCCCATCACGGTCCCGATTGAACAATTACTTATGGAGATCAAAGACAAAAACTTGGTTAGGTGGCCGCCTAAGAGGAAGGCAATATCAAATAAGAGGAACAAAGGCAAGTATTGTCTCTTCCACAAAGATCGCATTCATACCACCTCTGATTGCTTTGATCTTAAAGAAGAAATTGAGACCCTAACTCAAAGTGGGTATTTGAAGGAATTCGTAAAAAGTAAAGGATCTCAATTTGATACTAAGTCTAATAAAGAAGACCGGGACTGTGACAATCAAGATTTTCCAGATGGGTAAATAAGAACCGTCTTTGGGGGCCCGACTAGTGAAGAAGAGAAGCATGCTTGATTACTAAGATAGTAGGCTAAAACATCAACACATTGATTGATCTCATTTGAAATACTCTACTACAACATGAAAATGTCAAGCGACTTAAATTTTATTTCAACTATTTTATTTATTGCACTTTTCAATTCCAATAAAGTTTCTTATTGTAAAAGCTTCCACAATAAATTAATAGGAATGTATTTCTTCTATTTAATTAAAATTAAATAGATTAGGGTCAAATTATTCTGAACACCCTTAGACTTAAGCTACACTTCAAGATATAAATTTTTACTCGAGTGGGGGCCAAGTACGTAAAACACTACACTAAAATAAAAGTTCTAAGTCCACCAAGATGGAAGAGCAAAAGGTTCTAAGTCCACTAAGGTGTAAAGAAAAATGAAAAAGTTCTTAGTCCATCAAAGTGGAAGAGCACTACATAAAAATTCTAAGTCTACTCGGAAGTGCAGAGCTCCCAAGAGCCACACCTGACAAAAGAATTTAAAATGAGAAAAAATTCTAAGTCTATTAGGAAGTGCAGGGCTCTCACGAGTCGCACCTAGTAGGAGGATTTAAAAGGAGAAAAAATTATAAATCTGCTAGGGAATGCAGGGCTTGCATGAGCCGCACTTAGTAGAAGAATTTAAAACGAAATTTTCATTTAAAGTCTACTAGGGAGTGCAGAGCCCACACAAGCCGCACCTGGTAAAAGAATTTAAAACGAACAAAAAATTCTAAATCTACTAGGGAGGGCAGGGCCCACACAAGCAACATCGGGTAGAAAAAATTAAAACGACAAAAAAAAAAATCTAAGTCTACTAAGAGTTCATGGCTCATTGAGGAACTAAGGAAAAATTCTAAGTTTACTAAGAGTGTAAGGATCTCACAAGCTACACCTACAAAGCAACACTTTGAAGTTAAATAAACCAAGCTTGTGCCAAGACTCAATGACAAGTCGACCACCTCGAAAACCAATTTAAAATTGGTTAGAAAGAAAGAAAGAAAGAAAAAAAGTTAGTGGAGTCAAATCCACGAGGGTCAAAAAAGGACAAGGACACACGGGTTAGGCGGGTAAATCCCTAACCGCGTTCAAAATTGTTGCAAGTTAGACCCTGAAAAGAATAGGGTCTGACACCCACCACAAAAAAAAAATTAAAAAAAATTGAAAGGCTGCAAGTCTGACACATGAAGAAAAAATATATATTCTTGGGTGGTTCACTTATTTGCCATATTTTATTTTTAAATTTACTTTTTATTTTCTCTTTATTTCCTTTCAACATAGAAGATTTTGCAAAGCTTTTTTTATTTTTTTATTTTATTATTCTTTTCTACATTCCCTCAAATCATTACTTTAGTATATAGAAATGTGATTTGATTTTAAGAAAATCTTTACTCTTAAAATCGAAGGCGGTGAAGTACGTGATGATTAAGCAGAACAATTTAAACATACAACTCAGCTCCAAAATGACCGGGACATAAAATTCAAGCTACAAAGTTCAACACTTAGAATATTTTCAAAAAATTGACTGTGGCAAAATTCCACTTTGAAAAGAATACTCCCAAGCAGCATTGAACTCACATCTTAACTCAACTCAGGAGTAGGGGGCCTCTGTTATGGGGTGAAATTTGATAACATATGGAATTTTACAACTTGGTAAAAATGTCTATGCACATCATCTGAGCACAATACATGGGAACACTGTCTACGCACAGTACCTGGGCATGTCGTCTGAGCACAATACCTGGAAAGATGAGGTCGCGTTGGACTGGTCCATTCTTAGCTAAGCAAGTGCTTCCCAATGTGTGACGACCCGACACTTTTAAATAATTTAAAATCAGATAGACAGCGGAAGACTTTAAATCTAATAAAAATTTGCCATGGATATGTTTAAAACTCGGACTATCCATAACCTGTTTACAATCTAAAATCCGAAATCTAAAACACAAGGAACTCAAGTTCCTATCAGGAGTTCAAAGAGGTTATAATAATAAAAGTGAAATGAAAAGCTCTTAAGAGCTTTTAACAAATTTTACATCTCAAAGACCGAAAACAAAACAAAATAAGATAAGGCAAGTTCCGGAACTTTTAAATGACATCTAGTCCATCCCAGCATCATCATCCTCTCGATCAAGCCGCATCAGCTCCTCTCTCATGACCTGAACACCTGAAATGTTTGTAATATCATGAGCTAACAACTTAAGCCCAGTGAGAATAAACAGAATAAAAAGTAAATTTAGACCCCAAACCCGTATCCGGATTCGTGTCCAAGAACATACTTACTCTTTGCTATCAATCCATTCAAAGAGTTTTATCTCAAGTGTTCCATTTTTACTTACCAATTCTCCAAATAATTGAGGAACAATCTTCCAACCATTAGGGGGATATGTTTCATAACATATATATATAACATTTGAATCTCGTTCTCTTTGATACCTTATACTATACATAAGGTTTACATCAAATCTTATTCTCCAATTACGAGATCTTCCAATTTATTGAGAAACTAGTTCTCTTTCATGTTTATCACATGATAGTTATACAAGGTTCAATACACCCTTGTATTCTCTCATTATATAATTCAATCTCATTCTTTTTTCCTATAGCACTTGGCTATACATCAAATTCATTTTTTTTCTCTCTAGAAAAGTACGTCTTAAATAATCCTTTCTATAGTTCTCTAATCTCTAGAAAACTAACTTTCATAATCATAATCTCTATAGGATGATAATACTAGCACACGTAGTCTAAATCTCATCCATTAATTCATTAAAACAAATATACGAAAAAGTAAATAAACTTTACACAAATATAACATCTCGATTCTTTATCCATGATATATGTTTCCATCGATAATATGCATAATGGTAATGAGGACATCCCGTAGGATTCGCATTCGCCCTTTATGCATGAATGAAGGCAATGAGGACATTCCCCGTAGGATCCACCATTCGACCTTATGAATGAAGAAGGCAATGAGGACATTCCCCGTAGGGTCCACCATTCTCCCTTCTTTTCTTTCTCACTTTCTTTTCTTTTTCTCTGAAGGTGATGCGGACATTCCCCGTAGGGTCCAACATTCTCCCTTTTTCTCTTTCTCACTTTCTTTTCTTTTTCTCTGAAGGTGATGCGGACATTCCCCGTAGGGTCCAACATTCTCCCTTCTTTTCTTTTTCAATGATGCGAGATGTTATGCATATGCTTGCAAAAGTAAATAAACGTAAGTGTGAATATTAAAGTAGCCGAAACAAACATAAAGTAAAGGGGCATAAAGTAAAAGGCATAAAATAAATAGATAGGAAATTTTGGAAGAACATTAAGTAGTTCGAACTTCCGATACTTTAAATAAAGTAGATCTTATCTTAAACAAGTAATCTACACTTCCAAGGAATCCAAACTTCCAACTAAAATCCTAAGTTCTATTATCGAATTCCTTTAACCATCCTATCTAAAAGTTTGGATCTTTTAACTTCCAATGATCCATTTAATCTCCGTAACGATTCTAACTTAGAACTTTCAAAAGTTCCACATTCCCTTGATCAATTCCAAAGTTTTCACTCAAAGAGCTAGCTCCTAATCCTAAGGGCACTAGCTCACTTTCTTTTACTCTTAGAATCGAATCTTAATCTCAACTTCCGATTCTACAAACCGTTCAACTTATTCGGTTTCTAAAACTATTTTAAATCCTATTTATTCTCACCTTAGCCAAATAAGATTTGCTCCAAGTCTCCAATTTCACACGAATCAACAACCGAGCAATCGCACCTACAATTCACCAATTGCACAACATATTACAACTCATAACTAAGATGAGAACAAGTGTGCATTTTCGGGTGAATAGTGATTTCGGATGAATAGTGTTTTCAGGTGAATGGTGTTTTTCGAAAATCCGAGCTCAAAATCGTCAATTTCCGTGATAGAAATTCATGATTTCAACTTCAAAACTCATTTATAATAAAAAATGAACAAATCCTTATAATTTTTTTTTGAAAACTTACTTTTTGGGACTTCCCTTAAAGGACGGGAAACTCCGAAAAGGTAGGTTGGATTGGTAGCCCTCGTCCCTACCAATCCAACGCAACCGAAATCAAGCCGATCCATCGAGAAACGAATGAGAAACGAAGAAAAGTAAAACCACATCCATGGTGGATGAAGCCCACAACAAGGAGAAGGGAAGGAGAGAAAGAATGAGTTGTCTTGGTCAACTTTGTGACTTTTAAAGATGATGGAATAGTGATTTTGGATATTTTAAGAAATTGGAAAAGACAGTTGCGTCCTTTAATGACTTTTGACTTATAAATCGAAACCCGAAGCTCTTAAATTAATCTAAAGGTGATTAATAATTATTAATTGGCCTATTAATAATTATTAATATCACCGAAACGTATTTAAAGTATTAAAACTATTAAAAAGAATTTCGGCTACTAAATTCTAAATTACAAAAATAATAATTAAACTAAATACTTAAATTGAAATAAATAAATAAATAACATTAAATAAAATAAAATAAAATAATAAAAAAAAATTCACTTCAAAATAACGGGACGTTACACAATGGTTATGTTGAGATTGATGACCTAGCTAAAGAGAGAGTTTTTAGAGTTAATGGCCAAAAACTTAATAATTAAATTGAGCGAGTTGGTCAGGTGTGACGACCCGACTCTTTTAAAATAATTTAAATATAAAACACAGCGGAAGTCTTTATATTTAAAAAAAAATGGCGTGGTTATGTTTGAAAATTGGCTAGCCAAAACCTGTTACATTTTAAATTCAGAAATTTAAACACAAGGAATTTCAAATTCCTATTTCAGGAGTTCAAAAGAGTACAACATAAAAGTAAACCAAAAGTTCTAAAGAGCTATATAAAAATTTACATAACATAAGATACAAATTAACAAAATGAGACCATGGTCTTTTAAAAGAATGTCTAGTCCACCTCTGTGTCAGCTCCTCTCCCACGACCCCAAACATTACCTGAAAATGTTTGTAATATCATGAGCTAACAACAAAGCCCAGTGAGAATAAACAAAATAAAAAGTAAAGTTAGACCCCAAACCCGCATCCGGATTTGTGTCCAAGTAAAACTCACTTACTCTTTGCTATCAATCCATTCAAAGAGTTTTATATCAAGTGTTCCACTTTTACTTACCAATTCTCCAATATAATTGTGGAACTACATTCCAAGCATTTCTGGGTATGGTTTCGTAATGCATTTAGCATTTATATCTCATTTTCTTTATATACCTTATACTATGTACAAGGTTTACATCAAATCTTATTCTCCTAAATATTTGAGGAACCATCTTCCAACCATTAGGAGGATATGTTTCATAACATATATATATAACATTGAATCTCGTTCTCTTTAATACCTTATACTATAGATAAGGTTCACATCAAGTCTTATTCTCCAATTACGAAATCTTCTAAGTTATTGAGAAACTAATTCTCTTACAACTTTCTCACTAAAACTTCCAAACTAGAGAATAATAACTCCCAAAGTTTAGAAGAAAGTGGTCATACCCAAATTTCTCCAAACAACCTTCATCGAGGTATATGGTTATATTCATTTGACCATAAAAACTTATATCATCTTCTCTTGATATAAACATATTCAAATAAAAATAAATTGTGATGAATGACAATAATAATAGCTTCCGCAGGCTATGTGTAAGCTCCCGCAGGCTTTGTGATAGCTCCCGCAGGCTATGTGTTAGCTCCCTCAGGTTGTGTGATAACTCCCGCAGGCTATGTGATAGCTCCCGCAGGCTATGTGTAAGCTCTCAGGCTATGTGATATGAATTTGAAAATCTTTTAATTGCAAGTAAAATAAATAAAATTATTTATCACTAAATGAAAGAACATAAAGTAAAGGACTTAAAGTAAAGTGCATAAAGTAAAGTGCATAAAGTATAGTGCATAAAGTAAAGTGCATAAAGTATAGTGCATAAAGTATAGTGCATAAAGTAAATAAACAGAAATTTCGGATTTACAATAAGTAAACCGAACTAACGTTACTTTAAATAAAGTAGATCTTATCTTAAATAAGTAATCTACACTTCCAAGGATTCTAAACTTCCAAATAAAATCCAAAGTTCTACTTTCGAGTTTCTTTAACCATTTCATCTAAAAGTTTGGATCCTTTAACTTCCAATTATCCATTTTTAATCTCCGAAATGATTTTAACTTAGAACTTCCTAAAGTTCAATGTTTCCCTCGAGAAACTCCAAAGTTTTCACTCAAAGAACTAGTTCCTAATCGTAAGGGCACTAGCTCACTTTCTTTTACTCTTAGATTCGAATCCTATTCTTAACCTCCGATTTTACAAACCGTTCTATTTATTCGGTTTCTAAAGTTACTTTAAATCCTATTTACTCTCACCTTGGTAGATGTGGTTTCGCTCCAAACCTCCGAAAGAGCGATCAAGCAAAGAATCAATAAACACCTACAATTAAAAGTATATCTAACGATCATTAATAAATAAACATACATCGCTCGATTGACAACTAAAGGCATAAAACGACGAAAAACCCCGAATATCCCCAAAGGGTGCTCTCGGCTAAGCAAGGAAAAATAGGCCTCGAGTTTGGTTTTCTGGCTTTTAGGCAATTTAGAGGTGTTTCGAGTTGGTTTCAAGTAGTTTCGAAGTTCCCGATTTCAATGGGTATCGATGATTCAGGTTTTTGGACAATAATCGATTTCCCGAATTTAATTATAATAAACATTATATCAATAAAAATAAACCCCAAAACAACCTTCATGATGTAAAATTCAAACGAGAAGGGCTTCGACTGAAACACGGTTTTAGGGTTTAGGGAAAGTTGCCAAAATCACTAAAAACAACTCCCGTAATAAAAGTCATCGAGTTTAACGGCAAGAAATCGAAGATTCAAAAGGAAAACTCCATTAAAACACTATTTGGAGCTTAGGGTTTGAACTTTAACTTATCGAGAAGTCCGTAGAACACGGATGGAAGGCACGATTGTTAGGTGGAAAGGAATCCTAGACTCGAGGGCTTTCCGATGCAACCGAAATCGAGCCGATCCGTCGAGAAACGAACGAAACCCGAAAATCTCCCTCCCATGGATGAAGCCCATGGTTTTGGAGGAGGAAAAATGACAAGTTTTGGTCAATTTTGGTCAAAGTGGTGATTTTAAAGATGAGTGAATAGTGAATTGATATTTTTAAGAAATTGGAAATGACGGTTGCGTCCTTTTATGACTTTTAAATTCTTAATCGAAACCCGAAGCTCTTAAATTAATCTAAAGGTGATTAATAATTATTAATTGGCCTATTAATAATTATTAATGTCACCGAAGCGAATTTAAAGTATTAAAATGATTAAAAAGAATTTCGGGCGAAATTAACTACTAAAATCGAAATCACTACTTTTAAATTGACCTTAAATACTTTAATTAAAATGAATAAATAATAAATAAATAAATCACTTCAAAATAACGGGACGTTACATCAGGTAGATGAGATTCATTTGGAGTCTTTTGTTGATTCGCTTTGCTTTGATTTCTTTTTCATTTTCATTTTTTTTTTGTGTTTTGATTTGTTTGTTATTTTTTGTTAGTTTTTTTTTAGCTTAATTGTGGAGATTATCGTGGAGTTTGCGCCATCTTCATCATCTAGGTGTTCTCTTTCATTGTCTTATTTTCATTGTCATTTCAAATTTGTAGACATTGAGGACATTGTCTGATTTTTTTGGAGGTGGTCATTTCATGCAAAATAATTAATTATGTTTTCCTTAATTTTTAGGTCAAATGATTTTTTAGGATATTTAGATATTTTTTGTAAATTTTTTTTAGTTTTGATCACTTTTTGCTATCTTGACTATTAAGATATAATTTCATGAGTTATATGTCCACGATCAAACTTTGTGGTTAGAATGGTTCTTAATGAAAGTAGTTGATGAGAAAGAAAAGAATTTCCAAAGTTTTTAAGCTTTTTATATACTTATTGTGAATCATTTGTGAGTTGAGAAACACCTTTTAAACTTTCATTCATCATTTGAACTGGATCACATTTTTTGAAACTCTATTATTAAATTCTTGATTTATGCTTGAAAATGATTTTTGGCTAGGTAGGATATCTTTAGTTGAGCCTATTATTTTTCTATGTTAAAAAAAATAAAAAAGATCAAGAATGTGATTTTATATGTCTATGTAGATTTCGTTGTACTAGTTTATTGTACTAATCAAAAGAATATAATTCTCCTTTGTTCTTATTTGATGTACTCATGTTTGTCACTAAAAGGAAAAAAAAAAGTAATACCAACCTCCCTCATCCCCTTAATCTCCAATGGATTATTGAAAGGATGATTTACTAAAATAGCGGAAATTCATTTAGTAAATTTATTAACATTTAATAACGGATCTATTAACATCATGCAATTTGTGATAAAACATATAGATTCATGCTTAATTTCGAAAATTAAAACCGGTTTACTTACATTGAGTAATTAATGGAGAATCGGTTGGAGATTTCTTTACAGCATCAAATCCTCAGCAACAACGGATCTTCTATGCTATATCCCGATCGAAAGCAAAACCGACTTGTGGGAATCGAACCGGAAGAACAAAAGAAGAAGAAATTTCTTCTAAATTTTTCCCTAAGAAAAATCGATAATTGGGCAAAAACTTGAGAGAGAATTTTCACTTTTCTAATTAAAAGTGAGGAGTGTATAAAATATGAATCCCAATAGTCATATTTATAGGAAAATATGATATCTAATCTAATTAGATAAGCTTATCTCCTAATAATTAAATAGAAAATATAAGTAATTAAATTAAAAAAATAAAAAAAATTAATGGAATACTCCACATCCACGCATGCGCTGAAGCCATGCATTTTCCATTCCTTTTTTTATTTTATTTTTTAATTTTTTTTTATAATTACTTTCTTTATTATATATTTAATATTAGAAAAAATTCAAATAATAATTTCTAATTAAATACATTTAGCCAAAAATTAATATATTAATTACCATTGAATCTTATTCAATTAATTAATTATTTTGGGCCAAAACCAATTTGTTTCTTAAACTAATTGTATTTAATTCTCTCTAATATTTATTATTAAATTAAATAAACTTATTATTTAATTAATAATAATTATTATTAATTTCCATTTAAATAAACTCATTATTTAAATAATTAATAATATTAACATTAATTCCCATTTAAATAATTTATTTATTTAAACAATTAATTTTGCCTTAAATATTATAATTGATATGTTAAATTAATTTCCATTTAAATAAACTCTTTATTTAAACAATTAATTTTGTATCAATATTAATAATATTAATATTAATTTTCATTTAAATAATCTCATTATTCAAATAATTAATATTGTCTAATTTTAAGTAAAATCAATTACTTAAATTATTTATTCTTCCTAAGTTAAATTAATAACTTAGTTTTGTTACAACGATATTTGGGCTAGCATAGGGACGCGATGGACCTATAGATCATGGGCTTAATAATTAGTCAATTAAGTGATTAACTCATAATTAGTTAATTACTTATTATCTAACTATGAATAATTCCACTATAGATTCATTGCTGAACTCCCCTCACTATAGATGAGTTATGTCCATTTAGTTTATCTTTATTTATATCTGTGATATATCCTTTACGTGGAACCCTCATAATTACAAGCGGATAAATTTACCGTTTTGCCCCTGTAATTACCGCTTTATCCTTGTGTTCCCGCTTGATTCTCCAATGAACGTTATCTTTAGTCGAACTAGAGATAATATACTTCTGTGATCAATAGAAGTCGTGGCGCCACTTGTTCATGTCTCGAATCAGTACATCAAAGGAGTTTCCTAAAGTTCCTAAAATGTTTAGGTATCGCACTAATACCGTTAATTTATAGGAAAGTTATGAATTCCATCTCGTGAAGATGAGTTCCGAGCTACTTATCTAGCCATGTTCCTAAAACATGAGTATATTGAGCGTTCTTACAGATCGCTCTCAACCATGTGAATCAAAGAACATAACTCCATAAATAGGAGTTCGCATTTCACTCACGATTGAGATCTATCACGGTTGATAAACTTAGTTTGATATTCGATCATTTCTCGTAATCGGTACTAATGAGAAATTTGATCGAACATCGTGGTCCTGTCTTATACAATCAACATTGCATATGATACTTCCATTTCATGTCTTCCACATGAATGATCAGGAATAGATCATTTGTCTATAAACAAAATGCGAAGCTATCAACAGTGTTACCAGGATAAGGTTCCCAAACGTTATCCATTTACTATAGACACTTTTAAGTTACTCATCTCGACTTTAATCCTCTCGTATGACTCACATACTAAGTCGTGATTTCATAAGAGTAACTTAGGGTTTACTATTTGAATGTTTGATATTAATATATTTCCATATATTCCTAATATCGTCAATTGAATCAATCTAAATAATATAAAGAACTTATGTTTATTTATTTAATTTATTCGAAATAAATTATTATAATTAAATAATTACAAGTTCTAGGACACCATTCCTAACAATTATCACATTAGCCTCATCAGCCCGAAAAAAACTCCTATAACATCTACTACAACCTATGGGAAAAAGGGAAACTCCTCTCTACTCCATCTTTAGGCCAGGACCTTTCAAACCTCTTTGAAGATCCTATCCTAGCACACTCCGATCATGATGGAAACCCATCCCTCCCTATAGCCCAATCACCGCAGTTTGGATTCTCATCTTTGCAATCAGGGTCTCTGCATCATCCCTACAGACATTCTCAACCAGCTTTTCCAAGCTATAAATGGTGATACTGTTGTTAATAGTATCCCTGAGGGCACCCCAGGTTATCCATGCAGATTCTCTCCTGGAATGTTAGAGGGTTAGGGTCCGGTGGCAAGAGGACCTTTGTTAAACAATTGATCTCCAGTCTCAACCCCGATATTGTCTTCCTCCAAAAACAAAGCTTTCTACTATTGACAAAAATATCATTAGATCAATTTGGAGCTCCATGGATATTAGTTGGTCTTTTATCCCTTCTCTTGGTGCAGGGAGGGATTGTTGTCTTATGGAACATAAATACCATATCTATTCTTGAAGCTATCAGTGGCGCTTTCTCCCTCACTCTAAACGTTCGTTTAAAAGTTCCCATAATTTGGCTTACCTTTATCTATGGGCCTTCTACCTATCACGAAAGACATTTTTTTGGGATGAATTATACATCCTTAATGGTCTTTTCAATGGAAGTTGGTTTTTGGGGGGTGATTTTAATGTTACCAGGAAGATCTTTGAAAAATCTACTGGAGGAAAGGTTACTAAAAGCATGCGCCTTTTCAATAAATTAATTGATGATCCCTATCTCAAATGGCTCTTTCACCTGGTCAGACATGAGATGTCGACCAATTTTCACCCTTACAGACCGTTTTCTCGTCACAAATAGCTGGCTCTTAAAGTTCTCCCACACCAGAGTAACTCGAAACCTCCCCCCCCAACACATTTGATCACTTTCCAATTCTCCTTGAAACAAACAATCTTTCCTGGGGCTTATGCCCTTCAGATATGAAATTTTTTGGTCTACTCAGGTAAATTTCCAAATTATATTCATAATCTTTGGAATTCTTATGATGATCAAGGTGCCAAGCTTCTGTTTCAACAAAAAGCTTAAATTTCTTAAATTTGATCTCAAATCTTGGAATATCACCACCCTCGGAGACTGTAACTCCCTCAAAACGAATACAACAAAAGCCATCAATGCTTTAAACATCAAAGAAGAGTAGAAGCCCCTTAATAAAAGTGATTTTGCTTAAAGACAATTCTTGAAAACCCAACTCCTTGATGTTCCGATGAAAGAAAATATGAAATGGAGACAAAAATGTAAGTCTAATTGGCTCGAGAGGAGATGAAAACACCAATCTCTTCCATAGAATTGGAAATGGAAGATAAAGAAAGTCCTTCATAAACGAGCTCGTCAATGATAATGGTATTCGTCTGCTCAGTGATTACCAAATTGAGTCTGAAGTCGTCTCTTTCTTCCAAAACCTTTATAGAAGGCCTGATAGCACAAACTGGAGGCCTATCTCCCCTAGGGAAAGACTAGGGGTGAAAAAAAAACAGAAAACCAGAATATTAAACCGAACCGGACCGTAAAAAACCGAACTGTTTCGGTTTCTATTATTAAAAAACTGAGCCGAACAGAACCTGTTAAAACTGGAACCGGACTAGCTTCTAAAAACAAGTAAAAATCTCATACCTCTTCCCTATTTCCCCTTAGTTTTTATTTATTTAGTTTATTTTATATAGTTATTTATCACTTTATTTTAATTTATATTTTGTTTTTTTTCATTATTTAATATATGAGAATTTTATCTTTAAACTAAATGCAAATGTCCATTACTAGAAAAAACAGAAAACTGAAAAACTGAATCAGTAAAAACCGTTCGAAACCAGACCGATTCTCATTATAAACCGAACCGGTCCAGTTTTAAAAATTAATTGGAATCCGAACCAAACCGGTTTTACCCCTAGGAAAGACAATCTCTAACTTTTCGTCTCAGAATTGGAAATTTTCAAGGCAGTCAGAGATATTGACTCCAATAAGGCTCCAGGCTCTGACGGTTTTATTGGTGAATTATTTAAAAAATCTTGGAACACTATCAAGCCTGATATTTTGATAGTGTTTCAAGATTTTTTTTTAGAATAAGTGCCTCAATGCTTGCTTGAAAGAATCTTACATCTGCCTCATCCTGAAAAAAGAAAGATCCTCCAGAGTAGCTGACTTGAAGCCTATTAGCTTGATTCATGATCTTTACAAAATTATTGCTAAGGTCCTCGCCAATCGCCTAAAGGAAGTTATCCCTTCACCATCTCCAATTCTCAATTTTCTTTTGTTCATAATAGACAGATGACAAATGCCATATTAATTGTCAACGTGGCCATCAATGAGTTTAAAGCTTTGGGAATACAGGTTTGGGTTTTGAAAAAGCTTTTGATAAGGTGGATTGAGACTTCCTTCTAGCCACCTTGGAATTGAAGGGTTTTGATTAGGTTTGGAGGAGATGAATTCATAAATGTGTCTCTAACACTTCCTTCTCTATCTTCATCAATGGCAGCCCCAAAGGTAAAATTCATGCCACTTGTGGTCTTTGTCAAGATGATCCTTTCTCTCCCTTTTTCTTTGTTCTGGTTATGGATGTCCTCATCCAGATTCTTGAAAATTGTCTCCATAACAACTCTCTCAAGGGTGTCAAGATTGACAGAAATAATTTTCATTTCAATCATCTTCTCTTCGCTGATGACATTCTCATTTTTGGTGACCATATGATAATGAAATCAACAAAATCATTAGTGCTCTAAAGCTCTTTGAAGACATGTCTACTAGGATGCTCTGTTGGCCTCTGGCCTTTGACTTACCTGGGTATGCATTTGGGTGGAAACCCAATTCCCTCCAATTTCGGGACCCCGTCACTCATAAAATCTCTAAGGGCCTAGAAAAGTGGAGAAATACTTTTTTCTCAAAAGGAGACAGACTCACTATCATTCAATCTTTGTTCATGAATACCCCCACTTATATGATGTCTCTCTTCAAGGTGCCTAACAAAGTTAGCCAGACTATCGAAAAAATATGCTCGATTTTCTCTGGGCCAAAGAGGGCACAACTCGAGGCAGTCATCTTATAAATTGGAAAAAAGTTTCCAACCATAAGAAAGGTGGTCGCCTTTGGCATAGGCAATTTAAAAGATAAATTAAATGACACCTTCTTTCCTCCCATTTTTCTCTATAATTTTAGTTTTCTCTTTAGTTTTTTCTAATATCTTCACACTTTCCTTTTAGAATTTGTGAAAATGCTTTGCAAATTATGCTAAGTTTTATTTGGTAAAGTGTAGGAAGAATTTTATGTAATACATTTTTATTTAGAATTTTGATTCAATAATTGTTCATGTAAGTCTTAATTTTAAGCAATTTTAATTTCTCCATCTTTTTCTTAATTTTGTTGTTAATATTATAGTAGTGTTCAATTTCATATAAATCTAGTCATGCTCCTTTTATGCGGAATTTTTACAATATAATTTTATTGATAATTTCTTTATTTTATACAAAATCTTTTACTGCATTATGACTTGTTATATTTTCGATCTTGATTTTTTTATAAAATAAATAACATGTTCTTCATTTGAGAAATTATTTTACTTAAATACATTTGAAAATATTTTTTGTGCTTTATTTCTAAATTTTCCGATTGATTATTTGGGATGTGAAATTTTCAATCGAGTTGTATGAATCAAAATTCTATTTAATTTTGTTAAAAATAAAATGATTCTTACATTTAACCAATTTCATTATCAATTTATTTGCACAATTCCAAAAATCAATTTTTCAACCTGTCTCTATTTTTCTAAATTTCTTCTACCCAAATTGTCTATTGACCTTCATATCTCTGTGGACATGTAACGACCCGATTTCCGTTAAATTCTTTAAATTCAAATGCACAGCGGAAGACTCAATTTTTAAAGAAAAACGACATGGGTTCGTTTAAAAATCGGATAACCAAAACCTGTTTACAACAAGCCATATTCAGAGAAAGCGATAAATCGGGAATGCGCATTCTAGCATATAGTTAAAACTTCCAAAAGAGATTTAAATCATAAAACATGTACAGATTTTAAACAAATACCCTTTCGGGCTCAAAAAGACACAAGTATGAAAGTTGTAAATAATTTACAAGCATTTCTAAGAATGCTAAACCAAAATATGTTCAACATTGTTCATTCACCATCTCGGCAAGTCACGCAGCACCACCTCCTCTACCACGCTTCTTAGGACGGGGTTTACCTGAAAATTTGTAGCTGTAGCAACATTAGCATAAAAATGCTAGTGAGAGTAAAACGAAAGCGACGCCAAAACACGATACTCGAAGATGGAGAAGCTGGCGTTAACCTTGATAGACACTTCGCGCAAACTGAAGCACTATTTTCAGGGTCACCAAATAGTAGTGAGAACCACCTTCCCACTGAAAGCCATTCTTCACAAGTCTGATGTCTCGGAACGCCTAACAAAATGGGCAGTAGAACTGGGCTGATACGACATCACTTACGAGCCGTGGACAGCCATCAAAGGGAAAGTCCTCGCAGACTTCATTGCAGAAATGAGCCCAGCAAGCTTGAATGAGATTGAGACAGGCTCGTCGTTGCCGGTAGGCCTCGGGATGGAAGCCTGGATCATAAGCGTTGATGGGTCCTCGAATTAAATAGGATCCGCCGCAGGGCTAGTCCTGTCGACCCCTAAGGGATACCTCCTGGAACAATCGATCCGATTCGGATTTATGACTTCAAATAATGAAGCAGAATACGAAGAGTTTATAGCTGGACTGCAAAGAGAAAAGGAACTGGGAGTTGAGAACCTAAGCATCAGAAGCGATTCTCAACTCGTGGTAAATCAGGTAAAGGGGATATTTGAGACAAATGATCCTAGAATGGCGAAATATATGGAAAAAGTTCTGTCTATCCTGTCTCAGTTCGCCGAATACAGCATCAGCCAAGTGTCGAGGGCTGAGAATGGACATGTCGACGCTCTGGCTAGACTCGGGTCCTCAGTAAGAACAGAGACGAGAAGAATAATCCCTATCGAATCTGTTCAAACCAAGTATTATCCTTGATTCAAAGATGGGGAGTGGAGACGATGGAGGGATCAGACAAGTAATGCCAGCAGAGCAGGGTCTGGAGCCCGAGCTGGCTTGGAGAAACCAAATCCTTGAGTACTTATTGTAGACACCCATTTTCGTCCGATACTATTTAAAAATTAATCAATTTGTACCAATTTAGATTTAAATTTTTATTTATTTATTCAAATTTGTGTTAAAAATAAAACAGCTTTTGGTAAATAATTCAATTACAAAAATGGCATTTTGGCTTAAATTTAATTGCAATATTTGAAAACTTGATTTAATTTGATTTGGGAACAATTTTGGAAGGAAATAATTAGAGTCAAGAATTTGAAAACAAATAATTAAGGAAAGCATGTATTTGGATCAATTTGTGACGAGGTAGTAAATTTGATTGGTTTAATTTGAAAAAAAATGAAATTGGAATGAAATAATTTAGTCATAAATTTTGGATATAATTATGGAAAAATATTTTGAAATATTTTGATTTAAAAGAAATTTTGACTAAAATTAGGGTGAAATTATAATTGTTAACCATATTTATTTCTCATCCTAGCCTATAAATTCAATCTCTATTTTCATTTGTAAGAAAGGAGGAAGTCTTTTACGTAGGAGAACGATACCAATCATTTTGCTTTCCGAAACCTTCCCCGCCGCTAAAATTTGCAAGCTTTGTCAGAAACCCACACCACCGAAATTTGCAAGCTTTGCTATCATTTCCCTTTATATTATTTGGAAATTTCCATCATTTATTAGTCAGGTAAATAGTCTCATTGTTTTCAACTTTTGTTTTGTGTATTATTTTAATATATATATATATAGAGAGAGAGGTGTCTGTTCACATGTTTTCTTATTCATCATTAAAATTTTGCTTTTCCTTTATATACGTGACAATATATCCATAATAAAAAATTGTTATGACTCCTAATTTTAAGTTATATAATATGTATTTTAGTAATTGTCAGTTTTGTTTTATATGATATATATGTATATATTTTTTTATAATGGATTATATCATTATGTTTGGTTAAAAATTTGGATTAAACCTCTATTTTGAATAAACAAATCTTACATGTTCAATCTTTATTGTTTATTCGACATAAAATTTTATTTATAACAAATAAATTTATTATTTTTTTTAATAAATAATATGCTTGTTTGAATCTCGATAAGTGTGTGGAAATCATCACGTTTGTGAAGATTGCGTAATGCGCTTATTGGAATTCTCATATAAGTCTACGAAAAACCCTAAAAGGTATAAAAATAGATTTTTTTTTTGAAATAAATAACATTACGTATATTAGTTCAAAAAATAAAAGAAAAGTATTTTAAATATATTTCAAAAATAAAAGAAAAGTATTTTAAATATATTTCAAAAAAATAAAAAAAAAGTATTTTAAATAAAATATTAAAACGTTTTAAAATATAATACAATTCCTATGATGGGATTTTGGGGCGCAAAAACTCTCAATTTCTTTAGGTGAGGAATTTTCTAATTCCAATATTGTTCAATTAATGGTCGTAACCCCATCCATTGTAATCGCAATTCTTACTTCATCCTTGAAGTTAAGAAATGATTAAATGGAACATTTTTTTTCACAAATTAAAATCATTTTTTTTAATTATTTAAATAATAACCATTTACTAATTAGGATAATATAAAATAAAATGTGGTAACCGTTTTTTAACGGGTGTTGTAGGGTGCTAATACCTTCCCTACACACAAATGACTCCCGAACCTAATTTGGTTTTTCACAGACCGTTTTTATTTTTAATTCAATTTGGTGATCAATCACACCCTAATATGGTTGATGGCGACTTCCACTTTATTCTCATATAAGAGACCTAATACATTAGGATGTCGGCCGGTCCGCGTCGCAACGACGTTGTGACAGCTTGGCGACTCCACTGGGGACACTTGAGAGAGTCAAGCCATTTATTTTAATTTTATATTACCCTTCTTATTTTATTTTGGTCCATTTCACTTATTTAACACATTAATTGACTTATTTTATTTTTCTTAGCTTATCATGTTTACAGTACTTTGCTTGTAATATTCAATTGTTATTTATTATATATAAACATGCATTACACACACTTATTCACGGGCCTCCTACCCGGGCTCTACCCTGTAAGATTAGACCGAGGACTGAGTATCTGTCGCCTTCGTGGAGTTTCGACTCTCGTGCTGGCGGTATGAAATTCCTCACTCAAGTTATCCATTCACAATTTCAATATGAAATAGTATTATGGGTAATTTGAGAGCCTTTATCCTTTTAAGTGATTTAGAACCTTAACTTTACACTCATGATTACGTTAAGCCAATATATTGTTTATTTTTCTCTTTTCTAATTATTATCATTTTCTCTTACATTTTATGTCATTATTCATCCATAAAAAAAATTTACAAATCATTTTTTTTAAAATTTTTTTCTAACATATTCATGTTTATCATTATTTTTGTTTTTTACATACTTATCTTTAAAAAAAAATATATATTATTACATATTCATTTTTCATACATGAAAATATTTCACATGCATTAAAAAAATTTGGTACATTCTGCATTTTGTAAATTTCACTGCAATAGTAATGCTTGTCTTTTTTCTTATTTCTAATAAAATTTATTTATTTTCCTTTTAAAATACAAATTGAAGGTTTTACAATAAAAAAATTGATCACCCAACTCAACATCGACATCCTTATCGAACAAGAGCACAAGTTAGAATCATGAGTGAACAAGAGAATTCTTTAGTTCAAAGGGTTGAAAAAGATGTGGATACTTTAAAAGAGCAGATGGCATAGGTTATAGTACTACTCACAGCCTTACACAAGGGAAAGTCAGCAGTTGAAACCTCACAGTTAAATAATGCTGCTCAAGAATCGTCTTCAAACGACATACCACCTGGTTTTAACCCTGAGGCTCATAATGGATTCCCTTATCTAAACCCAATGACCTATACTGGAGAAAGGGTTGTTATCAACTCACCATCACATCAAGTCCAACATGCAAAAGATCCAACTTTTACTCACCATGTTGTCAGTAAGACTAACGCCTATGAGAAAGAGAAGGACCATTTAGCGAAAGGAAAACTAGAATATCTGGAAGAAAGAGTCAAAGGCATAGAAAGAATTGATGTATTTGGGAACATTGATGCAAGCCAGCTTTGTTTAATACCAGATGTGATAATTCCACCAAAATTCAAAGTGCCTAATTTTGAAAAATATGATGGGATGTCTTGCCCAAGAAGCCATTTAGTAATGTACTGCAGAAAGATGGCTGCACACATAAACGATGAAAAATTATTGATGCACTATTTTCAGGATAGTTTATCGGGAGCTGCATCACGCTGGTATATGCAGTTAGATGGTAATCAGGTGAACAAGTGGAAAGATCTTGCAGATCTATTCTTAAAACAGTACAAGCACAATCTTGATGGGTGGATGAGCTGTTAGGAGTCATTTGGGCGTATTGGACCACCCCTAGAATCCCAACCGGTGAAACCCCATTCGCCATGGTTGTCGAGGCAGAGGCCGTCATCCCCACGGAAATAATCATCCCCACGACCCGGTGTTCAATTCCAGAAGCATAAAATGACAACGTGATGGCGGAAGCTCTGGACTTGGCCGATGAAAAAATGGAGCAGGCACTAATCCGCCTTGCCAATTACCAACAAAACTTGGCCAAGTACTTCGAAAAGAAAGTAAAGCAGCGTAGCTTCAAAGTAAATGACTTCGTTCAGAGAAAAGTATTCCACTATACGTAAGATCCCGTAGCGGGAAAATTGGGACCGAACTGGGAAATCGCCTCAAAGACCAGAGAGGCAAACCGATTCCGAGGGCTTGGAATACCACACATTTGAGGATTTATCGTGTGTGAGGATGAGAGAACTATGTAAGTACTTGGCCGAAGAGGCCCAATTTCAAATTAATATACAAGTATTACATGTTTTCTTCCCCACGATCAGTCGATGCCATTACAACTAAAAGCCCTAATCCGTTAGGCAAGTTACTAAGTCCCCTGCGGACTAAAAGCCCTCATCTGTTAGGCAAGTTACTAAGTCCTACGGACTAAAAGCCCTGATCCGTTAGGTAAATCACTAAGTCTCTCTCAAACCCGAAAGGGCTACCCCGACGATCAAGCATTCAGAAGCACGAAAAATAAATTTGCACAGAAAAAAAAACTAGTGGATAGCAAGTAAATAAAATGCCAAGTTTTATTTCACAACAAACAAGTAAGGCTCGGACCCACATATCGAGAACTCGGCCGAAAGAAATTATAAAGGTTCTACAAAAAACAAATTAAGGTCCTCAGCGACTCCGAGCTATGTTAAAGCCTCAAATTCTACAATGGAAGATTTAAATTAAGTTGTAATTTAATTTTTCGTTTTAGAAATAGTGCCAAGAATACCGGTCAATTTAGCTATTTATTATTTAAATTGTTTATATGTATGATATAAATGCTTTTAAATAATATTCATGCATAAGAGTATGTCATGTAGAAAATCCCACCATAGGTTGTATGATTTTAATTATACATACATACATGCATCATGATATAATATGTTTTATTATATGCTAATGTATGTGAAGCATGCTATAATTTTATTTTATAAATGTTATTATAAAAAATTATATAATTTTATTCTAACTGTTTTAGAATTAAAAAGTATGCTTATTTAGTTAAAATTCAAAAGTTAAATCTAGTTTAAAAGTTGAATAGAAACTAAATGAATTATTTGTAATATGGAATTATTGTTTAAACAATTGGGCCAAAATCCATATAAGGTAAACAAATAGAAACTTTTAATTAAGGGTTAATTAAAAATTAATAATTGAGATTAATTAAATTGAACGGATCTCTGGCGAGAAAGCTCTGCCCAAGCGATGAGGTTTCATAAAGTTCCCCTAACACGGAGCGCCTCTAACTGGGAGTGATCTGGGAGAAAATTTCAAATTAATAAATCGAAATTATTAAGACGGCTCATAATGTGATTAGTTTTAATTAGGAAAACTTGAACAATCACATTTATAAAATTAATCTAACCAATTTAAGAGTTAAAGTTGCTTAGGTTAATTAAAACTTGGATTAATGAATTAGCCTGAATTAGTCTAAGTTATGAAACCCTAACTTAAAATATTAAGTGGGAGAAGGAAACATGTCAATGTATCCTATGGTCTCCACTAATGGGCTCGAAACGTGAGATTTATACATGGCCTCTGTAACACTGCTGCAGGTGTTCATTCCCATAGGAAGGTTTATTGTATAAATCAATATCAAGTTGGGTCTCCCGAAAGGGATAAAGAATTTTAAATGCGGTTGAAGACTGAATCTACACTTCGTAGACACTCTTCAATTTTTATTTAAAAGACTAAATTGGTGCGTCACACTTAAAAGAAATTTGATAAAGTTTGTTATCAAAACTCTGGACCAAATACACGGTAAACAATGACATAGGAATATGAGTTATTCTGGAGTTGTCAATTGTTCGAGTGACATCTCGTTTTAATTATGGTAACTGACCTATCATTCGACGGCACTTCACCGGTATCATTAAAATATCGTGACATAGTAACATGTTTTAGGGCTTTTCTGTTCATTAATATGTTCGCATTCATGCATCATATTTAATTATATGTCAAAACTTTTGAGTATTTGAATGTTGAATGCATGTTAGATTATTAAGATAAAGTTTATTTAAATTTCAGTAATATAGCATCTGTTTTAGTCACTATACTTGGAAAGAACAAACTGAACGATGAAACTATGTTTCCTAGAAAAGGAAATGAATAATTTAAGTAAAGCAGTTTACTTAAATAAACAGACAATATTAATTATTTAAATAATGAGTTTATTTAAATGGAAATTAATATCATTGTTATTAATTATTTAAATAATGTGTTTATTTAAATGGTAATTAATAATAAAATATTATTAATAAATAATTATTAATTATTTAGGTAATGTGTTTATCTAAATGGAAATCAATAATTAAACATTTATTATTAATTTTAAATAATAGTGATTATTTAAAAGGATAATATTAAATAACCTATTTGTTATTAATTTAAATAATTTCGATTATTTAAATAGAAAATAATAAATATTTATTAATAATTAAGTACAAAAATAGGAATATAATATTTTATTTAAATGATGATTTAAATAAATATGAAGTAAATAAGATTTATTAATAAGGAAGAATCTATAATTGAATTAATGAATTCAATGGATTTTGGTTCAAATTATTTGAATTATTAATTACCAAAATCGACTCATATATAATATTTTAGGAAATAATTGTTGAATTATTTTGTCTAAAATAAATATATAAAAGAATGTTCAACCAAAGACAAACTAAACAAAGAAAAATTAGTTTTTCTTATTGATTTTATACACATAAAATCGGCACGTAAGATAAATAAGGAATAAAATTTGATTTTATTCTTGGCATTTATCTTGTATTTATTTTAATAGTATTTCCTAATTCGATTGGAAAACTGTTTTGCGTATAAATACAAACGTCTTGGTTGTTCATTCAAAAGCCTAATTTCAATTTTCGAAATTGAAAACTCTTCTTCTTCCTATTCTCCTCGTAACCGATTTTACAATAGTCTAAAAGGAAAGAAAATATTTCTCTTCCCAAACCATAGTTTTTGAGTTTCGTTTAGTTATCAATTTGTTTTTATTTTGAATTATGTAATAACTATTGGTTCTCATTTCGTATGAACCAAGTTTGGGAATATTTTAAATAAGAGTTATTTAGGTAGATATTCCTTTACAATTATATTACAAAGTTCCAAAGTGTGATTGGATGGTTATTCAAAATACTTAGTATAAAACAAATAAATTTCAAATCCAAATTCTAAACTCCGGTATATCTAAATGAGTTATAAGGTTTAAAAATGTTTAAATACTTAAGTCTAAAATTACTTAAATAAGTTAGAAGGATTAATCTCTTAAAGATGGTTCTCAAGGAGTTTGAGATGATAACCATATTAATCCACGAACTTATGGGATAAGTAAAATCGAATATCTTTTGATTTATCAAAGATAACTAGACTTAAACATCACTAAAGTTGGACATTTAGATGTTAGAACTTAAGTGATAAGTAAACATTAAATCGATTTCTTATATTCCAAACATTCAGTTATTTAAAAAGATGTTTTAAAGGTAATAACTGATATGGAATAAACAAAACAGAAATCAGAAAGTAATAATTAGTGAATAATTGAATTCACAAATTATTAAGGAAAAACTCAGTAAACCAGTGATACTGAAGGCTTTAAACCTTACTTAAGATATAAAAGAATTACAATAATTTTATTTCAAATAAAACAAGTAGTTATTTAATAGTTTAAATGGTTAAACTACTTATAGAACTTTATTTGAGTGGGAGCTTCATAGCACGAACCAAAAGGACTTTTGAAGTCCAAGTAAAACTCATTGACTTCAAAAATCAATGAATAAAGTTCAAAATAAGTGAAATAAAAATTACATGAATTTTCAATAGTTGCGTTGAAAAAGGTCACTTATACTTATACATTATTTTTGGAAATAATAAGAAGTATAGAATTGTAATCATTAAACAAATGAAAGTAATGGAGAATTACTTTGTAGTGGGAGCTTAAGAATTTCGAGAATCCTAGAACCAATGTGACTAAAAGAAAATTTACAAATAGTATGTTAGTGCACATAGATAAAATGAGAGATTTTATGAGTTGCACGGGCTCAAATTCGAACATGAATTTACTTCCATATAAGAATTCGACAAAAGACCTTTGCGAATTAAACATCAAATGAGTTAAGTATAAGTAAAATGAGTTTTTACTAACTAAACTCTAGATTCGCCTAATTACTAAGTCGTTAGTAAATGAAAGGTGGTTGAACATGATGGTTTCAAATCAATAGTTAATAGAGTTTATTTTATGGCGATAAAATATGGAATCTATTACACTTAATGAAACTAACATCAGACAAAAGAAATACATACTAAACAGATGAAAACGTTACTGATAAAGTATTAAAATGACTACCATGGCTAAGTAGTTGATAGTCATTCAGTTTGACTAGAATTACAAGTCAAATCTCCAAAGATCTAGGACAAGTGGGAGATTGTTAGGAATGGTGTCCTAGAACTTGTAATTATTTAATAAAAATAATTTATTTCGAATAAATTAAATAAATAAACATAAGTTCTTTATTATCTATATTGATTCAATTGAAGATATTAGGAATATATGGAAATATATTAATATCAAACATTCAAATAGTAAACCCTAAATTACTCTTATGAAATCACGACTTAGTATGTGAGTCATACGATAGGATTAAAGTCGAGATGAGTAACTTAAAAGTGTCTACAGTAAATGGATAACGTTTGGGAACCTTATCCTGGTAACACTGTTGATAGCTTCGCATTTTGTTTATAGACAAATGATCTAATCCTGATCATTCATGTGGGAGACATGAAATGGAAGTATCATATGCAATGTTGATTGTATAAGACAGGACCACGATGTTGGATCAAATTTCTCATTAGTACCGTTTACGAGAAATGATCAAATATCAAACTAAGTTTATCAACCGTGATAGATCTAAATCTTGAGTGAAATGCGGACTCCTATTTGTGGAGTTATGTTCTTTGATTCACATGGTTGAGAGCGATCTGTAAGAACGCTCAATACACTTCTGTTTTGAGAACATGACTAGATAAGTAGCTGGGAACTCATTTTCACGAGATGAAATTCATAACTTTCCTATAAATTAACGGTATCAGTGCGATACCTAAACATTTTAGGAACTTTAGGAAACTCCCTTGATGTACTGATTCGAGACATGAACAAGTGGCGCCACGACTTCTATTGATCACAGAAGTACATTATCTCTAGTTCGACTAAAGATAAAGTTCATTGGAGAATCAGCGGGAACACAAGGATAAAGCGGTAATTACAGGGGCAAAACAGTAAATTTAATCCGCCTGTAATTATGAGGGTTCCACGTGAAGGATTATATCACAGATATAAATAAAAGATTAACTAAATGGACATAACTCATCTATAGTGAGGGGAGTTCAACTATGAATTTATAGTGGAATTATTCATAGTTAAATAATAAGTAATTAACTGATTATGAGTTAATCACTTAATTGACTAATTATTAAGCCCATGATCTATAGGTCCATCGGGTCCCTATGCTAGCCCAAATATCGTTGTAGCAAAACTAAGTTATTAATTTAACTTAGGAAGAACAAATAATTTAAGTAATTGATTTTACTTAAAATTAAGCAATATTAATTATTTTAATAATGAGATTATTTCAATGAAAATTAATATTAATATTATTAATATTGATACAATATTAATTGTTTAAATAAAGAGTTTATTTAAATAGAAATTAATATGACATTATCAATTATAATATTTTAAGGCAAAATTAATTGTTTAAATAAATAAATTATTTAAACGGTAATTAATGTTAGTATTATTAATTATTTAAATAATGAGTTTATTTAAATAGAAATTAATAATCAGTATTATTAATTAAATAATGAGTTTATTTAATTTAATAATAAATATTAGAGAGAATTAAATACAATTGGTTTAAGAAACAAATTGGTTTTGGCCCAAAATAATTAATTAATTGGATAAGATTCAATGGTAATTAATATATTAATTTTTGGCTAAATGTATTTAATTAGAAATTATTATTTGAATTTTTTCTAATATTAAATACATAATATATAAAGAAAAGTAATTATAAATAAATTAAAAAAAAAAAAAAGAAGAAAAGTCAAATGCAACTAACCCTCAGCATGCGTGCATGGATGAGTTTGTTTTTTTTATTTAATTTATTTACTTATCTTTTCTATTTATAATTAGGAGATAAGGATTATCTAATTAGATTAGATATCATATTTTCCTATAAATATGACCATTGGGATTCATATTTTACACACTATTCACTTTAATTAAGAAAGTGAAAATTCTCTCTCAAGTTTTTGCCCAATTGCCGATTTTCCTTAGGGAAAAATTTAGAAGAAATTTTTTCTTCTTTTGTTCTTCCGATTCGATTCCCACAAATCAGTTTTGCTTTCGATCGGGATATAGCATAGAAGATCTGGTGTTGCTGAGGATTTGATGCTATAAAGAAACCTCTAACTGATTCTCCATATTTTACTCAATGTAAGTAAAAAACTTTTAATTTTCGAAAATAGCATGAATTTACATGTCTTTTATCACAAATTGCATGATGTTAATAGATCCGTTATTAAATGTTAATAAATTTACTAAACAAAATTCCGCTAGTTTAGTAAAGGGTAAAATACGTTTTTGGTCCCTATAGTTTCACTTTGGTTTCATTTTCGTCCCTGTACTTTCAAAATTGACTTTTTTCGTCCCTGTAATTTCTAAAACCCACTTTTTTAGTCCTTCTGTTAACTTTTCTGTTAGTTGACTGTTAGTCACTCGCTGACAAGGTATTTTCTATGACGTGGCAAGCTGACAGGGTAAATTTTAAATGATGTGGCAAGGTATTTTCTTTCCTTTTCTTCTTCTTCGTCTTCCTCTTCTTCCTTTTCTTCTTCCTCTTCCTCTTCTTCTTCGTCTTCCTCTTCTTCGTCTTACCAAGATCCAAATTCAAATTCCAGAAAAACCATGCTAATCGAAGCTACAAAAACGAGGAGGGAGAGACATGAACACTTGAAATCTAAAGCTAGAATATTGGCGGTTCCCCATTTGGCTCACACTTCATGTGGTATTAAAAATTTAGAAGGGATAGGATTTGTTGACAAAAGTGGTATACCACTGTCTGGTTGGTCTAAAATTATTGATCTTTCTTCATTTGATAGTCTTGAAGAGGAATCTGTGATTAATATGGGCAAGCCATATGGTTTATTAGATGAACAAGATGCGACTTATATCGATGAAATACTCAAGTCCTGTTCGGATGGTTTCGGATGTTATGGAAGCGCTTGTCAAGAGGGTTATTTTGGCGAGGATCCAACTGGCGATGAGAAGACGAAGGTTTTTTTGGGTCGGGAGGAAATTAAAAAGAAATCTATCCAGATCGAGAATATGTCCTCAAAGTTAGAGGAAATGGAACAATTAGAAAAAGAAGCAGACCGAGAGCCGATTCATGACCAGCTGGTTTCAGCATGGTTTTTCTGGAATTTGAATTTGGATCTTGGTAAGACGAAGAAGAGGAAGACGAAGAAGAAGAGGAAGACGAGGAAGAAGAAGAGGAAGAAGAGGAAGACGAAGAAGAAGAAAAAGAAAGAAAATACCTTGCCACATCATTTAAAATTTACCCTGTCAGCTTGCCACGTCATAGAAAATACCTTGTCAGCGAGTGACTAACAGTCAACTAACAGAAAAGTTAACAGAATGACTAAAAAAGTGGGTTTTGGAAAGTACAGGGATGAAAAAAGTCAATTTTGAAAGTACAGGGACGAAAATGAAACCAAAGTGAAACTATAGGGACCAAAAACGTATTTTACCCTTTAGTAAATCATCCCTTCACATAGAAGATCCGGTGTTACTGAGGATTGATGCTGTAAAGAAACCTCCAACCGATTATCCATTAATTACTCAATGTAAGTAAAAAGGTTTTAATTTTCGAAATTAAGCATGAATCTACATGTTCTTCGTGTTTTTATCACAATTTGCATGATGTTAATAGATTTGTTATTAAATGTTAATAAGTTTACTAAATAAATTTCCGCTAATTTAGTAAATCATCTCTTCAGTACCGTATCACAAATCATCGCACCATGATACGTATGGATCCAAATCAACATACTATCATGTGCCGTATCACAAATCATCGTAACGTGCTCGTATGGATCCAAATCAACATACCACGTACAGTCGTACCATATCAAAAATCATCACACCATGATACGTATGGATCCGAATCAACATACTATCATGTGCCGTATCACAAATCATCATAACGTGCTCGTATGGATCCGAATCAACATACCTCGTACGGTCGTACCATATCACAAATCATCGCACCATGATACGTATGGATCCGAATCAACATACTATCATGTGCCGTATCACAAATCATAGTACCATGGTATCGTATGGATCCGAATCAACACACTACCATGTACCATATCACAATACCGTATGGACCGAAATCAACATACCACATACCGTATCATAAATCATCGCACCATGATACGTATGGATCCGAATCAACATACTATCATGTGCAGTATCACGAAAGGTTAAGTCCCCTAATAAGTTAGGTAATCTCGAAGAATTCTACTAAGTTATTAAAGAACCTAACTACTCAGATTACACGAGTCATCACTCAAGTGTAACTTCTAAGCTACTTTAATTTCCAAACCACTCAAAGTAACTTAAACTTCCTCTTTCATCTAACATCTCCAATTCACTTTACAATACTTCCAAACCACTCTGATGTTTCCTTTTCACCGAACTCACTATAATTCCAAATTCTCTCCACTCACTTCCAAATTAAAGTCTCCAACCCAAACATTAATTCTAAGAAGTTAGTTCCCTCTTAACCTCGATAAACAATAACATAACGAAACTTAATTCATAAAACAACTAACTTCCATTTTAAACTCAACTTAGCTTGTAGAAAAGCTCTGATCAATCCGAGGTTGCAAACACACGAACAAATCACAATCCTACAATTGAATTACACCTAAATAACATTAATTAATCAGAAATCGTACAAACAACATCTAAACGCACAAAACAACGAAAAACCCGGATTTCCTCCCTAAGGTGCTCTCGGCCATACAAGAGAAAAAGGGTTTCGGGTTTGGTTTTCAGGCTTTTATGCACTTTAGAGGTGTTTCGGGTTGGTTTCGGATACTTTGGGAGTTTGCAACATCAATGGGTATCCGTAAATTAGGGTTTTGTACATTAATTGATTTCCGAAAAATTAAGTTAATAGCAAAAACATAACAACCTAAACATCCTAATCATGGCCAAGTGAGGGAAAATCACACGGGACGGGTTTCCGGCTCAAACTCAATTTTAGGGTTTAGGGGAAGTTTCTAAAATTGCCCATAACGACTTTTTCGATTGAAATCTTCAAGCTTCAATGAATGAATTTGAAGATTTCAACTCAAAACCTCCATTAAAACACTATTCACATCAAGTTTTAGAAACTTTGACGATTGGTAGGTTGGAAATGAGCTTAGACCGAGGGCTTTCCAACGGAAGTAGAATCGAGACGATCTACCGAGAAATAAAAAAAACACAAAATTTGGGATAAGGGTTTTGTGGTTCACGGCTTCAAGGAAAGAAAAGGAGAGAAAAATTATAAATTTTGCCTAAGTGTTGATATTTAAGAGAAGGTGAATAGTGATTTTTTGATATTTAAGAATTTGGAAAATGACGCCTACGTCCCTCTTTTGTTTTTACTTTAAAAACGAAACTCGAAGCTCTTAAATTAATCTAAAGGTGATTAATAATTATTAATTGGCCCGTTAATGATTATTAATGTCACCGAAACGAATTTAAAGTATTAAAACGATTAAAAAGAATTTCGGACGAAAATGAATACTAAAATCGAAATTACTGAATTTAAACTAATCTTAAAAGCTTTAATTAAAAAAAAAAATTTACCTCTAAAAGTAACGGGACGTTACAGGACATGACCGTCCAATCTACACTACAACGATAACTTAGCATTTGTACATTTTTGGGCATAATCAAGTCGATGTAGCCTCCATATAATTTAAGCTAATTCAAGGTATCATTAGTCTTTTCATTTGTTGGGTTTTTTCCCTATCGTGATTTCCGACTTGTCTGTGGTATTTTGGGGTGTGAAGAAAAAAAACCTTTTTTCTTGTTGATTATATTTTTTTTTCCTGTTCAAATAGAATTTTGTAAGTTATTTAGTTTGATTTCTTGGTTTATTCATTCTTTTGGATATATGGTTGAAAAAGTTGAAAAATCCCATGGTGGTGTTCGATGAGATTCCAATGGTGTCAAAATTTGTCGATCATAAGTTGAACGAGTCAAATTACAACAACTGACATAAATTTATTCTCTCAAATTCTCCTCCAACTTTTATTGGCAACTTGATCTGTTGGATATCGTCTCTATTCGTGGAACATATATATGGAATACGAGCTTTGAACACCTTCAATAGCGTTTGTTTAGTCTTTGAGTTTTGTGGACCTTGGTGTGTCATTAGGTGTAACGTCCCGTTATTTTGTGATAAAAAAAAATTTTTATTTATTTTATTTTAATTTAAGTAATTAAAGTTCATTTATTTATTATTAAATTAGAATTTAATAGTTTATTTCATTTTAAGTCATTTTAATGGCTTTATTTATTTAAATACGTTTTAATGGTATTAATAATTATTAACGGGCCAATTAATAATTATTAATCACCATTGGGATAGTTTGAGATGTTCGGGATTCGTTTTAAGCCAAAAGTCTTAAAAGGGCAAAACCGTAATTTTTCCCAATTTGCAAAATATCTAAAAATACTATTTGTCATCTTCTTTAAATTATCATTGACTTCACAAATTGACCAAAGTTCTCCAAAATTCCCTCCCCACCCGTGAGCATCAAAGAGGAAGAAAGAAAAATTGGTTTTTGTTCATTTCTTTCCGGATCAACTCGAGCTTGGATATTTCGAAAAGCCCTCGGGTCAAGGATCATTTCCCACCTAGCCATCGTCCGTTTCTCTCGAGATCCTAGGAGTTCTCGGTAAGTGAAGTTTCAAACCCTAACTCCAAATAGTGTTTTAATGGAGTTTTACTTGTTTTCTTTCGATTTCTTGCCGTGGAACTCGGAGTTTGTCAATTCGGGAGTAGTTTTAAGTGTTTTTGGAAACTATTCCATAACCCTAAACCCGAGTTTCAAATGAAACCCTTTCCGTTTGAAATTTACCCTTTTGGGATTGAAAATGGGTTAGAAATTAATGAATGAATGTTTATTTAAATTCAATTCGGAAAGGGATTAATGTTCAAAAACCCTAATTATCGATACCCATTGAAATCGGGATTATCGAATTTGCTTAAAACCAACTCGAAATGTATTTAAATTGCCAAAAAGCCAGGAAAACCAAACCCGAGACCCAATTTTGATGTTAGGGCCGTGGGCCTCTTTGTGGGATTTGTTGGGTTTTTCGTTGCTTTGTATGTTTAGTAGTTGTTTGATCGATAGTTGGTAAAGTTATTGATTTTTGCGATATAACTTAATTGTAGGTGTTTTCGAACCGCATGATTGATTGCTCTTACGGTGTTTAGGAGCAAAGTCTTCACTTTTATTAAGGTGAGAATGATTAGTATGTAAAGTATCTATAGAAAGCAAATGAGTGTAATGATTTGTAGAGTATGAGACTAAGATTAGAATCCGAATCTAAGATTAGAGGGATGTGAGTTAGTGCCCTTAGGATTAAGAGTTAATCCTTTAAGTGAGAACTTAGGAGTTCTCAAGGAAAGTGTTGAATCTTAGAAGATTCTAAGTTAGATTCGTTTGAAGCTTAGGTTGGATCATTGGAAGTTAAAAGATCCAACTTGTTTTTAAAACGGTTAATAGAACCTCGGATTATTTGGAAGTTTAGAATCCAGGGAGGGCATAGGTTAATCGTTTAAGTTATGTTTCTAATTTTATTATTTGTTATCGGAGTTCGATCGTCATATCGTTCGTCCGAGATTCTTATCTATTTTACTTTAAGTCATTTACTTATGTTCTTTACTTTATGCCATTTACTTTATGTTTGTGATGGTTATCTTAATTACACACTTTATTTATTTACGCTATAAAACATCATATTGCATCATACCATATCGCATCATGGAAAATAAGTGTGAAAGTGAGAAAGAATGATTGGGGGAACGATGGGTCCTACGGGATATACCACGTTACCATCATTGAAAGAAAAGAGAAAGTGATAAATAAATGATTGGGGGAACGATGGGTCCTACGGGATATACCACGTTAACATCATTGAAAGAAAAGAGAAAGTGAGAAAGAAAATGAGGGTGAATGAACGATGGATCCTACGGGATAGACCACGTTACCTCCTCATGCATAAGGGCATATGCGAATCCTACGGGATGCTCTCATGCATTCATACATATGATCGATGAAAGAGAGAATTGAGATGTTTAATATGATGCAAAGTTTATTTACTTCTATTACTTATGTCATAATATTGTTGATGGATGAGTATTGACTATGATTTTAGCAATATCATCCTTAGAAAGTATAAAATGAATTTACCTAGAGTTTGGAGAACTTTAGGAGTAGAATGTGTCAGATTATTTTGGACACAAATCGAAATGCGAGTTTGAGGTCTATCTTTACTTTTTATGCTTATTATTCTCACTGGGCTTAGTTTGTTAGCTCATGATATTACGACCAATTTCCGGTAATGCCTTGGCTAGAGGTCGAGGGAGAGGAGGTGGTGCTGCGTGATAGAGGGATGCTGACCTCGAGATGGACATTTTTGTTGTAAAGTCTATGTCTTGATTTTGATAAATTTTAAAACTTTGATGTTGTATTTAGCTCATAAGAGCTTTTATCGATGCTTTTATGATATATATATTTGAACTCCTGATTTGGGACTTAAAGTCCATGAGATTTGATTATATTTGAAAATTAGGATGTAAACAGGTTTTCGACATGCCAATTTTCAAACAAAACCACGCCAATTTTTCGTAAATTAAAAGACTTCCGCTGTTTTCTCTGAATTTAATTTATTTAAAAGTGACGGGTCGTCACATTAGGGTTTCTTCATCCATTATACGTAGATAAATTTAGGATTTAGAATTTGGGTTGACATTATGTTGTGGTTATTTTTTGACACCTTTCCACATATGAGGGAAGAGAATCCGTCGTCGGTGATACGATTTGTCCAAAAGAAGAAATTGGTTCCTCTGATAGGTTCCATACGACATCTCTGCTCGTGCTTTAGAAGTTGGTTCCGCTCGACGTGTTTGTAGTGCCACTATTCATTTATTAATCAAACTCAAGTAGATTTCTACGATACCATCTTGAGTCCGAGGGAGAGTGTTAGAATAATATTAGGAGACTGGGCTATTTTAGGACATTCTTAATGTTTTCCTTGTTTAATTACGTTTCTTTGTCTAGCTAGGTTTACTTTGGTATATAAGTTCGATGTAGCCTCCATACAATTTAACCTAATTCAATATATCTTTATTTTTTCTGTTTACAAGTAGCAATGACCATTCATAAATGTTTGAATTTTATTTTTATTTAAATTACACTTGATATATTTAAATACACACCATTGTATAATATATACTTATTCATTATTTTATATATAGGTAAGGAAGTTACACGGGTTGGCACTGATGTTTCATGCGCAGCAAATGCTATAGCAAAAATGCATACTCGTCGTGTTTATACGGTTGGAGAAGTTTTTAATGAACTCTATAACATGGGAATCTCACCAAACGTTACATTCAAGGCCTATGTTTTTATACTATCGGATCTTATGATAACATAGACTTTTTTTTGGATGCCCAATTCAATTGTGAGGAGAATGGTTATCTTGGAAAATGAGCAACCATGATTAAATTAGTTTTACTTGTTTTATCTTTTTAAGTTTGTTTGGTAATTAAATTATTTGGATTGCATTTTTTTGGTAATTTTAATTAAGACTTTGTTGCAATAATTAAATTATCATATTTCATTTAATACGATATATTTTTTTTTTGTTTCTAAGTTCGTTTATAATTAAATTTTCATAACAAATTTAGTTATTCATAAGAAGTTTTTGTAATATTCAATGGTTTAATATTTTTTTTTAAAATTGTATCTTATGTTTTAAAATATTTTCATGTTGTTTTTATAAAGAAATGTTACTTTTATCAATAACATATTGTGTAATATAAATTGATAACCATGAGGGTAAAATAGTAAAATATTTAATTTAATTTCATTACCAGATAATATCCAAATAGAAAATTAAATGACTATTCATTTTACTCAAAACAACATAATAGATTTGAAATTATTTCCTACGAAATCTTGCGGCTAAATGGAGGTATGGCCCTTTTGATTATGGATAAAACTTTATCCTCACTAATTAGGTGGAACTCATCCTAATTTAGTTGATAATATAAAAATATATAGGTCCTCGTGACTAATGAGGATAGAAATTTTATTTTCTATTATTTAAAAGGCATTCAGCCCTATTACCACCCAAAAAGGAAAGTAAACAAAAATAAAAGAAAAGAGCGGGAGACTGAGACGCCATTTCCACTTGAAGGAATAGGAAAGGGAAGGCCGAGAAAATGTCTCCAGGCGTTCGTGAGCTTACGGTTCTCGGTAACTTCAAGCCATTCGGTCTCATTGCTGAAGCTCTCGACGGAAAGCCCTCTCAGAGTGTTCCTCACAATTACCATTACTTCTTATTCGATCCCGAAGTTGCTCGAGAGCGCGATGAAACTGACGGTACCGCTACTCCGTGTTTCGCCTCCAGCGATCAAAGTGATCATGAGATTTTTACTCGAGGCAATCGGTAATCTCTAAATGCTCAACTTTCTCGTTTTCATGGAGCTCAAATTTCTCCATTTTCTGTCTTGTTTTTGTAATCCCCCTTTTTAATGGCAGAATTATATGGTCTACTGGTGCCAGAGTCTGTAAGAGGTTTACTTTACCATCTCCAGTTATCAAGGTCATTTCTTTTCTGTTCTATTTCTTCATTTTATTAAAATTTCGATTTATTATGAAGCGTGTTTGCTCATTTCTCCGACTGTTTTCACTAGTTTTTGTAAATGTTAGAATGTTGTTCTTCTTTGATCAGAGGATCATCGGTTGTCCTAACCTAATACCCTTCTGGATGATTAATTTTTCTTCATACGACTCGTGTCATTATGCTATTTCTATCGGCTATCGCTCTCTTTTTAACATATCGACGATTGTTGTTATTATTATTTGTGCAAAAACTAGGTTTGCTGGTGTCGTTTGGGGGATATGACTGAAGCTCTTCTTTGTGTCCTACAAACTGCTTCTTTAACAATCTACAATACATCAGGTAAACCAAGAGGCATCAACAGTGATATACGGACATTTTTTATAGTAAGTTTTCCATTGAATGGAATTCATGATCGAGGACAATTTTTTGGATGCAAGAATGTTCTACTTGACATGCTCCATATAGTAGTGTGTGATCAATTCTCAGCAGCCAACTAAATTCTTATCTCAATATGTATGCTTTTTGTTTATGTAGATATCTAGATTGGATATCATAATCATTTGTTTTCAGAACTCATTCTTTCATTATCGAAAGTTTTAGTTTCTTATCTTCTTTTTTAAAAACACAAGACGGAATTTACAGTGCGTCCTGCCCTTTCTTTCATGTAAGTTCCATCTCTGATCTGATGTGTGTTTTTACTGTAGTCCATTGATAAAATTCTACCAGCAGCACTATGGGTTTTATGATATGCTATAATTTAGAATGCTGATGTAGCATGCATATGGTCTTTTGTTTAATAATAAACTGGATTTTTCATTGATGTATGAAAAGGCCCAAAAAGGCTAACAGAAAATTACTAAAACGCACTCCCGTTGATAGCATGCATATTAGATTCTAGAACAGTTCTAAAGTTGCATATACTGTAGAAGGAATGTGTTTTCTTCTCTTCTATATGATATATAGTCCCAATATAACAAGAGATACAATCAAGCAATGAGTCTATTATTCTTTTTGAATCCGAATGATTTTCTTGATTCTCTGAAGCATTAGGTGGTGTTTTTTTATGCTAATGAAACAGAGCTGCTGTTTTTCTTTAACAGGTGAAATAGTAACCATTCCTATTTCCCGTACCATCACATCTATATGGTCTCTTCCATTTGGTTTATTGATGGAACAAGCAGCTGACGCAAATTCACCGGCTCATGTTCCGTTTTCTTCCTCAAGCCCATTGTTAGGGATACGAGATATAACTCGTTCTAGAAGAGAAACTGGGCACAGTCCACGAAATCATACTAGTTTTCCTAGTGCTATTGATCATATTTTCAAAGGTGACATAAGTTCGGTATCCACTCATTTGATCCTGAAGGATCCTCTAGAATCACCACAGGTCTCTTACAATAGCTATCCTCTTTTGCTCATTCACATAATGAAAGAATTTGTATATCTTTCTTTCATTAATCAATGAAATGTTTCTTATCAAAAAAAAAAAAATTCTTTATTATTGGGGTTCTCTCCTTTAGTGATATAATCCTGCTACTTTATCGAATGTTTATAGAACATTTTTGCTTACTATTGCAGCTAACTTATATCGAGGAGAGAGGAAAATTGAACGTAATGAAAGAATTTGATGAAAGAACAATTTGGACAAGCGATCAGATTCCTCTTATGGCATCTTTTAATAGAGGTTCATTAATCTCAAATTTCTTGATCCTTTCGTATTGTAGTCATCTGCTTGGACCATTGATGTTACCATCTTATGTGCAGGAAAGATGCAGCATTCTGTTTGGGCTGCTCATTACATGAATTCTAATCATATAGTCGACAATATTAGTTTATTAGATGCAGTCCCTGATGGTGTAATGCCAAGATATTTATCTTTTAAAAAAATATGGCAGGGAAAGGGTGCTCAGACTGCTGCTTGTAAGGTGCTGGTTTACTCACTTAGTATCTTTTGTATATAGTGATGTGAAGATGATATTTCTTTTCACATAATGGTTTCTATTTGTCTTAATCCCTTTTGATCTATAAAAATAGATCTTTATGTTTAAAGTTCTATTATTGTTTTTAAACTTTGTTATTCCTTCTTGCTCGTTCACTAGGTCTTTTTAGCAACTGATGACGACACTTCTCCTATTATTTGTTTCCTTCATAAAGAACAAAAAAAATTGTTATGCATAAGGCTCCAGAGTGCTGAAATAAATAATGAGATTCTTTTTGACATTAAACCTGACATGAGCTGGAGCATATCTGCAGTCGCGGCTGCATCTGTGCGTGTGACACGTCCGAGGTAAAGTTAGTATCTTTGTTTATTTTCTGGTGGCATATTGCATTACCTCTATTGGAGGTAAGTTTCTCCGTTGTTTTTCCTTTCCAGAGTCAAGGCGGGCATTCTGCCTTATTCAGATATCATTGCTTTGGCTCCAGATAGTACTCTTTTTCTATATGTAAGTTCAAGAATTGCTTATGTAGCTATGTTAAAAATTGTTTATATTATGTCCTTTGTGTTAAGTGAAAGCAATGCTTTACTACTTTTCAACTATTATTAATTTGTTTTTGTACTTGCATCTTCATATTTTTTTTTATAGAAAACATAAACAAGCATGTAAAAAAGAGAGAGGTAGTTACACTAAATAGTGGAGGGAGATAAAAATTACAAAAGGGCTTCTTAATTCGTTTTCTTCTAAAAAGGGAAGTAGAGTAGTATGAGTTACAAAACTTTTTGTCAATAATTCTAGCTGATTCCTACCCTAATGTTAAAATATTTTTCCATCCTGTTCTTGCCACAAATCACGAGTGCTTTGCAAGCCAATCAAGGAATATCGGCCTTAGTATTTTCTTCAGCCCACAAAATAACTGAGTGACACCTTCCCCAACATCTTCTCAAAAACACCAAACTATTTCAAAATTCTAAGGATATGAGCCCAAGAACTAGGCTTAAGTACAATGTATGATATGACGATAAATATTCTCTTCACTAAAGAGTGACAGGTTTGCAAAAAGGTCTTTCTCTGGACACTTCCAAAAGTGTTGATGCATTTTTTTATTTTATAATAAAAAACCATGATATTTTTTTTTCTTTTGTAGGATTTTTTTTTGAAAATCTAACTACATTTAGCCACATCTTCACGGTGAATTTAAGAAGAAGTCCAAAACTAACTTTAGAAGCTCCTCTCAAAGCCCCAATATCACGAAGCTCTCTATTTTATTTTCGTAGAATATGAAGTTCAAGTTAGGTAAACGGGCTAGTTAGATTCTGGGAGGATACTTGGATGGAAGATGATCCGCTGGCCGTTATCTTCCCCTCCTTGTATAATCTGGTGTTAGTTAAACATGGTACCGTTGCTGATCATTGGTTTGAGAGTTTTTTTTAGATGAATTCACAATTTTTTTTTAAAAGCTGAAAAAGAGTGCTAAAATGGAACTTGAGACATATCTCTCTTTTTTTAGAAATTTTAAAGATGAGGAAATTTTGGAATTTTCCACTCTCCTTGGCAGTGTTTTCAAAGCGACCTCAGGCGACCGCCTATGGCAAGGGGCGACTCGAGGCGACCGGTTTCCGCCCTAGGTAGGTGGCAGGCGAGTGTCTTCAATCAGGCGCACGCCTTTTTCCGCCTGAGCGCCGCCTCTCGCTTGGATCGCCATAGCCTCAGGCGAGGGCTTGTTGAAGACAGGCGGCTGACCTAAAAAATTAGGGTTTTTGTTTTAAAAATAGGTGAGGTGGCATTTTATTTATTTGAAAAAGAGGTGAGCTGGCAAATGATCATTTTTTAAATGATTTCTGACTAAAAACGTTAACCTAGAAACTATTGGAGTTCCCTAAACAGGGAATTAAAAGAGAAACGGCTACAAAAACAGAATCAAGCGCCAAAATAACTCCATCTTCTCTGCCTCTTCATTCTCAAACGTCTGCCTCATCATTCTCAATCGGCCAGCTGTTCATCTTCATCATTTTTCTTCACAGCAAGTCTCCAATCCATGAAAAATTATCTCTCATCTCTTTCTTTCTTTCAAACTATCACTCATCTCTTTCTTTCTTTCTTTCTTTCAAACTATCACTCATTCCTTTCTCCAATCCATGAAAATCACATCTTTGTTTTCTCTGTTTTTTTTTTCATTTGATTATTTGTGTTTACTCTTAAAACAGCATGTCTAACAAACTTACCACTCATCTCTTTCTTTCTTTTAAACTATCACTCATTCCTTTCTCCAATCCATGAAAATCACATCTTTGTTTTCTCTGTTTTTTTCCCTTTTCATTTGATTATTTGTGTTTACTATTAAAAGAGCATCTCTTTCAAACTATCACTCATCTCTGTCTTTCTTTCAAACTATCACTCATCTCTTTCTTTCTTTCAAACTATCACTCATTCCTTTACCCAATCCATGAAATTCACATCTTTGTTTTCTCTGTTTACTCTTAAAACAGAATGACGAAGATAAGGATGATCTTGACTTTTGATGTTTCTTTGTTATTTTTTTTATTGATGATGGCTTGGAGATAAAAACTATTTAGACATTATGATTTATGTTTAAATTTATGGCTATATATATATATATATTTTTTTTTTTTCCTATACATGAGCGCCTTGCTTCGCTCAGGCCTCGCCTTTTTGTCGCCTCTCGCCGCTAAGGCAATCAAGGATTTGTCGCCTTGATGTGCGCCTAGCGCTTTGAAAACACTGCTCCTTGGCCTTATTTCTCACTATTTTCCTTCTCCAAATCCCTATATCCTTTCTTGGTCTTTCCATTCTTCTTGTTCTTTCTCTGGTAAACTCTTTTTTCTCTTTCCTTACTAATAGACATTCTTTGGCTTCTTACCTTTCAAACACCATTTGGTTCTCGGGCTTACAACCAAAAATTCACTTCGAATGATTTTTGGTAATTAAAGGAAAAGAGACAGAGTGGGGAAACAGAAATCCACGCATCTTCCCAAAAATGGATGTTAAGACCATTAACCAGAATGTTTTTTGCACCCTTGGAAAAAGAAGGAACACATCTTGAAATAGATTTCCAAGGACTACGTAGAGAGCCAAAATTGATAACTAAAAAATTCCAATCAAAACTAAAAGTTCCATATTACTTTTAATGACACAAGCCCAAAAAGTGTTTTTTTTTTAAAAGAGTGCCTCAAAAGGCCGCCTCAAATGGCCGTTTCATTGATATAATGAAAGGGAAAAAGACAATACAAAGTAAGATGGCATAATCAAGCCAAAAGCCACGGAAAATATAAAACAAAAAGTATACCCCAACCCACTATGTCCGCACCGACACCTAATGACAAGTATGCGAACTGTTTATAATTGAGCCTAATGGATAATAACAAAAAAGTTTGGAAGTTGACACCCAAAAACAGACATTTACATGAGCCAACTCCCAAAAAATAATCCCTTTTACATGCGTGTTGTGATTCATAATAAAAACGCCAAATCCAATTTTCAAGCAATGCCAAGTTTTTTAATTTTTGATTTCCAATACCCATCCCTTCCAAAATTTTAGGTTTGAAAACCGTTTTCCAATCAACAAGATGCATTCTTTTCCTTCCCTTATATCATCCCAAAGAAATTTCCTGAAAATTCTTTCCAAAATCATGACAATTTTATTTTATTTTATTTTTAATTTTTAATAATGTAAGAGATATTTCATTGATAAATGCAAGGAGGTATATAAAAAGGCACCCCAGGATTACAAAAAGTTCCTTTAGTAAGGGCAATAGTCAAAGGGGATTAATTACAAAAGAGATTAGAATGAGCAGACCGTAACGAAGTAAATCTAATAATTAAATCTCATAGATAATTAACATCCGAAAACTCATCTCCAAAAACCCTCTTGTTCCTTTCCCACCATATGAGCCAGGGGAGGGCACGGACAACATTGCACCAAAGAATAAGGGCTTTCTCCTTTAGAAGCACGCCACACAACAAGCCGTGAATAATAGGTTGAAAGTGAGAAGGGCTCGAACCATGGATCATGATTCATGAAGATATCTTGCAACTTGCTCCAAAGCAAAGAAGTAAACCACTAGAATTTGAAATAAGTTTTCTCTTAGGCACGTTTCACCCTAAACGCCCCCACTCGAAGTCACAGCCCTTGGAATTTTATTTCTTTTTGCAGGAAAAAGTGTGATGATCTCTACAACATCAAGATTGGCAAGGGTAACTCTACAAATTTTTGGAATGATCGTTGGGCTAATGACGTTTCTCTCAAAAGACAGTTTCCAAGACTCTTCCAAATCTCCACCAACAAAACTGCTAAGGTGGATCACTTCTGGGATGATACTTGCAACGCTTGGAATATCACTTTCAATAGAAATCTGTTTGACGGAGAAATTGAAGACTTTGTGAGACTTCTTTCCATCATTCACTCCATCTCTCTTAATGACGAAGATGACATAGTTTTTTGGACCTTGGAAAAGGATGGCCATTATACCACAAAATCTTTCTTTGCAAACCTAACCAACAGATTTCAGGTGATGAACCCTACCCACTCCAATAGCATTTGGCAAAGAGGAGTCCCCAAAAAGATTAGATTTTTCATGTGGAACCTCACCCTAGGCGGCCTCAATACCAATGATGTTCTCCAAAAAAGAAACCCAAATCTCCTCATCTCCCCCAACATTTGCTGCCCATGCTACAAATGCAATGAAACCCATGATCACCTTTTTTTCCAATGTCCCTTTGCCCACATTCTTTGGACGTCTCTCCAATCCACCTTTAATTTAAATCTTTGCCTTCGAAAATAAGAGTATTGTCACCAAATTAGAGGTGGGAAATAGTATCCAAACTTCTACCAGAAGAGAAACCACAAAGCGGCCCAAAACTTTCCGCACTCAAGAGTCTACTAAGAGCATTCGCAATCAGGGTAAGGAGAAAGGGGAAAGTGGGTCTCAAACCCCTAGTCACCTTGAACTTGCCTCTCGGTTTACCATTAATAATAATGGAATAATTAGTAGAGGATACTGATAGGCAACCCCTAATCCTCATCCTCCATTTGACCCCCCTCTCCCTTCTCTTAGCTTCCATCACGCCATCCAGGAAATCCCAATCGACACGATCATACGCTTTCTCCAGATCAAGTTTAAAAACCAGACCCTTTCTTTTCATTCTTCTCCAATCTTCCATTAGTTCATTGGCAATCAGAATAGAATCCACAATTTGCCTATTGCCAATGAAAATGTTCTGATTTTTGAAAATCGTCTCGGGGAGCACCAATTTGAGCCTATCAGCAAGGACTTTAGCTAAAATCTTATAAGGCCCCGTAGTGAGGCTAAAAAGAGACAAAAAGTAAATGGGTAAATTTTGAAGCACCGAAGAGATTAAAGTTAACCTACCCCTTCTAGAAAAACAATCTTTTCTCCAAAGTTGATGCTTCTTCCAATTAGTCTTTTGTTTGCTTAATCCCTAAGAAGGAGAGAGTTGAAAGCTTAAAAGATTTTCGTCCTGTTAGTCTTGTTACAAGCCTTTATAAGATATTTGATAAGGTGTTTGCTGGTAGACTAAAGAAAATCCTTCCTTCAACAATATGTCCTTACCAAGGGGCTTTTGTTGGGTTAATTAGAGTTGTAATCCAAAAAATTAAAAAAATTATCAAAACAATTTACATGAAATTTTATTTAGTAAAACCATTTAGTTTTGACTTTTCAACGTTGGAATACATAGTCACTAACTACGCATCTGACGTGGCAGATGAGCATTCACACCACGTAGGATACATAATCATATATACATATAGTTTTTTTAAGGACACGTAGTTTGTAACTACATATTCCACGAAATTGGCAGATTTTGTAGTTACAAGTTAAATTGGAAATCAAATCAATTGGTTTGAATTTAAAATCCTTAATTTCATTTAATTAAATTAATTAGTTTTAGATTTAGATTTAGAATTAAATTGTAAATGTTGATTTTCCTATAATTTCGTACTAGATTAATTAGAGATTCAACAAAATTGAATCTTTTATTTAATTAAGTTTTAAATCAATAAATTTTTTTCAACTCAAATTTCATTTAATAATTTGTTTGATTTGTTTTGAATCTAATCAATTTGAATTTAGATTTAGAATTCAAATTTAAATTCAAATGTCAATTTAATTTAATTTAAATAATTCAAATTCAATTAAGAAATTTAAACAAATCTTTATTATTTAAATTAAGAATTTGAATTCAAAACTTAACTTATTTAAAATAAAATGATTAAAATTTAATTTGGAACTGAAATCAAACCTTAATTAATTTAAATCAATATGATTTAAAGTTTAGTTTGACTTCTCTCAAATCAAAATATTTATTTTAACACTTTTTATCTTTAACATTTTTTTTTTCATTTTGAATGTTAAATCTCTATTTTTTTTTAGTTTAAAAGTAAATTATACTAAAGAGTCAAAAGTCTGTAACTATAAAATCTGCCAATTTAATGGGATAGTAGTTTGTAACTACGTATCCTTTAAAAAAAAAACTACGACTATGTATCCAACGTGGAGTGACACCTCATCTGCCACGTCAGATGCGTAGTTAGTGACTACGTATTCCAACTTTGAAAAGTCAAAAGTAGATGGTTTTACTAAATAAAATTTCATGTTGACTGTTTTGCTAATTTTTTTTAATTGTTTGGATTACAACTCTAATTAACCCGACTTTTGTTGAAGGGAGACAAATCTTGGATGAGATTCTAATAACAAATGAGACAATTGAGGATTACAGATTTAGAAAAAAAGAGGGAATTCTTTTTAAGGTTGATTTTGAAAAAGCCTATGATCATGTGGATTGGAGCTTTCTTCACCTAGTCATCGTGAGGAAGGGTTTTGGTTATAAGTGGAGATCTTGGAGAGTTTCTGGGTTTTGTGGGGTTTTTTTTTTTTTTGGGGGGGGGGGGGGGGGGTTTTTTTTTTTTTTTGGTGGGTTTTTTTTTTTTTTTTTTTTTTTTTTTGGGGGGGATTTTTGGGTTTTTTTGGGGATCCAAATCTTGCATCTTTATGGGTTCTTTACTTCAAGAACTTTTTGGGCCAAATTTGTAAATATATAGATTTTGATTTTCCTACACATTCCATGTTCTATAAATGGATTCTTTTATGAATTTTTAACTTTTGTTTCATCGAGGATTTCTCATCCTCTTGTATTTTGTTTTATTCTTATTTATCAATGAAACTCAAAAAAAAAAAAAAAAAAAAAAGGGGGAAAAAAAAAAAAGTTTTTTTACAGATGGAAAAGTATTTGCCACTAAAACCAAGAGGAAAAGTATTTGCCACTAATGGGATTAGGCAAGATGACCCACTATCACCTTTCCTCTTTACTTTAGTAGTTGATACCTTGAGTAGTCTCTTTGGACGTGGCTGGAAAGGGGATTGATTGGGGGATTTCAAATTGGAAAAGACAAGGTTCTGTTAATCCATCTTCAGTTCGCTGATGACACTGGGAAAGAGGAATCATTTCAAAACTTCTTGGACTTTATACAACTTTTTAAATGGACTTTTGGGGCAAGGTCCAAAGAAGCCTCATTAGAGATATGATTCGTAGTCAAGACCTGGATTTCGTTGTCCTCCAAGAAACCAAGCTTGCTAAGGTGGATAGAAGCTTAATCAAGTCTATTTGGAGTAGCAGATTCATTGGGTGGGTGGCTCTTGGGGCAGCTGGTACAAAGGGTGGTATGCTAATCGTGTGGTCAGATCCTAATTTCTCCATTAGTGAAGCTCATGAAGGTGTTTATTCCCTCACAATCAAAGTGAGGCTTCATGACAACTCTACTTTTTGGTTATTAGGTATTTATGGTCCAAACCATAAGAGATAGAAAGGCTTTCTGGTTGGAATTGGAGGTCTTTGCTCAGGCAAATGGGTGCTTGTTGGTGACTTTAATGTTATAACGAGGCTGTCTGAGAAATCCATAGGAGGTGTTCTGACTAGAAGTATGAAAGACTTTAATAAGATCATTGAAGACCTCAGCCTAGAGGATATCCCTATGAGGAATGGAAGGTTCACTTGGTCTAATTTTAGAGAAAATCCAGTGCACACTCGTATTGATAGAGTGTTAGCCACTAAAGATTGGGTCAGCCACATCCCCGAGGTGAGACTAGGAAGACTGAAAAGAACTATTTCAGACCACTTTCCCCTTCTCATCCAAACAGGTAACTTCTCTTGGGTACCCTCTCCCTTTAGATTTGAGAATATGTGGCTTGATCACAAGTTGTTCAGAGGTGAAATGGAGAAATGGTGGAGTTCTTTTCCTACTGCTGAGTGGGCTGGGCATTCCTTCATGTGCAAACTTAAGTTATTAAAGGAGAAGATCAAGATATGAAACAAAGAGGTTTTTGGGAACTTCTTCTCTCAAAAAACAGCCTTGTTGTTTGACATTCAGATCCTCGATGATCCGGATGAAATTGGCTCTTTAGACCCTAGACAAAGAGAAGAACGGTTCAAATTGGAAGCACCATGCTGGATTTGGTGATGACTGAAAGTACCTATTGGCAGCAAAGGTGCAAAATTGATTGGATTGGCTGAAAGGAGGTGATGAAAATTCTAAATTTTATCATAACATTGTCAAAGGTAGAAGAAAGAAGAACTTCATCAACCAAGTGATGGATCGCACAGGGAGGCTCTTGTTGAATGAAAGTGAAGTTGAAGAAGAGTTTATTAGTTTCTATTCTGAGATGTTTACCAAGAAAAGAGGTAACAAATTCTTGTGGGAGGTGGCTGATTGGTAGCCTATTTCTTTGGAAGATAATGATAGCCTTTTGATGCCTTTTACTATGGAGGAAGTCCTAAAAGCCATTTATGATCTTGCACAAACAAAGCTATGGGGCCGGATGGTTTCACACTAGAGTTCTTTAAAAATGCATGGAACATTATCAAAGGAGACATTATGATGATGTTCCATGAATTTTTTGAGAATGGTGTTGTTAATGCTAGTGTAAATGAAACCTACATTACTCTTATCCCCAAAAAAGTTGATGCTCTAGCAGTGAAAGACTTTCGCCCTACTAGCTTCACACTTGTCTTTACAAGATTTTGGCCAAGGTGCTAGCATAAAGATTGAAGAGAGTGCTCCCTAGGACTATATCTATTTACCAAAATGCTTTCATTGGAGGTAGACAAATCATTGATTCTATTCTCGTGCCAATGAATTAGTGGAGGATTGTAGTAGAAGAATAGAGCAAGGGGTGATTATTTAAACTTGATCTTGAGAAAGCCTATGATTGAGTTGATTGGAACTTTTTGCACCAAATCCTTAAGAAAAAGGAGTCTCTTATAAATGGTGCTTATGGATGAAAGGTTGCCTTAGAAGTGCTAACTTTTCCGTTGTAGTTAATGGCAAGGCTAAGGGTAAATTCAAAGCTTCGAGAGGCATTAGACAAGGGGATCCTCTTTCTCCTTTTCTATTTCTATTGGTGGCTAACTCTTTTAGTAGACTTCTCTTGAAGCTTCAAGCATAGAATTCGATAGAGGGATTTAAGGTGGGCAATTTGGAAGTTTCTCATTTGCAATTTGCGGATGATACTCTCCTTTTCTCGAACTTTAACTTGATTAAGCTGAGTAATCTTGCTAGTGCTGTGAAGCTGTTTGAGCTTGGCTCGGGTATCTCGATCAACAGACTCAAGTCTTTAGTGGCAGGGGTTAATTTGAGCTCAGAGGAAGTTTGTGCTGCTGTTGCCCCCTTTAATTATATGGTGACTTTTCTCCCTGAGAGCTATTTAGGGCTTCCTATGGGTGGCAATCCTACCTCCAAAGCCTTTTGGGACCCCGTGGTGGATAAGATTGAGAAGAGAATTTCTAAATGGAGGAAGTTATACATCTCAAGAGGTGGTAGATTGACGTTGTTACACTATTTTATGTAGCCTACCCACTTATTTATTTTCTGGCTTCAAGGCTCCAGCTAGTGTGACCAAAAGAATAGACAAAATGCTTCGTACTTTCTTTTGGGAAGGCGCAGATGGTGATGGTGATGGTGGAGATCATCTTGTGAAGTGGAATTTAATCCCCTCACCACTTATTAAAGGTGGGTTGGCTTTGGTGATCTTAGCAAGAAAAATGATGCCTTATTACTTAAATGGTTGTGGCGCATCCCGAGTGAGTCTCACCTCTTATGGCACAAGGTGATCTCTAATATACATGGTATCAATGTGGGGGGTTGGTGTTCCAATCTTAACTCTCATAGCATTTATAGAAGTCCTTGAAAGCATATTTATAAGCTCAAGCATCTCATGGAGTCCAATAGCGTTTTAATGGTTGGCAATGGTTGCAATATACTATTTTGGGAGCATGTTTGGTTAGGGAGGTCACGTTAGCTTCCCAGTTCCCTTTAGTGTGATCAATTAGTGTAAAAAAGAATCTTCCTATTAGCTATTTTTGGAGTGCTGAGTACAAATCTTGGAACATGGATTTTAGGAGAAACCTTAATGATTGGGAAGTTGATGACTGGATAGCTTTGTTATCTATGTTGGAGCCCATCTCCATCACCAAACAAGAGGATAAACGTTAGTGGCTGCCAGATAGAAACTCGGGCTTCTCTTGCAAATCTGCCCTCAATGTTCTTTGGCCTGAGGATGGCTGTATTAGGGATTCCCCCAGTTGTATTAATTGGAAAGGAAAGTATCCAAAAAAGATTAAGGTGTTTCTTTGGCTTGTCCTCAATGATGGGCTGAATACTAATCCTAAGTGTGAAACAAGAAAGCCTTGGATTTCCTTATAGCCTCAATGGTTGTCAGTCTACTAACCATCTTTTGTTTAAGTGCAGTTTCTCTCAAGCTTTATGGTATAGGCTTTTCAATTTGTTTAATATTAGTTGGGTGAGCCACAAAACCCCTAGTGATAATGTCTTAGCACTCTTGGGAGGTTCAATGTTAAAAGGGAAGAAAAAAGTTCATTAGGACAATGTTGTTAGAGCACTCCTTTGGAATACGTGGATTGAGAGCAATAGTAGAATTTTTACAGATTGTTGTAAGTCTTGGGAGGAAGTTTGGGATTGTAGTGTCTTAAATGCCTCCAATTGGAGTGCGAATTGTAAGTTTTTTTTTAACTATGCTCCTTCTCTCATAGCTTCCAATTGGAATGCTTTGTTTTAACTTTTCTTTACCTTTTTTGGGCTTTTTCATACATCAATTAAATTGCATATCATTTACTATAAAAACAAATAAATAAATAGAGCAAAATGTTCATTGACGGGGATGAACTTGGAAGATGGAAAATTAACATCACTCGCAAAAAAAAAGTGGGATGTAAAATTGAGAACCTGCCAGGTATGCCTTTGGGGGATAATCCCAAAAAGAAAAGGTTTTGGGAACCAGTGATTGAAAAAGTTTCCAAAAGATTAGCAGCATGGAAGAAAAGAACTTCTCCAAGGGAGGAAGGCTTACACTTATACAATCTGTCTTGTCTGAAATTCCAACTTATTACTTGCCTATTTTCAAGTTGTCAGCAAGTATTAGAGAGGACTTGGAGAGGATCATGAGAAACTTTCTCTGGGAGGGGTCAGGAGAAGGAAAGGGTGCACACCTTGTTAATTGGAAGATGGTTTCACGCCCAATAAATTTTTTGGGGGGGGGGGGGGTTTGGCATTTGAAATCTAGTTAGAAAAAATATGGCCTTACTTGTAAAATGGCTGTGGATATTCCCAAACGAACCTACTCTACTAGTTTATGGCATAAAGTGATCATGAGCAAACATGGGAGGATGCCTGGCTGGGAGATAGTGCTTTCCAAGATTTGTATCCCTTGTTATATTCTTTAACTCTCGCAAAAAACTCACCAATTTCAGTTTTTATGTTAAGTGTGAATTTTGATTTCCATTTTCGTAGACTGATCCAGGATAGGGAATTGACAGAGTAATCTTCCTTCATTGCAAATCTAGAGGGTGTTATGGTGAGAGATAGTGTATGCGATAGTAGACTATGGACCCTAAACTCTTCTAACTTGTTTTCTTGTAAATCTTTTTTTGAGTTTAGCACCCTCATACATTTGTGTTCCTCACCTATATTCTTTTCTAATCTATGGAAGGTGAAGATCCCGAAGAAAGTCAATTTTTTTATTTGGTCTCTGGCATTGGGAAAGATTAATACTTTTGAGTTTCTTTAGCGATCTTCTCCTTTCACCCTAAACCCCAATTATCTAATGTTATTTGGGATCGTTTCCTCAATACATTTAGGATCTCTTGGGTCCCTTCCATCTCATTTCGCCAATCATTAGAAGAAATGTTATTGAATCCTCCTTTCAAAGGAAGAGGAGGTGAATTTTGGAGAGCCAGGAATATTTGCGATTACTTGGGGAATTTGGCTTGAAAGAAATAGGCGGATCTTTAAAAATGTTATCCATTCATCGGATTACGTTTGGGAGTTGGCACATGTAAATGCATCTTTTTGGGTGTCAACTACCAATCTTTATTGTAATTACCCTCTCTTTTTGATTACTAACAATTGGGCCACATACTTGTAATTAGGTGGCGGCTGGGGTTTGTGGTAGGGTATACGGTTACTTTTCTTTCCTACATTGTGGCTTCTCTTGTGTTGGTTGTTTTTTTTTCTGTTTTTGCTTCTCTTTCATTATATCAATGAAATGGGCTTATGAGCCGCTCTTTAAAAAAAAAAATGCTATCTTTGAATGAGTTGAGTTGGCTTTGATTGTTTTTGATGTCTATGAGTCATCATATGGCATGGGTGATAAATTTAGGTTCAGTTAATACCTATTCTTCCTCCTTAAACTAAAAGAAAGATATATTCTTGCTCTTAGGTTCCATAACATTGAAAACCTGACGTACTCAATGATGTCAAACTTAATCCTAAAATCTCAATGGAAAATAGCCAACCTTGTATTGAAGTACTTGGTTACCTTAACATGAATTTTCTGACTGCATTGATAAATAATTTTCATGCAACTTCTTTTTCACCTTACTAGTCTTTCGATAGCTCTTTTTTTTCCTGGAAACATTTTCCCATCTGTTCCATTTTCTTTTTGTTGTGGTTTTTGAAAAATGTATTTTAAAACAAGTTCATTTTTAAGTGAAGTTTATAATCATATACATTTCGCAATCTACAGTCTGGGAAGCAATGCTTGTGCCGATATCTTCTACCTCCTTCTGTGTTTAATGTACCTCCAAAACACATTGCAGAGCTTCCTGATACTGCACATAGTTCCCATGAGTTCAAAATAATTGGTTTGACTGATGCTGTTGAGGAGCGTCTGAATGTAATAACCAACAATGGTCAGGTAGGCTGTCGTGTTATCTTCTACGATTCATGTTGTTATCATTTCCTTTTCCCACTTCTTGGGGGCCTTTGTGCAGATTTTTCGGTGTTCATTACGTAGAAGTCCTTTGTCTGTATTGGTTAGTGATTGCATCACTGCATTGGCTGAGGGGCTTACTGCTACTTTCTATAATCATTTTCTCCGTCTTCTTTGGGATGATGGAGAATCTACCACTTTATCAAGGGCTGACTCTAGGGTAACCACAGAATGGGACTCTTTTTGTAGTGTTATTATGCAAATATGCAAAAAGCACTATGGTTTCCTGAAAAATCTTTCAAATTCGAAGCCCCACACATCATGGGAGTTTCTTGTGAGCAGCAAATTTCACAAGAGTTTTTGTAAACGTAATTTTGTTGCTGGAACTTGGTCTGAAATGTCAAGTGATATTCATGGATTGGAGTCTTCTTACATTACTCTAGACAGTACTCAGAGTTCAGAAAAATCATTTTACCCTCAGTTATTGGAAGAGAGTCTGGATTGTTTGCATGCGGTGTATGAGAATTTGAAACTGGAGAAGCTTCGCAAACGGTAACTCTCTTCAATTTTTTTATGAATGTTGCCTTTATATTTCATTCTCTTTAAGAATCTTCTCTCTCTACTTGTCTGTCGTATTGTCCTCCTTCATAAATGCTTTAATATTTCATTAACTGCAATCAATTGATGAGAGGGAGTTACTTGAGCAAAGTTTTTTTCATACATTGTGCTGCATGTCTTTTTGGTGGGCTTGTCTTCTATTATATGCACATGGAGGATTGTCATTGTACATGACAAGCTTTGTTTTTTTGTAAACAGGCTTTCTTGTGTGAAAGAGCCAAAAAAGCCCAAAAAGATTACAAAAGGGCCTTCCAATTGGAGGGGGAAGGGAAGGGAAAATAAAATAAAAAAATTTACAACTAGCACTCCAAGTGGAGGCATGAAGGACACAAAACTCCCCACCTCACTCCATGTCTATCCTTGCCCTCAAAAATTCTCTTGCATCTTTCTAACCAAACGTTCCCCCCCCCGCCCCCAATTTTTTCTCAAAGCGTTGCACCAAATCCCAAAGTGGTTCATTTTGAGTGCTTTTGGAAACCCAAGCCATGTAAATCTGTAAGAACTGGTTTATAGAGTGGGAGCAGTACAAACAAACAAACTTGTCTCCGTTGGGTTGTTTGTACATGACAACTTTTTTCCGCATTAAATTCTGCACCAAAAAATGCATTTTGAGTGCTTTGGAGAAGCAGGTTCACTTTTTGGGTGCTACAAACATTCAACTAGCTGAGCTCGGATTCAAGAGAAGGGGGCTGCTACACTATGGATCAGCGCAATCAAAGCCATCCTTTGGGGAACCTGGAAAGAAAGAAAACGAAGGATTTTTTATGGACACAATTTTGATTGGGAGGATGCATTTTTTGATAGAAAGATAAACTTTCATTGATCAATGGAAAATAATACAAATTGGAGGATGAGAAATCCTCAAAGACTAAAAAAAACAAAAAATTAAAGCAAAACTAAAAAGTTAAAATAAAGAATTCCATTTATAATACATGGAATGAACAGGAAAGCTAAAAGTAGAAGGATTAACAAATTTTTCCCAACAAAAAGTACGAAAAACAATAGAGTCCCAAGTGTGCCACCAAGGGTTAGCAACATCATTGAAGATCCGTGAGTTTCTTTCTAACCAAACACTCCAAAGAAGAGCTGCCATTGCACAATTCCAAATTTTTTTTTTCAATTTTTGTCCTTTGAAGCCAAAGAAATCCCAATTCAATACATCATAAGCATGCTTTGGAGGAACCCAACTTAAGTCAAATTGGCAAAGAAGCTTGTACCAAAGCTTTGAAGTAAATTCACAATGCATAAAAAGATGGGAAGAAGATTCAAAGTCCTTATAACATAGAAAACAAACATTGGGAGAAAGGCAAGAAGAAGATGACCTTTTTTGTAAAACATCGGCAGTCATTAGTTTTCCCAAAGAAAAGGTCGAAAGAAAATTTTTTATTTTGGGTTGTAAACCGGGAAGCCAAATTGAATGAAAACAGTCCAAAGATGTAGAAGAGTAGTTGGTAAGGAAACCCAAGAAAGATTTACATGAAAAAGAACCTGAAGAATGAGGTATCCAAGGAAGTCTATCCGGTGAGTGGGTTAAGGAGAAATGAGAGATGATGCCAAGCAAAATAGAAAATTCTAAGATCTCATCATCTTTGAAATGTCTAAAGAAAGAGAGATCCCAAGATTTAGTATGAGCATTAAAGAGAGAAGAGATAGTGGAATAACGATTTGAGGTAATGCGGTAAAGAAGGGGAAAAGAAGCACAAAGAGTTGAGTTTGTGATCCAAAGATCTTCCCAAAAACGAGTTAAAAGACCATTTCCTGGAATGATTTTTGAACAATTTGCAAAGGATGGAATACATCTCGAAATGGCTTTCCAAGGGCTACGAAGGGAGCCCGTTTTAACAATCAAAGAATTCCAATCAAAATTAAAAGAGCCATATTTTCCTTGAATAAAAGTAGCCCAAAAAGAGTTTGATTCAAAAGCAAGTCTCCAAATCCATTTCCCAAGTAGTGCAAAATTTTTTAATTCAAGATTTCCAATACCCAAACCACCCAAATGCTTTGGTTTACAAACTTGTTTCCAATTGACTAAGTGAAATTTTTTGCCTTTATCAATATCATCCCAAAGGAAGTTTCTAAAAATCCGTTCTAGAGACAAAACAACTTTCTTTGGCATTTTAAAAAGCGAAAGATAGTAAATTGGCAGATTTTGTAGAATGGAAGAAATCAAAGTTAATCT